>JAVTVX010000004.1:11413700-11478700 GCA_033439265.1 Dillenia suffruticosa | reverse complement strand
AGTTATAAGGGTAAACTACATAAACTCCACGTGGTTTGGCCAGTTCCTTGTAGTTTAGACGTTGCAACTAACTACCTTGTGATTATCATTGTTAGCACTTTTCCTCATCCATTAGAGACCCTAACAGAAACGAGAAGTTATATGGAAACAGGTGAGTGGAAGACAAAAAAAAATGTCATGCCAAACATTGTATTCGACATCTACTGGGATAGAAAGAAGAGATTTCAATGGGTTTTCTAGATATGGCTCTTGGACTTTATTGAACAAAATGGGTTTTGTAAAGAGAGAGAGAGAGAGAGATGGGAGAGCTGAAAATGAGCCTTCTGGGAAAGTAACTGTTAAATTGAAGGATGGGTTTTTTTTTTTTGCTTTTACTCATTCTTGGTTTTTCCATGTGGGAGTGTTGAATATTCTTCACTTCCAAACTCAATGTTGAATATTCTTCACTTCCAAACTCAATTTGGTCGTTATTTTGTTTGATCTGCTCTCCCATTTCTGTTTCTTTAAAGAAGAGAGAGAAAAGACTTTCAATGTAGCAACTTTTGTGTCACAGCTGCTTCAGTGATGTTCATCAATCACTTTGGAGAATAGATTGGAGTCTCTAGACAATGCACTTATTGGTTCAGAGATGGAGGTAAAAAGCTGAGGTTCCTACTATTTGACTTGGAAGTTTACACACACAAAAAAAAAAGGAATGTTTGTAGGAGTTCAATCCACCCCTTCTCTCAATTTATTTATTTGTTTTTTATAGGAAAAGCAATTTATTAAAAAGAGCCCCAAAGAGGTGCAAGCATATAACCCAAAGCCTAAAAGAATCTATAAAATCAACAACCACTATATTTGAGCAAAAAGATTTAGAAGAAACCCAAAAATAACGAAGATAACCTATCAAGAAAAATAACCAACAGCTTTGCAACCTGTCAAAAGTCATCTGGTTGCATACTCTCCATGGTAGCTAGAAAATAGCGAAAGGGATCCTGAATGACCCTCTCTCTTGGTGAACAATCCCTTAAATCACTCCAAGCCCAAAGCTCATACCTGCAAAGTTTGAACCCACCCAATTAACTTGACGAATGGAGAAAACTAGCTCCCACAACACTCGGGTCCAAGACCAACAATGAAGGAGGTGATTACAAACTCAAACTCCCTTCTTTAGCACATATTTATTTGCAACCACCACTCTTCGCTTTGGAGATTCTCCCAAGTTTAAATCCTACCCAAACCACTTCTCATGCAATGGAGGCAACCCTAGGAGGAGACCCAAACTTCCAATCCATCTTCCACGGAAAGGAGCTTCTTCGAACAACACAGGCTCTTCACACAAAGAATTATCGCTTTTCACTAAAAATCCATGATGTCTAATCCTCTTCAATCCTTCTCACCCTAAACATCCTCTAGCCACAAACGGTTGAAAAAGCTCTCTCACTCCAAGTCATTTGCTGCTCTACAAAAAGTGGCATCCCAATGATCACTATCACCTTGAAAAAACAACACATTGTTGACAAAAACCTCTTCATTTGATATGATCTCAAAGAGTTCGAGAAATGACTTTTGAGCAGTCTAGGGACTCACCAAGCATCATGCCAAAAATAATACATTGGACCATCTCCCACTTCAAAAGAGATTCAACTAGAAAAAGCCTTCCAACCCTTCATAATCTCCTCTAACCCACCATCCCAAATGTGTCTCTGGCAGCTTCAGTTATCCACCCATTCCAGGCTTGAAAAGTGTTCTAAAGCTGCCAGGGCCGGGATCTCACTCCAGTTCAACGCTGATTCCAGTTCATCTTCGATTCTGGTTTTGATTCCTTTTGATTCGAGCTCTGGTTCCAAATCAGTTTTGATTCCTTTTATTTTATTTTATCATATTTATTTTTTCACTCTCCTCTCTCCTATATTGGTCTCACAAATAACCGACCCCAAAATTTGGAATTAAGCCTCAATTTGTTGTTTTTTGTTGTTTTTTGTTGTTGTTGTACACTCCGATAAGCCATTATTTAACTATTGGGAGGGTATTTTAGTCTTTGTCCAAAAACTAACTTCTCATTTCTTTTTCTTTTGAATTGGTTTCCAATTTCTGATTCTGGTTCCAAAAACAGTTCCGCATCTAATTTCTGTGAGGAGTACTGAACCTTCAAACCCTGTTACGGTGTTTGAACCAAGAACCATTGACCAGTCTCAATTTTGATCCATTTTGTTCTTGATTCCCTAGAACCGTGGTCAGGGATGACACATTCCAAGTAATGACATATTTAGTTGCAACAACCACCCAAAAACTCATTGGTTTTTGAGAGAAATCTCAAAATCCATATTCCAAAGAAGCTTTGTTGAATTCAAGCAAAGATCTAATTCCGAGTCCGCCAATGGAAAAAGGAATTTTAACAGTCTCCCACTTAACAAAAACTAAATTTATAGGCCATCCTCCATGCACCACCAAGAACTTCCTCGGAAAAAATTCCAATCTTTTGGCTATCAAACTGGGGATAGGGAATAAAAACATAGCAAACTGGAAGATTTGAGAAAGCATACTTGATAAGAGTTAATTTGCCCCCCTTAGACAAGTAACCCTGCATCCCACTAGTCTTTTTCAGAATTTTCCCCTACACCATCCCAAATAGTCTTTTCCTTGTGCCTTTGACCCGAGAAGTAACCCCAAGTAAGAAGTGGGATTGTATTTATCTATCTTTTTTTTAAAGAGGTGCTTGCAAGTAACCTTTCCCTTAGGGTATTTAACAGGGGAGGGCAAGTGCTAAAAATGGGTGGCAACCAGGAGTGACAAGCAATGTGCAAACAGGCAAAACCACCCATCCGTGCATAGGTGGGGAGAAATGTTATGAAGCTTGCACTTGAAATAATAACCTTGATTGCTCTAAGAAATATTTAGTCATAGAAAAGGAAACAAAATGAGCAAGAGAGGCAAACATGTAGACAGTTATGAGGAAAGAGGATGTTGCGAAACGGTGGATGAAGAGTTTTTTTTTTTTTTTGGGAGGGTGATAAAAAAGAAGAATATATTAGTTTAAGAAGGAATGTAGCATAAGGGTGGATGAAGAGTTACTAATGGGTCATTCATGATATATTTCAAAACTAAGTGAAAGCCCATGATCCATCAACTTTCCAGCACCCAAAAAAAAAAATGTCTCAGGCAGAAAGAAAGAGAAATTATAAGAACAATGATAGTAACAGGATAAGAAAGAACAGCATAAGATGAGTGAACCAAAAGTGCATACCCCTTTTCCTATTTTTAGGAAAATTAAAGTATTCCACATCTCTTATATATGGAGAAAAACATGTCATTGTAAAATGTGAAAGTTGGATACTAAGAAAGAAAATGCAGTTGAAGGATAGAGAATTGATTATTTTGTACTAAAATAACAATCAAATAATATAAAAAACTTCACCATTATTATCACAAAAATTGAAAAGAGTACCCATGGCACACATTGGCCACTTGTTTCAATCTGCTCATAATTAATCTATGTATTTCAAAAGAAAACCAAGGAAAAGATGCTGTAGGAAGAAGCACTCTTTACCTGTAACAAAGTCCCCTGAGAGCCAATGCTATTTGATGTCAGGCTTGAAGCATTCTTGGCATGCATGCCTGAAAATGGAAAATAGGAGACCACCATTGTTACATTTGGACATCAAACAATATTGAGATTTCAAGTTGTATTCATGCTTGACTTATAAGCCATTACTATTACCAGATGGATCACCAAAGGCATGCCCCCCATCACCCGCAGGAAGTACATCCACTAAATGCAGTGGAAGTGCAATCGAAATTTGTCTCTGGTCTGCAGGTAATCGCAACCCTGCAAAAATGAAACACTAAATTTAATTGGGAAAACTCCGACTGAACTAATATACCATGGCAGAAATAACACTACCTATCAGAAAATGCACTCCTTTGGACAAAATTAATAGAATAATATTATTGCTTTAGAGTTTAGACAACCTTAAGATCAACGCCAAGATACACTTCATCAATGGAATATCAAATACAGATAGGAGATTTTAACTTGTAATAATTCTCAATGAGTATAGACAGCACATTACTCACAAAAAGTCAGTTTAATTTAGATCTGAATGTCAGCACAAAGTTGCAAACTTCATAGTTATTCATTCATGTAAGCAGATCAGTTTGTTTAGACTGAATCATGAAGGCCACTTGCTAATGAAAATTTAATCATGAAAAGCAACCTTATTTGTGAATGTGATTGAACATGAAAAATTAGTAAATATCGCAAAAGATTAAGAGTGAAGAGTTTTAACAATATCTCAATGAAAAAAACATAAATAAAGAATATCCACGTCATAGAATGAAAGTTTGCATGGTACTAAGATTGGAAAAGCAAGTCCATACTTGAGAAAGAAGCAGCATATCCAAATATTCATTCCTATTAATATTGTTATGCTGTAATGTATATCAATAAATAGATGATTAAATAGCTAAACAATCTTGCCCCATTGGGAATTACTGATGATGATAACCATATTTGCAAACATATTCAAAGGGTTTCAGATGTGCAATGGACGCTTAGGTGTTCACATAAATATTTTTGAAGTGCTTAACGAACATAATAAGACAAACAAAACCACAGATATTTCGTAGATCCATGGGGTCTTATGTCAAGATGAGAGACCAGCAAATTTTAATAGGGAACTCAAGTTTGGCCTCATATTTCAGACATTAATAATTGATCTCATCTTTGACCTTGTAAAACACAAGACATAAAGCTAGGATCCCCAACTTTTCCAGAAAGAACCCGTTGATGGTCCTGAGAAGTGGATATTGGGCACAAACAGCTAGCAGATTTCAGATATTATTCAGCAACAGATTACAAATACCATGTGACAGACCTTAAGGAGATCACAAGTTTTATGTCCATAATTGGGAATTAGAAGATGAGTTTACACCTTCACCAAAGTTAACTGCTGCTCGTAGTAAATTCTCCCGTTCTTGAATTTTTGCCACTTGAACCTTGTCTAGGGTTGGAATTGTTGTTGGTCCTTGGCGCATATTAAAACCATATGCTTTGCGCATCTCAGCTACTATTTTCTCAGCACTTTCACAGGCTGCTCCAATCATATCAATTCTAGCCTGTAAGTAAAGATAAACATCAGTTTCATTTCATAATGTGAAATGGGTGAAGAAAATAATAGTTTTAAGCTTCATTAACATTTCTAACCTTCAATTTGTCACTTTGTGTTGATATTGGCAAATTTTGCATTCCATGAAGCAACAGCTCTCTCTTTGAGTCGTCATCCATTTCCATCTCAGGCAGTAACTTTGATGACAGCATTATGGGCAGTACTATATCCAAGTATCATATGAAGTTATATAACATTGAAGATATCAATATAACCAGCAACTGATTTAGATGAAAACAATTCACTTCAATCCAAAGAAAAGTGAAATTGCCACATCCTCTAAACCAGCATTATTTAAAGAAAATAACTGACTTAGGTGGTGGCAGAAAAAGCCAATTGAAGTTTCTCGTACTGATATTATGACTCAACTTTGGTTGCTTGCACGAAACCATCTTGTTAGAGTTTGTACCTATCATCATCTGCAGACTAGTATATCCTCCCTCCACCCCCCCTCAGCAATTGCTTTGCCTTAAAACAATTTTATGTTGTGACTTTAGCAAAGCAATTTCAGGACCAAATTTTGGGCCTATCTGAATTCATTTTATTTCCCAATTGATATATTGGCATGTTGTGCAAGACTATCTTTAAAGTGTTTCTTGATATATACCCGCAATTGTAAACTCAGATATCATAGCACTTTCCAATATGTTCAATACTTCCAATCATAACTTATCATATCGTTGCATTTTTAAATATTTACTTTATAACACATATATTCTTAAAAAATAAGGTAGTAATATTAAAAGAAACAATTAAACCCAAAAGTTAAGGATATAATGCATCAAAAAGTGAACATTTTAGATATGTTGAGTCCATTATTTAAAACGATGGCAATATAGATAGGAATGTGAATTATAGGATCCAAACGAGTTAAATGAAATGGATAAACGCATTTAGAGTTCTTTGCGATCTCATGATACCATTGCAGTTGAAGCGAAAGTTTTATAGAATCGCAATAACACCTGCATTTATATGGTATCGAGTGTTGGGCCATTAAATAAAACCAGTCGTATAAAATGACTGTAACTGAAATGAAAATATTCAGATGAACGTATGGCAAATCTATAAAAGATAAAGAGATATATACTAAGTTAGGAATGGATTCAATTGTGGATAAGATTCAATAGTATTGCCTATGGTGGTTTGGACATATGCAACAAAAACTCAAAAATGCACCGGTCAGGAAGAGCGAGACCTTGAATGTAGAAGATTTAGTGAAACGTCGGAATAGACCATTGAAAATTTGAATATAAATTATCCGTAAATGTATGAGTGTCAAGATTTTAATTGCGAAGATAACTTAGATAGGAATGAATAACGTAGGAGAATCCAAAACAGTTAAATCATCTCTCTTATTATTTTAAATTTCTATGAATAATTTATTTTTATTTCTCTTTTTTTCATTATCTTTATTTTTATTTTTATTTTTTAATATTATATTCTCTATTTTTGTTTTGTAAACTTTAATTTTATGTTTTTTCTCTCTCTTTCTCTCTCCTTTATTTGTTTCTTAAACAGTTGGCTCCAAAATTTGGGATTAAGGTTTAGGTTGTTGTTATTGTTTGTAAAATCTCAAAAGTTAAAAGGAATATTAAAAAAAAAATGCTGCCATTGTCAATCTAAAACATGAAAAGTGACAAAAAACTTATTTAAGGAATAGTATAAAGTCTAAAAACTAGTGTGAAAGTTCTAAAAAAATGTTATCTTCAAAATAAAAGATCGGGTTTAAAAGTATATATTGTGTATCATAAATTTATATTATATCATAATATGCATAGTGTGAATAGGCGGTAGGACATGGCTCACCGGCACTACTCAAACCGAACAAAAAATTAGCGGATTGTGATTTGTCTAATGCAAATTAAAAAATGGTTGACCCATTATAAAACAAAAATAATTGTATCATATAATACCCACTATCATGCCAATGACACAAAAAGTAGTTTAACGACGTTAATAATGTATAAAATTAGTATTTTTATTGTTCTTTAATCTCTAGCCTACCAATTACCAAAAAAAAAACATATAAACACGATTTTTAAATCAAATAAAGCTAAAATGAAAGAATTATTAAAAAAATACAATGCATAACAATCATAATCATCACACTGAGAAATGAAGATTAAGAATTAAAGGGTTGACTATTATCAGATATCTTATTTTTACCATAAAACATATGCATTTCTTGTTTTTACCATACAACATATGCATTTCTTTACTATCTCTACCTAGTGGGAAAAATAATTAAATAGTAATTAAATAAACAGGTTGTGTATGTCTTTTTCGGTTATACATATAACAATCTGCTTGGGAAAAATCTTGGTTTTTAGCACAATTAATTAAAAAAGATATGGTTAAGGTACACAAATAGTTAGTATACCATGATATCAACATGTTATGAATTTGAGATAGATGATACAAATTAGCATTTCTCATAGTCTGTATTCTAAATAAAATCTTTTTTTTAAAAAAATACGGACATAACATACACACGAAATACCTCTATTCAGATACTATTACAAAATATGCATCATAACTATGGGTATTACTCTAGAAAGTTTCCAATTTATTCCATGATTTTCCCCCTTCAGACATTGGAAGTAGAGTCACATAAATTTTCAACATAGCAGTAGAGGGTACAATTGAAGCAAACTAACTATTGTTATGATAAGGTAACAGTTTTAATATCCTTACGTAGACTAACACAAAATTTATTTTTGACAAACAATCTTCATGCAACAATAGATGTTTAACCGAAGAGTAGCACATACTTGTAGCATTTTCGGCAGTGACATTCTTTGGGTGTACTACAAAAGCTTTGGAAACCTTCTTGATGTCTTCTACAATGTTGAAAAGCTCAAGATTCACCATAGAAAATTGTCCCAAAACATCTTGCCTGATGCACATAAAATAGATCAATAGAACAACTCTACCAAGCATCTTATTTATATGCACTGGCAACCTACTTCTCTCTCGATCATTTACACTGCTTAATCTCTCAGCTGAACGAAATGAGGGAAAGTAAAGAGCTAAAGAGACTTAAATTCTCGTATGGTTCAAAATTGGGTTTCTTCAAAGATTAGGGCTTTCGCATAGATAGAATTTGCTTTTCGAGGATTGAAACCATAGAAATCAATTGCAGTAGAAGAATTGATGTTAATTAGAATGCAAAGGAAGTATTAGTTAGCATCAAATTGAATTGAAATGAATAACAAAGAACCCCTGAAATGAGGGGGTACCATTTGGGGACAGAATTTGTTCGAGCAATGGCGTCAATGTCCTCGAGGATGCGAGATATGGCTTTGTATAGGCTAATGGCACGTGTTTTCACAGATTCGAGATTGAGCTGCTGCTGAAGTGCCGGATTCAGCCTCTCCAACTGCGGCTGCGGCTGTGGCTGTTGTTGGGGTTGATCTTGAGTTCCACCACCAGCTACCGCTCCCTCCATGGTTGCCATTGGAGAGGGATAGAGAGAGAAGAAGAAGAAGATAAAATGTGAAAGGGAACTTGCCTTGGCGCAGATGAGATGAGGGATTGAAATTCGAGGAGGAAAAGGAAAACGTTTACCTACACGGTGGCGTGGAGCCGGAAGCGGAGTTTTTCACCGCTTTAATTCCCAAAACATTATATTAGTGGTTGCTTAATCAAAATTCAGCGAAAAAAAAATAGGGTATTACATTTCTTAATTAATATTAAGATTTGAATCTTTTTTAAAAGATATATCAATTAAAATATTATTTTAAATATTAATCATTTCGATACCAATATTTTGTTAAATACTTATCAAGTACCTAAATCTAAATTTGACATCCAATTCTTAAATTTTTAAGTATAACTATTTAAATTTTTAAAAATATAACAATTAAATTTTTTAATTATTAATATCATGAGTATGGTTGTTGAAATACTAAATTGAAATGATATGATATATGAGATAAAATATTAAATTATGATTGTGGACTTAAATCTTGATGTGACAAGTTATATGGCAATATATTCAAATATCATTGAAGTTACGTTATCGACAAATGTTACATCAGTAATATGGTCAATTTTTTTGTCACATCACCGTTTCAATTCTCGGATTTGATGTCATATTTTTCCTTGATATATGAATAGAATGAGAGAGAGAGAGAGAGAGAGAGAGAGAGAGAGAGAGAGAGAGAGAGAGAGAGAGAGAGAGGCACGTGACAGTATTTAAAGAAGAGAGTTGAGGAAAGAGAGAGAGGGAAAGAGAGAGAATACTAATAGACAGTCCACGTAAAAGGATAGATATTAGATCTTTTAATCGGTTTCGGATTCAAAATTTAAAAATAAAAAAAATTATATTATAAGAGTCACCACTTAAATATGATCCCAATAAACGTTTGAATCAGATTAATTGGAAAATAGTTTTGAATACCAATAGTGAGTAAAAAAAAAAAAAAAAAAAAAGAAAGTGAGAGAGAAGGGTAAAGAAAACCCTCCTTCAGGAAAAGTCAAACGCCAACCCCTTTCACTATTTCATTTTCTATTTCCTGAGCTCTAGTATTCCTTTCCTTCTCGCTTTTAATATTTCGAGCATGGATAATAGAAGAGCGTACGTTGAGGTGCAAATATGAGCTTGATCCCCGAAGAAGGTTCTATGGCTGCCCCAATTAATAGGTTTGTTGACTGAAATTTAATTTTCTCCCTAAAATTGTGTAAAATATAATTTTTTCCCAAATAATTTATGTTCATAAGATGGTAATGCTTGTGATTTTTTCAAGTGTTGTGATCCATCATTGTATACTCTAGCTGTTGAGGTCATTCATGGACTGAGAAAAAAGATCGAGGAGTAAAAAACACTCCATAGATCTATTGTAGCCGATTAGGGTTCAAAGACAAAGGCAGCACGTAATACCATCGATAGGTTAAAGGAGGAGAATATAAGCAATTGGAAGCCTATGTTTCAGACATGGAGGAGATGAATTCAAAATAGAGGAAAGAAATCGTGGCTCTCTAGAAATGGAAGGAAAAGACGGAAAAGACATATAGGAAACAAGTTTTGCGCATAGGTGGAATTACAACAACATGAGCATTGATATTTGGTTTCATCATCAAAGTTGTAAGTCTTGGGCAGAATGACTGTGGGAATCAGTT
Source organism: Dillenia suffruticosa (assembly GCA_033439265.1). Classification (NCBI taxonomy): domain Eukaryota; kingdom Viridiplantae; phylum Streptophyta; class Magnoliopsida; order Dilleniales; family Dilleniaceae; genus Dillenia; species Dillenia suffruticosa. Next base: position 11,468,429 of record JAVTVX010000004.1, on the reverse strand, counting down.
GGCTTGGTTTCATTTACAATAATGTGTGTTATCCTATTGTAAATGGTTTTGATACACTTTTTGTTGGTTTTATTTATAATTTCAAGTTTTTGAGTGTCTTTAAATTTGTTATTATAGTTATAATATTAACACTTGGCAATTTTCATATGCTTAATTTTATTGTATAAAATTTCAAAAAACAAGAAGAAATTGCCATGAAACATCTGGTAGTAAAAAATAGTAGAAAAGTACCTAATACACAAAAACAAACATATATAAACACACCTGCTAAAGCAATTGCTCATAGCCAAAAACACTACCATAAGCTTAATTTCAAAAACAGAATCAACATTCTATCAGAAAGCATACACACACAGTCTGTTAGAAAAGCACAAAACAACGTCAGAATTTGGATGTCAAGTTTTTTCTAAGCCAACACACCATCATTCTTATATTACACCTTCTTATAATCAATTACAATACCAGAAAATTTCTATCTTCATTTCTTAGTTTTCCTTTCCCCTGCTTTGGAGCTCTTGTTGACTGGATTTGAGGAGGGATTAGATGAATCATTTGGGACTGAATTTAGAATTTTTTAGATGAAAGTGACGTCTGAGAGCAACTCTTGCTTGCTTGAATAAACTCATTGTTGCTTACTTCTTTGATTGTCTTTGGGCCTATAATGAATCATTTAATTAGTGATTCAATGCCCTACAATCACAAGCATACTCAAGATAGTAACCACTTTAGTATATTAGAGCTACGACACCTATTGCTATGATCCACTTGCTTGCAAATAGTGCACCAGTTCTTACTGAAAGTCTATGGGGATCTTTTGGTGGACCTTTAGGGGCCTTGATTCTCCTCTTGTTTGATGGATGTCCTACTTTCCTTTTATATTTGGGAGGCAACAAGGTTGGGGGTTCATTTTGCTCCCGCACATTTGGACCATTACAATGATACACAATTGGTGCATAACACTTAACAGAGACTACTACACTAATCAGAGACATATCTTTCTGACATACCTTTCAATGCAAATATGCAACTAATTCCATACAAAAGGAATCTCATTCAGTTCCCACTTCCTATAACTGCATTGGTCTAGATTTACAATGAATGTACAGTGGCAGGAAGATATTTCATATATTTCATCACTAGCTAAGAGTAGAAACTAATGTCTACTTTGCTCCTTGAGTTACTTAAGTTTGTATTGAATGATATGACAAATATCACCTTTAAAAGGTGATACTTTAGTTCTGTTCTTAGTAACTTTAGTCATTCTAGTCATGATCATCACAAATGTTATTAAGATGTGACTCATACTTACTATAACTAGTAAACATAGATATTGTCCATTTTTTTATTCCATTCCATCAACCATGCATATGCACCGGACTCTAATTTCTCAATCTCTCCCATGACTCTTAAAAAGTCAGCCTTGTAAGAAGCCCACGTAGCAGCATAAAAAAATGTTCTTTAACTCCAAGTATGACCATATTAAAACAAGTCTGTTGATCTAATATATAAGTCTTACACGCATTACATATTTGATATACTAAAAAAAATAGTTACGTTTGTTGATCTTAATAGGTGGTCAAGAAACTTCCAAGAATTCATTTCTTCTATCTCCAAAAGAGTAAAAGAAATTGGGAATATTTTGTCATTGGGATTTTTACTAACAACCGTTCACAATTGGTCTTCATAGGCTAATTTCAAGAAATGACCATGTTGTCCAGAATCACCTCATGCAACCCTTGAGACAAATGTACAATCTTTTAAAGCTTGGAGTTAGTCGGTTTGGGATGCACAGGGGGTCAATATCACCTTGAAGTATGAAATTCTTAATCTTGCGAGTATTTTCCTTATCAGTTCTCAAAATTTATTCTAAATATAATCTTAGCAAGAAGACTTGATACTTCACGTGCCCTTCTACAATTTCTTTTGCCTTATGTCATGCCCTAAGGACCTTCATTCTTCCTCAATTTAACACAATCTTCTCTTTTGTCTTCCTTTGCATGGCATCAGTTTTATATCAGAATCATGCTTTACTTTTGTCACCCATTTCTTTCCTAACTGGTTTATATACTATTACACGCTTATTATTCCAACTTGTTATACAAGAATGATTAGGCTTGTAAGTGACCAGGAAGCCGTTTTTTTATGTCCATGTAGCTTGTTGGCATAGATTAACCAATCACATCCTTAAACACATCTGTTTCTAACCCCCCCACCTTCTCATTCTTGAGAAATCTGCGATTTTTTTTTTTTTATTATATTCAATATAATCCTTCAACACTATTTTAAATAATTTCACTTTCAAAATGCTGTCCTACCATGAACTTAATGAATTTAGGGTTGTAGTTTTCCTTAAACTTCTCATACCTAACTTTATGTTTCTCTAGCTGAATATTGTCGTCATTGTTTTTTTCTTCAAGTATATTGTATTGTAAATTCTCTTCAACATTTCAAGTAGTGTTATCTCGATCTCTAAATTCTAAAATTTTCTTTTCATCGTCGAAGTATAAAATGGCCTCTACATAAATTGAATTAGGTATTTCACATTCTACATAGAGAGGTCCCTAGGTATAGAATTGACTCCATCTTGCCCAGAACTAGCAAGTGAAACTTCATACAGGTATGGACCTCATGTTTAAGGTATAGTTAGCTTTACTATCATTATGATACTGAGGTAGACAAAATGGTACTTCTAAATATTCACACACAATCAAAGACAAGCAAATGAGTACATCTTAAATTATTACAAGACAAAGACAAGTAAAGAGGTGTTCCATAACACTTTCGCACAAAGACAATAAAAAAGGGTTAATACTTACACTACAATAACAAACAAAAATGGTGTTGTTTACTTTAGGGGTTATTCGGTGTATAAAGTGCTCCTGAGTTAGTGCAGGGGTAGGAAAACGAGTGTATATGTACAAAACTCAGTGTTGCTCATTACTTACTTCCCATAAAGTTAAACTAATCCCTAATTTGTGATTTTTGAGTCGTTTTGTATGTTTGACCTAATTTGTGCATATATTTTCCAAAATATATGAAGTTATTCATTATATTCTTAGATTAAAAATCGTATTTCAAAATTAGAGTTCAACTTTCGATTGTTTATAAAATTATGCTTTTTACCATAAAATTTTGAGAATTATATTTTTGACTCAGAAATAGTTTGAGATATTTTGCAAAAATACCCTAAGTGACTGTTGCAAGAATGAAAAGACGTTTGGAAATTTTTATATTTTAAAAAGAATAAAGAAAGACGATAAAATTTTGAAAATATTTCATGTTTGGGATAAATTTCAAAAGAAAATTTACAAAAAAAAATGATAATACAAAAAATAAATTTCAGTATACAATATTCGCATTAGAACCCACCAAGAATGGAGGCGTCTCTCTCTTCCCTTCCTTTTTCTTTTGTGCCTAGACATGCCCTTTTTTTCCTCTTAGGAATGGACATAGCATTAGATACTCTATTTCTCTTTCCCTTTCCATCTCTATACTTCTTTCTTTTTTCTATAGCAGAGCTATCCCCTCTCTATTTGTGCAAAGGCAAGAAGGCTTTGCTTTTTTCTCGGGTGGATTCAATGTCTTGCTCCCTTTGTTTCTTTCTCACTTATTCATCCTCACTATCTTTCTCTCACTCTGAATTCCTTGTTTCTCTCTTTCCTCCTTACTCTTTTCCTCCTAGTGATGGTGTGCGGTTAGAGGTTAGGTGACACCTCCTTTTATAGCTACCATTAAGTATGGAGAATTCAACCACCAACGGAGATTTAAGCTATATGGTTGATCAATTTGGACAAGTGTACCGCTTATACACTTGTTAAATGCAAATGTGATGTAATAAATGGGGTGAACATTCAATTAAATCATAATCAGAATGATTAAAATTAAAGTAATTGATTTAATTTAGTTATATAATTTTCATAATTATAATTTAATCAAATAAATTAAAAATCGATAATTTGTTTGACTGAATTAGACGGTTAATTCAGTTCGATTATCTAAATTAATCAAATTATTAAAATTTTTTACAATAAAAGAATTTTAGGTAATACTACTTTATATTCATGACTATATAAATATAATATATATCATTAATATCAACTTGTAATTATAAACTATAATTTTAAAATTCAAAATTTACATATAATTTATAAATATCATTAATATTAATCTGTAATTATAAACTGTAATTTTAAAATTCAAAATTCATTAATAATTTTACTTCACCAAATGGTAAATTACACATTTCTCCTTATGGTTTGACTAAAATCCATATACTACCCCTGTGATGATAAAATATCAACTCCCCTGTGATTTTAAAAATTGTGGTAAGTGGATAGAATATTTCAAAATTAATGGAGACTTAATGGGAAGATGTAAAATACCCATTATACCCCCTTAATTAAAATTCACATACTCTATTCTCTCTTCCTCTCTTCCTCTCTTCCTCTCTCTTCCCCTCGAGTTTTGTACGATATAACCTTATTTTTTCTTAAAAAAATTTAAAATAATACCGTTCAAAAAATATTTTCAAATTTAACACATACATGTCGTGATTTGAAATAACGACATGATACTATTCATCATGGTCATATGTCGTGACTTCAAGTCACATGTCGTGACTTTAAATCACGACATATAGATGTTATATTTAAAAATATTTTTTAAACGGTGTTGTTTTAAATTTTCTTTTAAGGTTAGTTTCGAACAAAGCTCCTTCCCCTTATCTGGGTTTCCTTTGTAGCATCAATTGCAATGTATTGGCTTTAGAACACATCTAGCAACACCTTTTCAGCGATGAAGAGATCATTAAAAACCCAAATATCTTCATCTCCCTCAATCTGATTCTCACACAACTGCTACTTGCAATTCTCCAATCATGATTGATATCTATGAACTAGTCGAATTCGAATCCAAATCTCAAATCGTCGATCTTATTTTACCAAAGACCGATCGAAAACTGTTGCTAAAAATCGACGTTCCACCGGTGAAGAAATTTGAATAGCTAGAGTTCGGTGCGCAATCTCAGCCTCTTGCTTAGCCGACTATGGTGATGGTGAAGGAGGAGAAACACTACGGAGGAGTAAGACAAACGTCGTGGGGAAAATTCATGGCGGAGATTCGAGATCCGAAGTGTAGTGGATTTAGGCAATTGATGCTGCAAAGCTTTGTTTTAATGATTAAAAACTCATCCTTTACGGTGAACCCATCCTTTGTTTTAGCAAACCCAGAAATTAAAAAACCAATCTCTCTCTCTCTTTGAAAAAAAAAACCCAAAAAAATCCAAAAAAAAACCCACTCTCATTTTGGTGTTGGGTTCTTGATTTAATGATTGTTTTAATGTGTTTTTTTGGGTCAAATCTTGAATTTCTTTGATTGATTTTTTTTTTGGATGCAGATATTTGGGTTTTCTCTCTCTGTCCTGGATTTTTTTTTTCAATTTTAGTTTTGGATTTTTTTGGGCTTTCTCCAAACGCGTTAATGTGTTTTTTTGGATGCTGATATTTGGGTTTTTTTTTTTTTTTTATGTAGATGTTTTAACCTCATTTTTTTTTCAATTTTAGTTTTGGAATTTTTTTTGGTTTTCTCCAAACACATTAACGTGTTTTTTTGGATACAAATATTGATGTGTTTTTTTTCCTCTCTATTCGAACAATGTGAGACTCCTTCAATTCGGAATCGAAGGAACCGATGTATTTTTTCTTCTTGGTATGCCGACGGTTAAAGATAATGTGGAAGATGAAGAGTGAGAGTTTTTCTTCTTCTTCTTCTCTCTCTCTCGTCCGAATGTTTTGGAGGTTGAAAATAATGCGGATGAGGAAGAGTGAGAGGCTTTCTTTTTTTTTTTTTTCCTTTTTTTCCCATGCTTTATGTTGAAGATAATGGTTGAAGAGAGAGAAGTTGAAAATGAAATGATATTTTTAGCGAAGAAAAATTAATTTTATACTTCAACGCAATATTTTTCGCACGTAGATCTCAATCTCTATCAATTCTAACCATTTCTGTCATTTGTCATATTTTTTAAAACAATAGAGGATAAGTGGATATTTTTTTACCATATAGGTAGTTTGTGATTTTTAGTAAAATCACATGAGGGAAAAGTGTAATTTACCCGATATCATTTTAAAATTTTAAATTTTCAAATAAATTATATTTTGGGAGTAGAAAATATGTGGAATAGGAGAAGAAGAGGGAGAGGCATGAGTAAGAGTATGAAATTTAGGAATAAAATAGTCGTAAAATAGATTGGATATTAGAAATTTGAAACTATAAAGGTACAAACTAAAAACCTTTTATTAATTGCTCATTCTTCACTGTATCAGTTTTAATTTTTAAGTTTTGTTTTGTTTTAATTTTTAATTATAATATTATAATAATATTTATATGAAGAAAAATTATCCAAAAAATATATATAATATTTTTAATTAATTCAATTAATTTGTTTGATCAAAATAAAAATTGTTTAAATTAATAATCGTCCAAATAAATCAAATTAAAATTTGGTTTTACTCAAAATCAAACTGAATACTTAATAAATCACCCAAAATATAAATAAACGGTCAAATGAAAACAATTTTTTTGATTTTAACCGAATAATTGTCATCCCTAATGGATGATATCACATAATCAAAGGTAACATTTGTAAATTAAGATTGAATTTTGTGTTGATATATGATCGGTGAATCAATTAACGATTAAGATAAAAATATGAATTTTTACTCTAAATTAACAAGCAAAATTATTTATTATTTTCAAAATTATTCATTTTTTATATATGTATTTTCCAAATTAGATTTATCTTTCCGGACTTAGGATATTTTCAAATATTTTTTTAAAAAATTTTAAATAGTAAACTAATATTCTTATATTTAAAAAAAAAATTAAGATTGTTATGATGAGAAAGTGTTTAATATTTTCCAAAAATTTATACTTGAATGGAATTACAATTTTGCTCCTCTTTTAAAATTACAAATTGGTCCAGGCTTTTGTGTAAAACTGTACTTTGACTCTTTCTAACTTGAAAATAATATCAAAAATGGCTTCAGGATATGTTTTTACGTACTAGGAGGATTACAGCGCGCATTGCGCGGTGTAGAGTTTTAAGTTTGGTTACATAATGAGGGGACGTGTCCAGTGTAGTTTAGTGATTTTTGTATTTGTTTGAGTTTTGGAATAGTTATAAATTTTTTTTATAATACCTAAAAGATTATACAAAAAAAAAACTGAAAAAAATAAATTTTGAAATCATTTTTATATTAAAAAAATTGTTAAGTTGACCTTGGGTTTTAAGGTTGACGAAAGGTTGCAACATTGTTCGACTAAGCTGCATTTTTGTAGCTGCAGAACTACCATTTTTTTTTGTTTTTTAATGTAATCGCATTTTTATAATATTCGTAGTTCTGCACTTCTGGATATTGAAGAATTTTTTTTTTAATTTTTTCTACCATTGGTGAATTCCTAATGATGTCATTCGATTTATCAAATGGTCCAGCAGCATTTATAGATTTGATGAACAGGGTGTTTAGGCCATGTTTTGATAAGTTTGTGGTAATTTTTTTTTATGACATTTTGATCTATTCTAAATCTAAGACGGAGCACCAAGAGTACTTGCGAATTACAAACCCTCAAAAATCAACAGCTCTATGCTAAGTTCAACAAATGTGAATTCTGGTTGGACCAGATAGTCTTTTGGGGGCACATATTATTGGCCAAGGGTGTGTCTATGGATCCACAGAAGGTTGAGGCCATAAAAAATGGGACCTGCCCAGGAATGTATCCGAGATTCGTAGCTTTCTAGGACTTACTAGTTATTATCGAAGTTTCATAGAAGGGTTTTCTCATATTGCAGCTCCCATGACTAGGTTGTTAAAGAAAAATGTCTTCTTTATTTGGTCAAAGGAGTTCTAGTGGAGTTTTGAGGAGCTCAAGTCCAGATTAACTTCCACCGCTATCCTTACCCTTCTAACTCAAGGAATAGGCTATGAGCTTTATAGTGATGCTTCCCTATGAGGTCTTAGTTGTGTATGGATGCAAAATGGGAAGGTGGTAGCTTATGCATCCCGATAGTTGAAGCCTTATGCGATGAATCATCCGATGCATGATTTGGAGTTGGTAGTTGTAGTTTTCGCATCGAAAACATGGAGATATTATTTGTATGGTGAATAGTATAGGGTGTTTATAGATCACAAGAGTTTGAAATATATTCTTAATCAGAAGGATTCGAATTTAAGACAAAGATGCTAGGTGGAACTTCTTAAGGATTATGATTTGATCCTAGACAATCATCCAGTGAAGACGAATATAGTTGCAAATGCTTTGAGTCAGAAAGTCATGGGAGGTTTGTCTTATGCCCATCCTGTAAGTTTTCATTTCAAGAAAATATTAAAACATGCATTTGCATTTTAACGAGCACATTTAAATCCCTTGTTTTGTACTGTGTTAAAATTCATTGAGTTTTTATGTGCAATACATGCTTTAGTTTTTATAATTTTGTTTTAACTATTGATTGTGTATATTAAAATTAGCATAAACTATATAACATAATGGCGAATGAGGACAATCAGAATAAGACAATAAGAGAACTGAATTAGGATTCTAGGTCGAACCAACAAAAGGAAAAAATGAAATGAAAATGAATTAAAAAAATAAAAGAAAAGAAAAAGACACCATGGCATATCATTACCCACTCTATGGCACTCTCACCTTTGACACCTCACCATGCTTGGGGCCCCACATTCCACTTAGATAAAGAGAGAGAGGGCGGAAGAGGTTAAAATACAATCTACATTTTCCTAAAATATCTATTTTTGGACTCCATCTTCTTCCTCCACAAACCCACCCAAACCTCCATGAAAATCACCATTTAAGCTTGAAATAAACCACCTTCATCCTTATATATGTTAACCTTAGCGTTTGGTAAGCAAAAAGAGGTGTAGAATACCTATAGAACAAGCTAGAAATCCAAAGAACGCTTGGAGAGGAAAGAAAGGAAACTCAAAGGAAAAATTACAAGTTTAAGGCAAGTACCGTGCTTGTGTTATTTCTTTGATACCTAATAGTCATGTTTAATATGTTTTCAGATTGTTTGTAGTATTTAAATAAGGATAAAATGAACAAGGAAAGGAAAATCTCACTTTTGAATATCAAAAGATGGAAACAAACCTAGATTTAATATTCTGGACAGTGTGACCATACTCTGTTGTTTATTCAATGTCTTTTTCTATGCAACTATAAATTAAGTAGAGTTTTCTTCTAAAGAAACTAGACATATGATTCAAAAAGTTTTGGGAAGAATTGAATTTGTGGTGAATTTTTGAATTAGCATGATCTTTGCAAAAAAACTGTTATATTCACAAAATGACTATACTATATTCTTTTATTAAATATCTTTTTTTGTACAACTGCAAATTGAGTGAGATTTTCTTTTGAAGAAACTAGACTTCTATAGCATTAAAATAACATAAAATTCAAAGAGTTTCATTAAGAAATAAATTTTGGTTAATTTTCAAAGTATCACATTTTTTGCATAAAACCCTATTTCTACCTATTATTGTGTTGAAATTTGCTTTGATTGTTAGCTGCCTTTTAGATGGAATTAAGCTAATCTCTAAATATAAACATTGTAGGCTTATGTATTATCTCTAAATAGCCACTGGAATCACATCAATCCGATATGTGGAAAATAAGTTATGTTAATTTTTCTATAATTGCATAAGTTGTATTGTGAATTTTGGATTTTAACATTGTTTGATGTAGCTTTTTCTGTGCAATTGGAATTGAAATATGCTATGAATATAAAAGTTGTAACCCTAAGTCTTAATTTTGTGCAACAACTAGATTCATCTTGATCCAAACATTACAGCATAAAATATGACGGTTTTATCAAAACTTGATTGTATTGAAAACTCATTGAAATAACTCATTGAAGTGCTTTGAGTTGGTTGACTCTAAGTTCTACATATTTGTGATGTACTTGTGATAAATAAAGATCTTTGTGATCATTTCTTTATGTGAACATAAAGTAATATAAAGAGAAAGTGATAATACGATGATTTCTTCAAAAGTTTTACAAAACTTGTAGGCAAAGCTTAAGAAATACAGTTGGTATATGGAGTTTCAAAAGCTTTGCGAAGCCTATGGGTGAAGTTTGAGATACTATGGATATATCTTTTCTCCTTACGAGAGTAAAATTAGTAGCAGATGAAGTGTTTGAGATGTCTAACCTAAAAAGACCTAGATTTCATTTAGAAATATCGAATTTTGGCTTGCTCTTCCTGGCCCTCATACATTGGTTTGGTTCGACATTTTGTTCCTTTCTTTAAACATCAATGTCAAATTAAAACTACAAAGATAGAGAAAGATAATGAATTTAGAGTGATAATTGTACTTATTTTTTTGGAATTGTTTGAGATATTTTGTATTTCTTGTGATTCCTCACGCTACTTGCATGTTGATATTGAGATTCACACTTGATTATTTATTTTGCATGCTATTGGTCTCCTGTATACTTGTTCAGTTTATGCGCTCAGCTTATACTGTCACGATATCCATGTTTTCAGGTGATCAGGGAGACGAGAGGGAATCATAGGATAGAGGCCTTTAAGCCAAAGGATGTCATTCCATACTCTTTTCTAACCTACTTGTATTGTTAAGGCATGTTATTCTTGTGTTTATTTGGATTTTGTATAGAATACCTATTATATGTAAATGAATAGTTGAAGGCCAAGGAGAGCATTATATATATAGTTTTGTTTATATTGCGATTATATACCATATTGTGTATTTAGATGGCTGAAAGAGTCATTAATATCTATTTTTTTGATATTGGAGGAATTCTGTATGTTTTATCAGATTTTCCCCAAGTGACCAAATAGTCACTAAGTAGAAGAGAATTAGTCGATATTTATTTGAAAATAACAAGTAATTTATTTTCTTTTAATATAAATCTCCTTCCGTGTTATCACACAAGGGAGTGTGAGTGTCGTGAGTCTAGATGTCTTATTTTAATCGTGTTAGTTATTTCCATATTTGCATGTTTGTTCCCTTTTACTAAGGAGTACGACACCTGGATAGCGGGTCATCACAATTGGTATCAAAGCCCAATGTTTTGGATAATCTGCACCTAAAATTTGTGACTATAGGTATAGTTTACTAGATAGAGAGTGGTTTATCTAATGAGTGACGTTGTTTGTCATTTGCATTCACCATGTTATTTGTATACAAAATGGTTAAGACTAGAAGACAAAACGAAATGCCTGCTGAAGGGGAACCGAGAGAGGGTGAACAAAGACAGGAGCCTCAGTCGCTCGATGTTTAGAGACCATTGGAGCCAGATCTGCGATAAGTTTTGAATGCTCTAGTGACTATGGTAAGTACTATGTTTGGGGAGATTCGTAGATTGATAGAGAGATTGTCTCATCCAATGATAAGAAGTAAGACTGCAGTGTCTCTCTAGCTATTCAAGCCACTCCTACTTCCTTAGTTGTGTCAGTTTCAACAACTACTGCCATATTAATTGGTTTTGAATTAGATCAGGCTATAACGATAGAGATCAAAGAGCCACTGAGTATAGAGGTGGACTTGGAGATAGAGGGAACACTAGTATGTGTTGGGATGACTATCGGTTTTAGAAATTGATAACTAAGTTCAAAAAGATGGAGCCGATGATTTTTATAGGAAGTGATGATCTTCAGGTTGCCGAGATCTAGATTGTGGAAATACAGAGGCTCTTCTCTGAATTATGGTTGTTGACAAATACATTGTCAGACTTGCTGCCCATTATCTAAAAGAAAATGCCTATGATTGGTGTAGTTTGAAATTGAGACTATGATAGGGCAATAACCTTCAGTGTATTTGTTGGGGTGCATATGTGGCCATCCATTTATAGGTGCACCATAATCTGCCTCTTGACTTCCAATGCAACTGTGGTTATTTGTCATAGTTGAACCTGAATTCTACAACTCATTCGTTGTTTTTGCATCCTTTTGTTCTTGTCATTGTACTTCAACAAGCTTTGTTGCTCCTCAATTTTATTACTTTGCATTGTTCTTAAGACTTCAGTTCCGAGCAACTTGAAAGGGTGCTTTGAGTGCGCATGTTGTTCATCAAATTTATCAATTTCTCCATCTGGTTTTCTAATGCTTGCACCTTACGTCATATTTTTTGGCCATCTATTTTTGTATTTGGGACATTTTTTTTTTCAGATTTTGTTGATTGTCCATTGCTTAAGGCACATGGGATTTTGTATTTTGGTTTCCATTACCTTATGAAAAATTCAGATGGTTTCTCCACCCTAGCTTGTTAGAGTATGGATTATTTTCTTGTCTTTGATAATTTCCCATATAGTTTGATTGTTCCTCGCTTTGACCATATGTACCAAGAATTGTCCATGTGGAGTCGATTGTTCTATAAGTCCACAACAATAATGACAATAGTGTACCACATTGATATTCACATTCCTCAATTGCTTAGTGCATTGGTATTTGTATTAAGCTTTGCTAGTGTGTCTACCTTATACACCTTCACTTCCTTTGAAGGTGTTCAATCATTTCACTTCCACGGTTCTCAGTTGCCACATTTTCAATAAGTTTCCATGCTTCATTAACAGACATAAACATGAATGACTGCATGCCTGCTGCATCAATGATTGTCTTCAAATTGTATATTAATTTATGTTATATCATGGAGATTATGGTAATGATATTGTCTTAGTAATTCTATGAACTCATCATAAACTCTTTACTTTCATTTTGCATGAAGCTTGTAATTCATGCTAACATTTCTACTTGGTAGGTAGAATTTTCTCAAGAATTGATCGACTTAAGTCTCACATGTCGTGATAAATCTCTTTGGCAATCCTAGAATCCAGACTTTTACCGCTTTTAGAGAGAATAGGAAAAGTTTTAATTTTATAGTATATGAGTAAACTATATTAAGTTTGACTTTGTCAAAATACTCCAGGAAGGTCATACCATGCAAATTTGCATCTTCTCAGATGAGTAAAAAAAATAAATAAATTGATTTTGGACTACAATATTGATGAAACCTAAATAACTTGAAGTTGGTAGCCTCCACAAGTCATCCAACAATTGCCAAACTTGATGCTTTCTCCGCACTCAATGCCATTATATTCATTATGATCCACGTTTGTGCCCATTTGCCCAATTTCTTCACAAATTTGTCAATTCCTGTATTTATTGAGTCCTTATGGTTAAGAGCTACATGGTACCAATCATTCTACTATAAAATGGGTTAACACCCAACAACTAAATACCTAAAACAAAATGAACAAAAAGAAAAATTTTAAAAAAAAAATCATTAATTATTACTTCATTTCGTATAATTTTATTTTATATCACATATCAAAAAATTTATATGAATATTCAATGAAAGATATGTAAGTTTTATTAAAATCAATTAATAACATGGTTACATATCTTGCTATCAAAATTAGCAATTAATTATTAAACCGATATTTCAATAGCAATTACTAGCAATAAAATCATCTTATAAACACATCAAAATTAAACTAGTAACTAAATGGTCAAAAATGGGTAACCAAGTGGGCGTGCCGGAGTGGTTATCGGGCATGACTAGAAATCATGTGGGCTTTGCCCGCGCAGGTTTGAATCCTGCCGCTCACGTTTGCTAATTTGGCTTTTTCTGTAATAGTGATGTGTGGAGGTTAGTCACATTTTTGCTAATTTAAACTATATGATACATACTATGGTATTGACTTGCTATATAGTGTGGACGATGTTTAGGCCCTAATTTTGTTTATTTTCTTCTCTTTTATTAGGTTTTAATTTTAGTAAATTAGTTTTTATATTCTTTGTTGTATATTTGATTCTTTCCTTTTCTTGATAGTTTATGAAAAAGTTCTCTTCTAAGAGTGTTGCCCCTCTATATTTGCACTGTATATTATCATACCAAAACAAAAAATTAATTGTTACTATAGATTAATAAGTATACATGTCACCAATACGCAGAGAAAAGCTAAAATATATTGAGATTTTTGTTATACTTATCACGACATAATTGCATAATTTTATATGAGCATTAAATTTTAAGTTACAAATAAAAAAGACAAAGTATAATCCATTGTGAAATAGAAAAGAGTGTAAGAAGTAATTTTTATTGATTAAAGTTGAATTAGAATATATTTATCTTATTAATCTTTTTATATGTTATATGTGATATCACACAAAAAAATATATGAATATTCAATTAAATATATGTGAGTTTGATTAAAATCAATTAATAACAGGTTTGTAATGCTCTAATACCACTAATTTGAATTAACATGTGAAAGCATGAGTAGCAAATAAATTTTTTTCTAATACAAATACTAGATGAATATTGCATATTCATTAATTTGGATTGAAATTAAACATAATTAAAAATATAATTTCTCAAATTCAAGAAAATTTTATGAATAATAAAGAATATATTCATAAATTAAATAAGAACTTAGAGTATAAATACTTTATTTAAATGAACAGCCAAAACTATTTTGATCATCCAATCAAACTTTCCAATTTTGTAATCTCTAATCCATCCACATGAGTGATCTAAACAACAAAAAATTAATTTTTTAAAATATTTGAAAAAAAAAATGACCGCATAACACAGTGGATTAGCGCGTTTGACTTTGGATCAAAACGTCGTAAGTTTGACTCCCATTGTGGTCGCCTATTTTATTTGGAATTACTGTTCAGCTTATTGTTGTTATAGTTTGTTGTATTTGAAAAATCAACAAGCTCCAAAAACTTTGTCAAATATTTTTAACTCAGTTGAGATAATTTTTAAAAGGATCTTGATGGGCAGATTTCTCGATAAGCACACAAAATGACCAAGTATACTCTTGGTGAAGTGCTTATTTGGCCGAATGTCCTCTTGATCAAACATTCATGTTTAGGCCTCTCAACCACCTTGGTTAAACCCTCTCGGGTAGGCCGCTTGCTCACCTCTCAAATTCTAATGAAGTTGTGGTATAAGTAGAATAATTAGGACCTTTGATTTGGGTTGTGACTAAAACATTAATCATTGGATAAATTGAGTGAGAGAAAATGATTCTTGGGTTTGTACAAAAATGATCAAATGGTGAGAAATAAATCTTGAAATGATCAATGGTGGAGATTGAAGCAAATTAGCACAAGTGTTCTTTCTCCCTTCCCCAAAACCGTGAACAACCAAAAGAGAAATGAGTGGGAAGGTGAGGTGGTGGATGAGAGAGAGAGAAGAGATTTTTTTGGGTTTTTGAAAAGTTAATCCAAGGGTGGAGATTAATTTGGAGTGAGATGAAATAAATTTAAGCCCTTGGATTGAGTTGGTGGGAGATATCCAATTAATGAAGACTATTTATTGAGTGAAAGTATGGGCTTCCTTGAAAATAAACCAATTGTGAAGATTTGACTTGAAATTGGATCAAAATTGTGAGCCTTTGGATCATGGTAGTTGGGAGACATGCAATTAATGAATGAGAAGAGGTAATGTGAGAAAATGGGTTGTAGTGTGAGAGAATAGCCAAAACCGTGAGAGAGAGAGGGAGTGAATCTTGTTTGTGTCCCAATAATCCAATAGCCTAGAATTGATCTCGAAAATGTTGATGGTTAGGATTGGATGGGGCAAATTAAATAAGCTAAAACACTTCTTCTTCTTCTTCCAAACACTTGAGACATCCAAGCAAGAAAAATACAAAAACTCCATTTTTCTCTCAAAATCGTGAGTTTCATGGTGGGGAAACCCAAAATTTTTCTACTACACTATCCTAAAATTTTTAAATAGAATAATTTCTCACAATCCCATTTACAACATATCCAAAAATTAAAGTAAAAGGAGGAGTCTTGCATGGTGAAGATCAAAGGGAACCGAGAGCAACTCTATTAAAAAAAAGTTTGATTTCTTCAAACATTACTTCGTAATTTTTGTGTAAATTTATCCCACTCAAACCGTAGTATAACATACTTTGTTTTGGAGTCAAAAGAAGGAGGCTAACTTGGTGACATAGGTTGGCTGAGAGCTAGGAGCGAGGAAGAGAGAATGATCTTGTGAAGAGAAATCTTGGTTGAGCTTGAAACATCCAATTTTGAGGTAAAGAAAAATTCTGCACTTGCTAAAATTGAAAAAGCCTTGTATGAATGTGTTAATGTGATGTTTTTAGCATGTTTCTATAACTTAGAGCCTAGGAGGAATCCAAGTGAACCATGAGGAATGTGTGTAGAATTTTGTGTGCAAAATTCGTCCTTCATTGTAGTAACTTTAGTATGCAGAAAACTTGAACCTTGTGTGGTCGAGAATTGGGATGAAAACGCTATGTCTTCGTGAGCTGAATTTAGTTTTTAAAGGACAAATAATTTTAATGCAAAAGCGACAAAAATATATGTGTGATTGTTGATATAATTGATGTGAAAAATGTTTACATAAATTTGGTTGTGTTTGGCTAAGAATTTGGAGGAGAGAAAGGTGCATTAGTGAGCTGAAAATTGTCCTACATTGTTGTAACTTTTGTGTGCAGACTTCTAATGCAAAGGTGTTGAATATATGTGTATAATTATTGATTGAAATGATGGAAAAAATGCATTAGTGAGTTGAAAAGTTTCCTGCATTGTGGTTTAATATGTGCAGAATTTTTGGGCAACTGGTAATGAATATGTGTGTGTGAGCATGTATAGTTGTATATGTGTGCTAAGGTGATGGGATGAAATGTGTATTAAATTGGTGAGTTGCCAAGAATGTAAGGAATCCATATGAGCATGTGTATGTGTAATGTTTGTAGAATGTGAAATCTTGTGAAGGGGATAGAATATGGTAAAAATTGGTAATGAGTTTGGATATATTGATGTATGACACATGATTACCTAATTTATAGAAATGTCATGCTCGACTTATAATATCATCATGTTTTAAGAATATGCTTTGACACTCTGTGTTCATACCTGTTATTGATAACATAATGTCGATCCCCTCACTCACTGAGTATTTTCCTTAATACTCACCCCTTACTTTTCTATGATGACATATATAGATTTGGCAGGGAGACGTGTCGAGAGACTTTCAATACACTTGAGATACCTTTGGAGATGATGAGTGTTCGGTATGGTACCAACCATTCTTCCGTAATGAAATTGGATAATATATATACTTGAGATCAATAGAATGACCAATGTACATTTTATGGGATGACTATAATTATGTTAATGAAAAATGTAAATTGAAACTCTCGAACTCATTATATATTTATACATTGAGACATAGTGTTGTATTTTAAATTTCTTTTACTTGAAAAATTATATTTTGAGGAAAAACAGGTTTTTAATAGGTGAAAATATTAGCCTTGTGTTGCCTCGGTATGTGTGTCATGTGATGGGCAGCATACGGGGTAACGAGCGGCTGTTCATAGCTTTCAATTGAGGATTGGGGCGTGACAGTTAGGTTGGTATCAAAACCTAGGTTGAGAGCTATGTTTTATGAAAACAATTTTGAAAATATTCCCAAATACATTTCAAAAGTCCTCAATGTATACGAGAGTTTCTTTACAGTTTTGAAATCCCGGTACACAGTCTTAAGCACATGAGTTCATTTATTTTTAGCGGGTTAGATACGGTTCATATCTAACCTAGCATATCATTTCCATCGGTTCCTAAACCGATAACTTCATTCATTTTAGGGGGTTAGTTACTTTGTAACTAACTCTAATTATCGAATCATGTCTAATGAAAATAACAGAGCTAGACAATTAGGCAGGGCACTAGATTTGCGCTCCCTGAGCCACATAGAGTGCCGGAGGATACATCCTCATCACGTGCGCCCCCTCCAACACCTTTTCAGCCAACTACTATAGCCGCGATTCCACCACCACCACTCGATGCATTGAGACAAGTGTATGAGTGGTACAGCACACACGGGGTTCAAATGTCACCCCACCACCACCGATGGCCACATCGAATCCTACGGCAGTGCCTACTTCTATAGCATGCCTACTCCTCGGCACCGGATCCTCCACCGATGGCCTGTCCCTCTTCAGTATCTGGTCCAAGTGACACCACATCATCCATACTTAGGCACATCCATGAGCTGACTCATCTAGTCAAGGAAGCTCGGCAGTTGGGATGCACAGACTTTGTGCGACTCGGTGATGCCACTGCGGCTAAGCACCGGAGCAACTGGACCCGTCGGATCTTGATGGACTTAGGATTGAGTGATGTAACACCGATATCTCAGTGTACTCACTATTGTACTCCTCTTCGTCTTATATATGCTATTACTCATATTTCAATGTATAAAATCCATTAAGAAATTTTTCTGTTAAAACTGCTCCCGAAAAATTTCGGCCCAAATCACCGAAAATTTAAAATTTTCAAAATGACCACCGATGGTCCCAAATTAATGAGGATGACTCTAGAGTGTATAAGAATCTTGAAATTTGGTAGATCAAGCGTCGTAGAGTTAAATCACAATTTTCTCGAAAAATCACTGATAAAACTCTAGTCGGGTTAAATATATCTCAGAAAGACTAAACGACCACGCTTTGACATGGGATAAATTAAATTAGGCCTAATACAAGGTTTTGGGTCCAATTTAAAATTATAAAAATTTTTGGTATAATTCTTATAAGTCAAGGAACTTATTTGAAATTAATAAACAATTAATGAAATTGTGGTCTTAGTGGAATAATTAGAACCTTTGCTTGGTTGTAACTAAAATATTAACCATTAGATAAATGAAGTGAGAAAAAATAAATAAATTGTGTTAGTACAAAAATGATCCACCGGTAGAAAATAAATCTTGAGAAAATCAATAGTGGAGATTGAAGTAAATGAGCACAATTGTGCTTTCCCCCTCCCAAAACCGTGAACACACATGAAGAGAGAGAGAGAAGAGAAGAGATTTTTGGGATTTTGGAAAGTTGATCCAACGGTGGAGATTTGTTTGGAGTAAGATGAATTAATAGAAGCACTTGGATTGAGTTAGTGGGAGACAAAGATCACTATTCATGGAGTGTAAGAGTGGACTTCCTTGGGAACAAATTCAATGGTGAAGATTTAACTTGAGAAGGGATCAAAGTTTTGGGCCTTTGGATCTTGGTAGTTAGGAAACAAGCATTTAATGAAGACATGTGCTTGTAGTGTGAGAAAGTGGGGTTTGTAGAGTGACAGAGAGAACGATTTTGTGACAAAATAATCCTACGGTAAGGAATTTATCTTGTAAAATGTGGATGGTTAGGATTTGTAGGAGCAAGGAAATAAAACCAAACAGTTAGGCTTTATTCTTCCCAAAACCATGAGGTTATTTTCATACTAACCGAATGGTGGATTATGATGAGAAAGAGTCATCTTGTGTGCAGAATTTTTGGATAAGTGGTGATTGATTTGGGTGTGTGAACATGTATAGTGTATATGAATGCTAAGATGATGGGATGAGATGTGTATTAGGTTGGCGTGTTGTCGAGAATGTAACAAAATTGTGGAATGTGTATTGATTTTGTAATGGTCATAGAATGTAGAAAAGATTGTGAATAAGTTTGACACATAATTTGGAGACATATATGTATATATATGGTGGGTTATGTATAGAGAGTTCTAGGAAAACCCTAAATTGGCAATGTGAATTTTTAATTGCTAACGTTAGCGATTTCTGATTTTATTTATGTATATTATGTGTTACCATTGTAGTGACACGTTTGATGATCGAACGAGGGGAGCACATTCCTATACATTGTGGTACATTTTAGGGAGTGACATACCCTCCCATATAGGTGAGTGGGACTTTGACACTTTGTTTTTTATTAAACAAAAATCCATATTTTATAACTTTTTGAATGACATATTTAATAACATGTGTGAAGACATGACATTTGATTTATATTTTATAATACTTATCTTTGTGATCATGGGAGTGTCTCAAATGATTTTGTTTAGATGATATGCATCCATGAATTTCGTTGAAACGACATCGTGCCATTTTTTTTTTTGAAACTTGATATGATTTATACAATTCCATTGCATTAGCACACGAATTTGAAATGGTTTAATTGAAATTTGTGGGCCAGATGCGTACTTATGATGTGATGATGTGATGATATCCTCGGTGGACTTGATGTGATAATGTCCTTGATAGACTACCGTAGTTACGAAGGGCATTGGCAGAGGCACCCATTGTATCCAAATATGCTTCTGCAAGAGATATCCCCCAAATGTCATATGTATAGTTACGGCTGGTTGAATCAAATCCGGGAAAACATATGTAACGCCACTATCTATCACCAAGTGGGATTCTATATATGGTTGATTATGTATGTATACGAACACATGGGCTAGCCTTTGGTGAGACTCGTGGCCAACATTGGGGTAGAGAGCTAAATGTATTTATGCTTGCATATCAAAAACTCCCGATCCGCCCATCATTGGTCGTGATAGACCCTTGTTGGGAATAGTTTATTGGCAAGCTCTAAATGATTTGGAAATGTAAATGGATGCATATATTGATATTATGATGTATGATATATGGTCATCTAATTTATGAAAATACTATGCTTGATTTTGATATCATTATGTCTAAAATTGTACTTTGACACTCCGTGCTCACATATGCTATTAAGAACATAATGTCGATCCCCTCACTCACTAAGTATTTTCCCATAGTACTCACCTCTCATTTTCCATGATGACAGACATAGTTTCGACAGAGACGTGTCGAGAGGCATTCGACTCATCGGGTATACATTTGGAGACACCGAGCCTTGGGTATGGTATCAGCCATTCTTACGTGATGAAGTTAGATAATGTAAAAACTAGAGGCCTATATAATGACCATGTATGTAATTTATGGGATGATTATAATTGTATTATGTAATTTGTAAATTTGAAACTCTCAAAATTTGTTGTACATTCATAAATTGAGGTAAAGGGTTGCATTTTACTTTTTTTACTTGAAAATTTATATTTTAAGGAAAAACTGGTTTTAAATAGGTGAAGATGTTAGCCTTCGTTGCCTCGGTATACGTGTCATGTGATGGGCAACATATAGGGTAACGGACGGCTGTTCACGGCCTTCGATTGTTGATCGAGGCATGACAGTTCGGTTGATATCAGAGCCTAGGTTAAGAGTTATGTTTTTATGAAAAGAGTTTTGAAAATATTCCCAAGTACATTTTCAAAAGTTCTCAATGCATATGAGAGTTTTTTTACAGTCATGAGATTCCAGTACATGGTTTTAGGCATATGAGTTCCTTTATTTTTAGGGGGTTTGATACGGTTCGTATCTAACCTAGCATATCATTTCCATAGGTTCCTAAATCGATAAGTTTATTCATTTTAGGGGGTTAGTTATTTCATAACTAACCCTAATTCTTGAATCGTGCCTAATGAAAATTTTATTCCTTACAGAGCTATAACGACTAGGCGGGGCACTAGATTTGTACCCCCTGACCCACTAGGAGTGCCCGAGAATACATCCTCATCAAGTATATCCCTTCAGCCCCTTCTCAGGTGGCTACTATAGTCGCGGTTCCACCACAACCACTCGATGCATGGGGCAGATGTATGAGTGGTATAGCACACACGGGGTTCAGATGCCACCCCTACCACCACTGATGGTCGCGCCAACTCCTACAGCAACGCCTATTCCTATAGTAGTGCCTACTCCTGCGGCACCAGATCCTCCACCGGTGGCCAGTCCATCTTCAGTATTCGGTCCGAGGGATACCACATCGTCCATACTTATGCACATCATGAGCTGACTCAGCTAGTCAAGGAAACTCGGCAGTTGGGATGCACAAACTTTTCAGGACTTGGTGATGCCACTACGGCTAAACACTGGGTCAACCAGACCCGTCAGATCTTTACGGACTTGGGGTTGAGTGAGGAGTATAAGCTAAGGGTAGTAGAGAGGTTGTTAGAGGGGGATACCCTCACTTAATGGGAGGCTATTTGTGATGACGCTACCAAGCCATTGCGGTGGGAGGACTTCTTGAGGGAGTTTGACCACAGATACTTCACTGAGTTTTAGCAAGACCGCAAGAGGGCAAAGTTCCTCCACTTGTGGCAAGGGACAGGTCAGTTATGGAGTACAAGGTAGAATTAAGGAGATTAGCAGCTTTTGTCCCCGACTTAGAGACATCGAAACAATTGAGGTTCAAGTTTGAGGACGACCTCAACTTGAACATTATGAGGTATATGACAATCACACCTAGCTTCTCCCTCACGGAGATAGTCGATTCAGCCTACTGTGCAGAGAGATTGTCCACGCCGAGAGTAGGCAGAGGGTGAGTAGAGATCAGAAGAAGAAAAGGGCTGGGACATACGTGAGTCAAAGCTCAAAGAGGGGTAGGACTTCTGGTTTTCATGGAGGCCCCTCTCACTTTAGACTGACACAATTTGGGTAGGGACCACATCCCTAGGGTGAGTACCAGCCCCCATTGCCACGAGTTAGACCACAGTTCAACGGTACCCTCGTTGCTGCAAATATAGCACACACCATCCTCCGAGAGCTTGCAGAGTACCTATCACATGGCTCCAGTGTGGGAATTCGGGACATATCAAGAGTTCGTGCCCTGATTTTGGACTTGGTGGTTACTGACTTCGAGTCATCCGAGTGGCCCACGGGTAGGACAACAAGGAGCACCTACACATTCGAGTCATACTGCTCCACGGACGGTAGCCGGGAGCAACATTGTACCGGTCCTTCATGACAGCAATCGAGAGCACAAACCTGCATGCATGCTATGACGCAGGAGGACGCTCAGGCGAACCCAAATATGATCATGGGTAATCCTCCCACAGATCCCCCTATTTAGGAGTTTTTATGTACTTTTCTTTTTGAAATCATATATACCATGATGATTATGTACAGTAATGACTAGTTAAAGCCCTAGAGGCTTATATATATATAGGAACTTGGGGATATAGATAAACAATTAAATGATAATAAGAGAATAATTATGAAAAGTAATCGATAAATAGATGAGTAACCAAGATAAATGATAGACAAATTAAATAATAACCAGGAGTAATGGGATCCTTGGGTGGCAAAGCCGACCGCTAATCAGCACTTTAAATAAATAAATAAATAAATAAAAATAGGACCAGAGATTTATAGGCGACAGAGCCGACTGCACTCTGGAGAGAGGGCTAAGAGAAGAGAAGAGTTAGATAACATAAATGAAACATAAACAATTTATTCATAAAAATAAATGATTACTTAAGATAAAGGTAAGATAAAGGGTTTACATTTAAATATTTGCGCCTTGATCTTGGTGGAGTTTTATAATAGATAAGGAGGGAAAGAAAAGAGAGTGAATACTCAAGAAGATTTCATAATGCCCCCAAAACTTCTCCTCCCAAGGTTATGCTCTCAAAATGTATGTTATGTGTTTGCAAGGGATAGATCCCTTTTCAAAGAGAATGGTCTTCTTTTATAGAATTTTTTGAAAGTTCCTGTTACTACACGGATGAACAGTGCATAAACAGTGTTTACTGTTATAACACGGTGAACAATACCGTATGAACAGTACCGCATTTATGAATAGTATCAAATAGTACCCGTATGAATAGTACCGTATGAATAGTATTTTTACAAAAAAAAATTTCGAAATACAGTAAATGATACTAATATTGTACAAGGTGGTTTTCTTGAGAGAGTTATCAGTTTTGAGGCAACTGATTGACCTTTAACAAAGTTTTACCAGTTTTAGGATAACTAATTGACCACAATTTTATCAATTTGGTTGGATATGCCCTTTCGAGTTTTCATTCCAACCTGATGCCCTAATTTTTTGCATAGGTTGCCCTTTTAGGTTTTCAACCTATCGGGCTCAAAGCCAATTTTGAATGGAAAAGATATCCCATCCAGTTAAATCCTTTTTTTTTTATTCGTCTTCTAACAATAACGAACATCAAAGGCGTCTAAGTCATCATTACCCAGATCGATTATAGATTCTAACTCAGAATTAGATACTTCAGATTTGGAAGATGATCCTTTTTCACTATGGAGCAACTGCTCCATGATTTAAAAATATTCGTACTTAGATTTGGCTACGGCAAGAACAGCCTGAACATGAGATTTTTGGGCTAAAAAGGTTTGATCTGGAGGATTAGGTTTTAAAATCCCATGATTTTTGAGTCAAACTGAAACAGCTGATTTAAGAATTTTGTCAGGAATGCGAAAGGAATTCCACCATTTAACTTTGAATTTTTGGATAAGGATGGTGGCCGTCAGAGACAATATAATCTAAATACCATTGGTTAACACATGGTACATTGAATTTTGTACAGAAAAGACATAGAGGCGAGAATTTCTTTTCTACCTTTGAGGGTTTATAGTGGATTTTAAAGAGGTCAAAGGATTCTCTGACCGATAGAATAAGGATATCAGGCAAAGAACCAAAAAATTTCTACCAATGGGGAAACCAAACTGGATATTTATGAATTTGGGTTTTTTCATGGAAATAAAATAGTCATGAATGGGTCCTTTTATTGTTTTGGATAAGAAATATATTATACCAAGCTTGAACATAATCCTAGTATAAGAAAATATGACAAAAATTTATCTTGGTTTGAAGGTTTGTTGGGAAGGTTTTGGGTTTGGAAAGTTTCTGCCCCCAATTAAAAGGATGGAGGACTTTCAAAATTTTACAAGTTGAATAAGAGGAGAATTGTTGTTCTGAAGAGAACTTAAAGTGCTTGAATTCAGACTCTCCATCAATTCCAAAATAGTTTGATAATAGTCAACTGTTTTGGATAAATCTCAAGGTTTGCAAAACCAATTTTTTAAAAAATATCTTTCCATAGTTTGGAAAGAATATTTTTTGGAAAATCCTTCGTCAATAGTTAAAATATTTTGAGAATATAATTTCTCAAGAAAACTAAAAGATTTTAAAGATTTTGGATCCGCTAAAATTAGGGTTTTACTACTGATAGTAGTCAAAATTTTTGGATCCGATTGAGACAGGGTTTTAGAAGATGACGAATCTTCTTTCTCCGTTTTGGAGGCGAGAATAGAAGTTTTAGCTGTCTGCTAAGTCGGGATTAAACTCAGAGTTGCTTTAAGGGTTTGGAATAATTCAGGGCTCCATAGGTCTGGTTTATCTGGAACTGACTCGACCCATTTCTGGATTAAGAATAGTCTATCTTCAGACTGGACTGCTGTTTTAGATGGGTTCTCATTTTGGGCCTTGACCCTTTCATTTGCTTCTTCTTCTTCGGTTACCATTTCGTACCATGATTTTATGGGTGCGACCGAAGAGATAGGTTTTGCAGAGTCTGTTCCGATTTTGGTTTTGCCTTTACCTGTATTTTTTTGCGGTATTGTATCTGCACAAAACAAATAGAACAAAATTAGGTGTTTTAAAAGGCATACTCTTTCATTCTGAGCTCTATAAGCCAGATCCTAGTGTGATTGTTTTCAATATCTGCATAGAAAATGTTACGATACATCCATCGTCTTTCATGTTTTAGTTGTTCTTTTAAGGCCTTGATCTCAGCTTTTAATCGATAGATTTTATTTCTCATTTCAGTCAATGTACTCCAATAAGCCATCTACAAAGGAGGTTATAGCAATTTTATCTATTCTGTAAAAATTTCCTGGTTAGAAAATCAGGTAAGGAATTATTATCATTTTTAATATATTTAATATCGAAATCAAATATAGATAATATGGTTTGCCATCGTTCAAAAATTTATTTAGAAATAATGTTTTGGACGTCATTTTGCAAAATATCTTTTGCAGATTTACAATCAATGCGTAATAAAAATTTTTGGTTTAATAAATCACTTTAAAATTTTGTAATACACAAAACAATTGACAAAATTTCCTTTTTTATGGTAAAATAGTTTTTCTGGGTTTGATTCCAGTAGCCAGAAGTGTATTGGATTACAACTTTTTTGTTATCCTGGATCTGTTTTAAGATTCCTCCATATCCTAGATCACTTGTATCGGTTTCAACAATTTTAGGGAGGTTAGGATTGGCAATATGAAGACATGAAATTTCTAAAATCTGTTTTTTAATGAGTCGGACAGTGTTAGTATGCTCGTCTGTCCAAGATTTGGCTTTAATCTGTTATGAAGAGGTTGTGCAATTTTGTTGATGTTTGGGAAGAAATTTAGGACATAGTTTAGATTTTTTAAAAATCTCTGAATTTGAGTTTTATCAAGAATTGTGTCTGGAAATTTGTTTGCAAAATCCAGAGATCTCTCTATTGGTTCTATGGTTCCACAAATTATGTGGTGACCTAAAAATCTTATTTTTGTTTGGAACAAAGATATCTTTTTAACCGATAAAACTAGACCATTCTTTTTACAAATATAGAAGAACGTTTTGAGATTTTTGAAGTGTTGTTCTATTGATGATAAGAATATAAGTACATCATCGATGTACACAATGCAGAATTCTGAATATGGATTGAATATATCATTCATAATTTTCTGATTTTCTGAAGGTGCATTTTTTAAACCAAATGGCAAAATATTCCATTCGTATTATCCAAATGGAATAGTAAACGTTATTTTATATCTGTCTTTGGGATAAATTTGGATTTGCCAAAATCCTGATTTCATATCGAACTTTGAGAATATATTGACGGAGTTTAGTTTTTGCAATAAATCTTTTTTATTGGGGATTGGATATCAGATCCATTTTAAAGCTTCATTTAGAGGCTTATAGTTTATGACCAACTTTGAGGTTTCTCTTTCTATTTCTGAGATCTTATTTACATAGAGAACTGCATAACTCCATGGAGATCTAGATTTTGAAATTAATCCCTTGGATTCAAGGTCTTGAATTTCTTTTTTTCAATATTGTTCTAATTCAGCATTCATCTGAATTGGTCTGGTCTTGGTAGGAATATCACGTTCATCAAATCCTTTTTCATATGATAGGTCGACCATATGTTGTTTTCTATCCCAGAAGGCAATAGGAAGATCAGAACAGATTTCTTTTTCGATCGTTTTCTGAAAATCAGAAATTTTTTGTTTTATGGATTTAGTTTGCAATTGTTGTTCAATCCTTTGGAGATCAATGTTCTGTTTTAAGTGTAATATGTCGAATTGTTTTTTCTGTATTAAAAGATTTATTGAGTTCTCGTGGATAGAAGTAGCTTTTATTAAATTTAAGCTTCTGGTTTTAAGAGGTTCTAGAAATGGAAAGAAGAGTTTTTCGTTTTTGTTCTTAGATTTAATTCCATTATATTCAACCTTAGAAGGGGTAATAAGATTGATAAATGGAGTTCCTAATATCACTGTTTGTCGGATATTAGAAACTAGGACAAAAGTTGTTTGAATCATGAATCTTTTATTTTGGATTCTTGCATCCATTTTGGTAATTATATTCATTTTGGAACTATTTACCACAGATAGTTTTTCACTGATTTTTTCATGAAATCTTTTTGAAATGAGATCTGCTTTTATGCAATTTAAATCAGCTCTGGTATCGAATAGAGTGACCGTATCAATTTTAAAACTTTCAGATAATACTAGTGTGAATTTTATAAGGTATTTTCTGGAAGTGATTTCCTTTAGAACAAATAAGATTTCTTCAGGAATGGTTTTATTAGATTTTTCGAGATGTTGGATGGTCTGAGAATCTAAAGGATCCTCATCCGAATTTTCTTCATCATTGCTAGAATCAGTAACTACATCTTTGGCTTTTATTTGAGATAATAAGATTGAAATGGTTTTAGAATCTTCTTCTTGCTTGTGCTTTAATTCTTTGAATTCTTTTTTTTGTTTTTATTTCTTCTTGTAATTCTGGGATGGTTGCAAATGATTTTTTATTGAATTTCTTTTTACTTAGTATGGAAGTAAGATTATACATACCAGTATTAATATGAAGAGTGTTAGAAGGATTTTCAGAATTTCCTTCTAGAGATTATTTTAGTTGATCCAAACATTTTCTCTGGATTTCCGGATTGTTTATATGTTGAATGGTTTCTAGAATTAGGCTTTGTTATCTGGTTATCATGTTTATATGTTTTGAATCTGAAGAGTCAGAATCAGATTTTGTTTTATTGGAACTGGTTATGAGTTCATCAATTTGAGGATTACTAGTAGAGGTTTCTGAATTGATTGTATCAGTGTCAGAGCTGTCTACTAATAAAATTGAGATTTTATTTAGAATTTCTTCATCTAGGTGAAGTTCCCTAATCTTTTTGGATACTCTACAATATTTGGAAGTGTGTCCTTTTCTTCCACATTTGAAACATATTATATCTTTTAATGATTTTGAGATTGAAGATTTTTCTTCCTTTTTGTATTACTTAGTTTTACGGGATTTCTTATAAAGTTTTTTATAATAATTCTCTTTATATTTTTTATAAGATTTGAATTTCTTGGGATATTCTTTTTTAGAATATTTTTTGGATTGTTTTTTACTGCATTCTCCATTGCAGGCTTTATGTTTATTAAGATCAAATTGATCACAAATGATCCTAATTCCTTTTTGGTTTTCTTCATTTCTCATTTTAAATGTTTTTGAAGTTTTAAATCTTGACAGATTTTAAAGCCTTCCTTTTGCATAAAACTGACCAATTCACTATAAGTGAGCTAATCATATGGAATAATATGATTGCCAAAAGTGTCACAAATGGTATTCCTTACTTTCTCTCCTAATAAAGTTGGAAGTCCGGCAAGAAATTTTTCTTTCCAGAAAGGTTGGTTAAAGTCTTCTCTGAGCATGACCCTAGATAGAAAGGTTGTTTTATACCATTGGAAGTCACTGAGTTTTTTACACCGGAGGTTGGATAATAAATCGGTATTTTTATCTTTTAGATAGGATGAGTCGCCAATGAAATGAAGTGATATAGTGAATATAAGTGTTGCGACAGCATCTGAATTGGTTCACCTAAATGATTTAAAATTGGTTCATCTTCTTCACCAATTTGAATTGCATTTCGAATTCCTAATTGTTGTTCTTTAGTGAGATGAAAATTCCACCATCCTTTTAATTGTCCAGAAAATCCTGCGATAAGAAATTTTGTAACTATTTTATCGGTTGTTTCTTGTTGGGTTTTGTAGGCATTAGATGCCATCATCATTTGTTGTAATATATTCAAGATGTGATATTCACTTATTATATCTATATTCTATACATAAATAGAATTAGCGTTGTACTTTGGTTGGACCAATATCTCGGGTTGATTACCGATTTCCAATTCAGATAATCTTGTTTTAATATATTCGGATTTGGGAGTTTTCTAAAGAAGTTTGTTTATCTCAGGATTCTGTTCCTGAAAAGTTTTTTCTTCATCTTCATCTAACTCGGATGAAAGGGTTGTATTTAGGACTGTAATATCCTGATTATGTATTTTATATATTAAAGCGACTGGAATTGATCCCTCCATCATATCATAATTATGTATTTTAACTTGTAAAATCAATGATTTCAATATATTTTTATCATTCAAAGAAATTATAAGATTTGGGAAACAGTCGAAGGAAACTGGACCCTTACATAGACTGGATTTAACAGTCCCTAATAAGGAATCTGAGAAGTTATTATGTCTGGCATCTCTAAGTGTTACCATAATAGAAGCGTTTAAACCTTCTCTTGTTAATGGTCTAAGACTGATTTGGACTAATCCGATATGGACATATTTATATCCTTTGAATATATGTTTTTCTAAAGATTTTTTGGAAAATAGCTTTATAGTTTCAAAAGATTTTAAAAGTTGAATATCTCTTTCTTCGGTTTTAATGATGTAATCTGTTTTAAAGAAATTTATTTTGGGTGTTTTGTATATTTGGTTTATACTTATTTTGGGTATCTCACATTCATCTATTTCTTTTTCAAAATCTTCAATTATTATTTCTTCACTACTTATTATATCTTTAGTTCTTGAAGAACTTGACATAGAACTCGAAAAGCTAGTAGTTCTATAGAATATAGGGTTCATCATTTTGATTTTACACTGCAAATCTAAATATATACCTACGGAACACTGGGATGTCCAACGGCCTTACTGCCCCTCCTGGGTCTTACTTCGCCTGGACCACCGGTGTCAAAAGGACTCAGTATATAATCAGATCTGAATTTTAGAATTTCAAATAATTTAATCTATACTCTATACTCTGTATATATATATATATATCTTTTGCGCACCCTAAATTAATTGATCTTTCAATTTTTCACATCTAGGTACCATGAAAATATTCGGAGTTGACGCCCGTATTTTTATAGACACTAGGTCGAATTTTTCTTATTTGAGGGCTTCTTTCGCCTAACAGTCAGGTAGGCCATTATCGCCACTAGATAAGGAGCTAATGGTTATCACTCCTCTTGGTGAGCAGTTGATCAGAGATTCCATATATAAAGGGAGCGATGTCATGATTGGGGAGACAGTGTTGGAAGCAGACTTGATCCCACTTGATATGATAGACTTCGATGCCATCCTAGGAATAGATTGGCAGAGTACTCATGGGGCTTCCATGGACTGTTTCACCAAGGAAGTAGAGTTTGGGAGGTCTGAAGGGCCACTCTGATGTTTGCGAGTAAGAGATGAGTATTACCTCGTTGTTTAGTGTCAGTGATGGAGGCCAGACAGATTATATGCTGAGGATGCACGGCTTATCTGGTCCACGTGATAGATACCACCATGTCCGAGGCTTGATGAGGTCCTGGTGGTGTAGGAGTTTCCCGACGTATTCCCCGAAGAGTTACCCAAATTACTACTAGTTCGGTAATTCGATTTCGAGATTGATTTGGCTTCGGGGACTACTTCTATCTCTATTCCACCATATAGGATGGCACTAGCCAAGCTGAGAAAGCTCAAGATTTAGGTACAAGAATTACTGGATAAGGGATTTATCCGTCCGAGCACTTCACCTTGGGTTGCTCCGGCGTTATTTGTGAAAAAGAAGGACGGTACCTTTCGAATTTGTGTGGATTATCAACAATTGAACAGAGTCATTATCAAGAACCGATATCTGTTGCCCCACATAGATGATCTGTTTGATCAGTTTCAGGGTGCTAAGGTTTTCTCAAAGATAGATCTCTGATCGGGTTATCATTTGTTGTGGATTAGGGTCAAGGATGTGCCTAAGACTGCATTCTGCACTCACTACGGATACTTTGAGTTCTTGGTCATGTCGTTTGGGCTGTCCAATGCACCAGCAGCCTTCATGGACTTAATGAATCGGGTTTTCCATGATTGCTTGGATCGTTTCATCATCGTGTTTATTGATGATATTCTAGTCTACTCGTGGAGTGATGAGGAGCATGTTCAGCACTTTCGGGTTATTTTATAGATCTTTCGCAAGAGACAGTTATATGCCAAGTTCACCAAGTATGAATTTTGGCTACGGCAGATTGATTTTCTGGGACACATAGTCTCTGCAGAAGGTATTTTTATTGATTCGCAGAAAGTTGAAGCTATATTGAAATGGCAACAACCACAAACCATGACTGAGATCCTGAGTTTTCTTGGTCTTGAGGTTTACTATCGACGGTTTGTAGAGAGGAAATGTTGTACTCCGTTGTGCTGAGATGAGGTAGGAGAGAGGCAACTCAGTAGTGTTGAGATTGTTGAGGAGACTAAAGAAAAAGTCAGAATCATCCGTGAACAGATGAAGGCCGCGCAGAACCGATAGAAGGTTTATGCCAATAAAAGGCGGCGACCACTTGAGTTTGAGGAAGGGGATATGGTTTTCTTATGGATATTACTCTGGAAAGGGGTGATTCGATTCAGGCAGCGGGGTAAGCTGAACTCCCAGTATATTGGGCCTTTTTGTATCCTTGAGAGGGTTGAAAACATGGCGTACAGGCTAGAGTTGCCGGATGAGGTTTCACGTATTCATAATGTCTTCCACGTCTCTGTACTAGAAAGTATCTGCCTGATCCAACACATATCCTAGAGCCTCTACCAGTTGAGTTGAGTGAAGACTTGAGTCTACCAGTTCAGCCCTTGGCTATCCTTGATCGGCAGACTACAAAGCTTCGGAGTAAGGAAATTCCTTTATTCCGAGTCTTATAGAGGAGTGACCAGGTCGAGGAGGAGACCTAGGAGCCCGAGGAGGACATGAGGAAACAGTACCCCCACATTTTCCCTGTATAGTCTTCTTTCAGTTTCGAGAACAAAACTTAATTTTAAGAGGTTAGAAAATATAATACCGACACCTCAGTATACTTACTATTGTACTCCTCTTCATCTTATATATGTTATTACTCATATTTCAATGTACAAAATCTATTAAAAAATTTTTCTCCTAAAACCATTTGCGAAAATTTCGGCCAACATTGTCGAAAATTCAAAATTTACAAAATGACCACCGATGATCCCAAATTAATGAAGATGACTCTAAAGTGTATAAGAATCTCGAAATTTGGTAGAACATGCGTCGTAGAGTTAAATCGTAACTTTTTTGAAAAATCACTGATAAAACCCTAACCGGGTCGAATGAGTCTCGAAAAGGCTAAACAACCACGTTTTGACATGAAATAAATTAAATTAGGCCTAATACGAGATTTTGGATCCAACTTAGAATTATAAAAAATTTTGGGGTCAAAATATAATTTTTATAAGTTAAGAGACTCATTTGAAATTAATAAACAATTGATGAAATTGTTGTACTAGTGGAATAATTAGGATCTTTGATTTGGGTTGTAACTAAAATATTAACCATTGGATAATAAGTGAGAAAAAAAATAAATTGGGTTAGTACAAAAATGATCCAATGGTAGGAAATAAATCTTGAGAAAATCAATGGTAGAGATTGAAGTAAATAAGCACAATTGTGCTTTCCCCCTCCCAAAACTGTGAACACACATGAAGAGAGAGAGAGAGAGAGAGAGAGAGAGAGAGAGAGAGAGAGAGAGAGAGCGAGAGGGAGGGAGGGAGGGAGAAGAGAAGAGATTTTTGGGTTTTTGAAAAGTTGATCCAAGGGTGGAGATTTGTTTGGAGTAAGATGAATTAATAGGGGCCCTTGCATTGAGTCAGTGGGAGACAAAGATCACTATTCATGGAGTGTAAGAATGGACTTCCTTGGGAACAAATTCATTGGTGAAGATTTAACTTGAGAAGGGATCAAAATTTTGGGGCTTTGGATCTTGTTAGTTGGGAGACAAGCATTTAATGAAGACATGTGCTTATAGTATGAGAAAGTGGTGTTTGTAGAATAAGAGAGAGAACAATTGTGTGACAAAATAATCCTAGGGAATTTATCTTGCAAGGAATTTATCTTGCAAAATGTGGATGGCTAGGATTTGTTGGAGTCAAGAAATAAAACCAAACACTTAAGCTTTATTCTTCCCAAAACCGTGAGATGTCCCAAATCAAGAAGCAAAGTTCTTCTCTTTTTCTTCCTCTCATGGCCGTGAGCTTCAAGTAGGAGATCCAAATTTTTTTCTACAACAACACTCAAATATTTTTACATAGATCAAATTCTTGCAAACCCAACTACAACATATCCAAAAATTGGAGTAAAATGAGGAGTTTTGCATGGTGAAGATTCAAGAGAGTCTTGAGCATCATCATTAAAGAAAGGTATGATTTCTTCAAACAACTCTTTGAAATTTTGGTGTAGATTCATTCCCCTCAAACCCTAGTATAACATATCTAAGTTTGAAGCCAAATTGAGAAGCCTAACTTGGTGAGTGTATGTTGGCCGAATGCATAGGAGCAAGTGGAGAGAGTGACCTTGTGAAGATGAGTCTTGAATTGAGCTTGAAACATCAAATTTTGAGGTAAAGAAAATTCTGCACTTGCTGAATTTTTTAGAGCCTTGAATGGATGGTTTAATTGCAATGTTTTAGCATGATTTTATAACTTAGAATCTAGGTGGAACCCAAATAAAATATTAAAAAATTGTGCAGAAAAGTTTACATTCTTGGAGGCCAAAAATTGGAGGAAGAAATGTGTTTTGGTGAGTAAGAATTTAGATTCAAAAGGCAAATCTTGTGTACTGAATTTTTATGCCAGAGTGAGGAAAATTGTGTGATGTTTGTTGATTGAAATGAGGTGAGAAAAGTGTGCAGAAATTTGTAGTGCTTGGTCAAGACTTTGGATGGAAGAAAGATGAAATTGTGGGCTGAAAATGTGTCCTGCATTTGGGGAAGATTATGTGCAGAAAATTGAATGAAAATTTGTAAATTTGTGATGTGTAAATGGGCTGAAAAATATGGGAAAAACAGGGTGTTTGTTAGTTAGAAACAATTGGATGTTAGTATGCAAGAAAGATACTTTAAAGGCCAAGGAATAAGGCACATTATGTGCAGAAATTTTCGGCACTAAAGATGATGGAGGTGAGGTTATTTTCATACTAACCGAAGGATGGATTATGAGGAGAAAGAGTCATCTTGTGTGCAGAATTTTGGACAAGTGGTGATTGATTTGGGTGTGTGAACATGTATAGTGTATATGTGTGCTAAGGTGATGGGAAGAGATGTGTATTTGGTTGGTGCGTTGTCGAGAATGTAAGAAAATTGTGGAATGTGTATTGATTTTGTAATGGTCGTAGAATGTGGTAAAGATTGTGAAAGAGTTTGGCAAGACATATATGTATATATATGATGGGTTATGTATAGGGAGTTCTAGGAGAACTCTAAATTGGCAATGTGAATTTTTAATTGCCAACATTAGCAATTTCCGTTTTTATTTATGTATATTATGTGTTACTATTGTAGTGACACGTTTGATGATCGAACTAGAGGAGCACATTCCTACACATTGTGGTACATTTTAGGAAGTGACATATCCTACCGTATATGTGAGTAGGACTTTGACACTGTGTTTTTGATTGAATAAAAATCCATATTTTATAGCTTTTGGAATGACATATTTAATGACATGTGTGAAAGCATGACATTCGATTTATATTTTATAATGCTTATTTTTGTGATAATGGGAGTGTCTCAAATGATTTTGTTTAGATGATATGCATCTATGAATTTCGTTGAAACGACATTATGCCATTTTCTTTTTGAAACTTGATATGATTTATACACTTCTATTGCATTGACACACGAATTTGAAATGGTTTAATTAAAATTTGAGGGATGGATGCCTACTTATAATATGATGATGTGATAATATCCTTAGTGAACATGATGTGAAGATATCCTTGATGGACTACCGTAGCTGCAAAAGGCATTGGCAGATGCACCCATTGTATCCAAATAAGCTTCTGCAAGAGGTATCCCCCAAATGTCATATGTATAGTTGCAGCCGGTTGAATCAAATCGGGAAGAACATATGTAACGCCACTGTCTAGCACCGGACGGAATTCTATACATGGTTGATTATGTATGTGTGCGAACACACGAGCTAGCCTTTGGTGAGGCTCGTAGCCAACATTGGGGTAGAGAGCTAAATGTGTTTATGCTTGCATATGAAAAACCCCTAATACGCCTATCATTGGTTGTGGTAGACCCTTGTTGGGAATAGTTTATTGGCAAACTCTAAATGATTTGGAAATATAAATGGATGTATATATTGATATTATGATATATGATATATGGTCATCTGATTTATGGAAATGTCATACTTGATTTTGATATCATTGTCTTAAATTGTACTTTGACACTCCGTGCTCACACATGCTTTTGAGAACATAATGTCGATCCACTCACTCACTGAGTATTTTCCCATAGTGCTCACCCCTTATTTTCCATGATGACAGACATATTTTTGGCAAAGACACGTGTCGAGAGGCATTTGACACATTGGGTATACATTTGGAGACACCGAGCCTTGGGTATGGTACTAGCCATTCTACCGTGATGAAGTTGGATAATGTAAAAATTAGAGATCTATAGAATAACCATGTATGTAATTTATGGGATGACTGTAATTGTATTATGTAACTTGTAAATTTAAAACTCTCAAAATTTGTTGTACATTCATGCATTGAGGCAAATGGTTGTATTTTACTTTCTTTTACTTGAGAAATTATATTTTGAGAAAAAATAGGTTTTAAACAGGTGAAGATATTAGTCTTCATTGTCTCGGTATGTTTGTCATGTAACGGGCAGCATACGGGGTAACGGGCGACTGTTCACAGCCTTCAATTATGGATCGAGGCGTGACAAGTGAGGAGTACTGGCTACGGGTATTGAAGAGGTTGTTAGATGGGGATGCCCTTACTTGGTGGGAGGCTATATGTGTTGACGCTACCAAGCCACTGCGGTGGGAGGACTTCTTGAGAGAGTTTAATCGTAGGTACTTCTCAGAGTTTTAGTAAGGCCGCAAGAGAGCAGAGTTCCTTCACTTACAGTGGGGGACTAGATTAGTTGTGGAGTACAAGATAGAATTGAAGAAATTAGCAACTTTTGTACGGGATTTAGCGAAACCGAAACAGTTGAGGTTCAAGTTTGAGGACGGCCTCAGCTTGAACATTAGCAGGTATATGACGGTTACACCCAATTCTCCCTGCAGAGATTGTCGATTCAGCCTACCATGCGGAAAAGATTGTCCTTGCCAAGAGAAGGCAGAAGGAGAGTAGAGATCAGAAGAAGAAGAGGGCTGGGACCCATGTGAGTCAGAGCTCAAAGAGGGGTAGGACTTCTGGTTTTCATGGAGGCCCCTCTCACTTTAGGCCAACACACTTTGGGCAGGGACTATGTCCCTAGGGGTTTGGAGCACCAGCCCCTAGTGCCACGAGTCAGACAACAGTCCAGTAGCACCCTCCTTATCGCAGATGTAGCTGGCACCATCCTTCGGGAGGTTGCAAGGTACCTATCACGTGCTTCCAGAGTGGGAAGTTGAGACATATCAAGAGCTCGTGCCCTAATTTAGGACTTGGAGGTCAGGTGACTTCGAGTCATCCAAGTGGCCCGCGATTAAGATAGCAGAGAGCACCTATACATTCGAGTCACACTGCTCCACGGACGGCAGCCAGGAGCAATACTATACCCGATCCTTCACAACAACAATCGAGGGCACAGGACTGCGTATATGCTATGACACAGGAGGACGCTCAGGCGAACCCAAATGTGATCATGGGTAATTCTCCCACAGATCCCCTAGTTTAGGAGTTTTTATATACTCTTCTTTTTGAAATCATATATACCACGATAATTATGTACAGTCATGACTAGTTAAAACCCTAGAGGCTTAACTATTTTGATATATATATATATATATATATATATATATCTTTTCCGTATCTTAAATTAATTCATCTTTCAATTTCTCGCATCTAGGTACACTACCAGAAAACAAGTCTTCAGTGACGGAAAAATCCGTCGCTGATGGTCTAAAATCCATCGCTGAACGGTATCAGTGACGGATTTTTTCCGTCGCCACTGGAAAAAGGCACCCCGCTAAATATTAGCGATGGAAAAAAATCCGTCACTGAAACTGAAAAAAACAATCAGCAACGAACAGGGGGTCATCACTAATTTGAGTTATGAAAAATGAAAATAAAGTGCACAACCGCTCCAACCCACCACCTACACTTGCTATTGGTGAGATTCGAACCCGCGCGCAAAGGATAATATGAGAGCACTCTAGCCACTAGACCAAACAGGTTATCTAATTATATATCTTTTTTTTTACTTATTATCTTTATTTTTTATTTCTTAATAATATTATAATAATATAAAATTATAATTGATTATAAAATAATAAAATAATTTTATTATTACTTAAAATAAAATTATAAAAAATTTGAAAAAATAAAATAATATTATTCTTTGCAAAATAAAATAAAAATTTAAGAATTATTAAATAAAATTAAATAATTAAAGAATTAAAAAATTAAAAAATTAAAAAATTAAAAAATTAAAAATTAAAAATTAAAGAATTAAAAATAAAAAAATTCGTTGCTAATTTTTCGTCGGTAATCTGTCGCTAATTTTCCGTCGCTAAAAGCTGTACATATATTTTTTTTTATTTTTTTTCCTCATCAATTCATCAACGAAAGTTAGCGAAGAAATATTTCCGTCACTAAAAATTCTATCGGTAATCCGTCGCTGATAATTTTATAATTTTTTTTAAGGGTTTAGCGACGAAAATATTTCCGTTGCTAATTCTCGTCGTTAATCCGTCGGTATTCTGTCCGACGGCAATCCATTGAAAATCCGTCGTTATTAGCGACGGATTTTTGTCCATCGGTAATTTTCTGTCACTGTTATCGTGTTTTCAGGTAGTGGTACCATAAAAATATTCAGAATTGATACTCGTGTTCTTATAAACACCGGGTCTAATTATTCTTTAGTGAGAGTTTCTTTCGCTCAACAGTCCGGTAAACCGCAATTGCCACTAGATGAGGAGTTAATGGTTATCACTCCTTTTGGTGAGCATTTGATCAGGAATTCTGTATATAAAGGGAGCAACGTCATGATTGGGGAGATAGTGCTGGAAGCAAATCTGATTCCACTTGATATGACAAACTTCGATGCCATCCTAGGGATGGATTGGCTGAGTACTCATAGGGCTTCTGTGGACTATTTTACCAAGAAATTAGAGTTTCGGAAGTCTGAAGGGTCACCACGAGAGACAAGTGCTACCTTGTTGTGAGTGTCAGTGATGGAAGCCAGACGGATGATACGCTGGGGATGCACGGTATATCTGGCCCACGTGATAGATACCACCGTAGACGGTTCGAGGGTTAACGAGGTCTCGGTGGTACAGGAGTTTCACGACGTATTCCTTGAGGAGCTACCTGGATTATCACCAGTTCGGGAATTTGATTTTGACATTGATTTGACCCTGGGGACTACTTCAATCTCTATTCCGCCATATAGGATGGCACCAGCCGAGCTGAGAGAGCTCAAGGTTCAGTAGCAAAAATTGCTGGACAATGGGTTTATCCGTCCGAGCACTTCACCTTGGTGTGATTCGGTGTTATTTGTGAAAAAGAATGACGGTACCCTTCGACTTTGTGTAGATTATCAGCAACTGAACAAAGTCACTATCAAGAACCGATATTCGTTGCCTCGCATTGATGATCTGTTTGATCAGCTTCAGGATACTAGTGTTTTCTCGAAGATAGATCTCCAATCGGGTTATCACCAGTTATGGATTAGGGCCGAGGATGTACCCAAGATCGCATTCCATACTCGATACGGACATTTTAAGTTCTTAGTCATGCCATTTGGTGACCAATATACCAACCGCATTCGTGGACCTGATGAAACGGGTCTTCCACGATTATCTAGATCATTTCGTCATCGTGTTTATTAATGATATCATAGTCTACTCGCAGAGTGATGAGAAGCATGCTCAACACCTTCGGTTTGTTTTACAGATCTTTCGCAAGAGACAGTTATATGCCAAATTCATCAAGTATGAATTTTGGCTGCGGCAGATTAGTTTTTGGGGCACATAGTCTCTGCGGAAGGTATTTTCGTTTATCCACAGAAAGTCAAACTATATTAAGATGGCAACAACCGCAAACCGTGACTGAGATCCAGAGTTTCCTTGGTCTTGCAGGTTATTATTAGTGGTTTGCAGAGGAATTCTCTCGAATCGCTACTCTACTATCTAAGTTGATGCAGAAGGACATCAAATTCCATTGGGATTATCGTTGTGAAGTGAGCTTTTAGGAGGTCAAACAACGATTGACATTTGCACCGATATTGGCCCTTCCCATTAATAGTCGGCAGTATGTGGTATACAGTAATACCAGCCGATAGGGATTAGGTTGTATACTAATATAGGATGGTCGGGTTATTGCATATGCTTCTTGACAGTTGAAGAAGCATGAGTTGAACTACCCGACACACAACCTTGAGTTGGCCGCCATAGTCTTTGCTTTGAAGATATGACAATATTATTTATACGGAGTGACCTGCAGGGCGGTCGGGTTTTTTTGACCATTGGGGCCTGATTCTAGGGCCCTTCATGGTCCATTTTATTTCTAAAATAATGGGCTAAATTCCTTTAAGTGCTAGACCTTGAGCTGCCTTGCAATGAGCTTTTCACTTGACTTCAATTGGGCCTAGTGCATCGGACATTCTAAACAGCTTCTTTGCCCAACCTTTTAGGCTTCATGTAAGACACCTGTGCAGTCCTCTTTGGCTTGGATTATGGCTCTTTTCATGCTCTTGAAGTCACTTTTTAATGGACCTAAGATGGGCAGTATTGAAGATTGGAGTTGGGCCATGCTAGATTGGGCCTTCCTCTTGGGCAGTCTGCTTCATCTCCGTAGGTAGTTTGCTTGACTGATTTTGGCTCCTCTTTCTCCTTCATTTTCCTTGGACTTTGAGCATGTTTCATTCATGCTTCTTTTGTGTCTAAGATAGACCTCATTTGGGCCCAATTTTCCTTGGAGTTTGGTAAGCATTCCTCGAGCTTTTGCTCCATTCTTTCAAGACTACCCCTCAAGTCCCGTGAATGGACTTCCATGGAGTCGTGACTTGCCAATAGTGAGATGATGTTGAAGATGGCCTCCCCCTCAAGTCTTCACTTTTCCTTCTGTTTGATTGGCATGGAGATAATTGGATGACCTGCAATTTTTGCATTAAAATCCTACTTTTCTAATGATGTCACATCTTTGATGTACATCCTTTGTTTGTTCATAAAATGAAAAATATTCTTTGAAAAGTTATAAAAATTGAAATTCATTTTTTGATAAATGTTTAGAACAAGAATCGAACCTGGATTTGAGGGCCAAATCTTGACAATTTTGGCTATCATGGAACATCCTTCAGGAGACACCACACTTTGAATGCTTCTTAAGGTCATGCTAGCTTGGGTAGGTCCTTTTGGATCTTCAACCATACTAGTTGATTCTTGAGGATATAAGCAGCATATAAGAGTTTTAGATTGACAGCTTCAATCATCACATTTCTTTGCTAGGAGAGATAAGATTGACCTCAAATATTTAACTCACTAATGATGTGTGTCTTTGTTGCAATCTTTTGCTCCTTGGAAGATCTTTGAGACAAGCCTTGATCCTTGATTCTTTTGAATTAGGCTTTGTCACTCTTGAACTGCCATGGATCACCATTCAAGGTTGAATCTCTTAAAGGCTGAATAGCAAAAAAGGGACTCCGGTTGACAGTTTCATGCTTAACACCTCTCGACCAAATGGGAGGAAAGATTGTTCTCCAAATTTTTCTTGCCAATAATGCAAGCCTTCATTGCCACCGACTGTTCCTTGGAAGAATTTTGGAAGGGATTGAACCCCCTTTTTGTTGAAGACTTTGGCAGTAATGAGGAAGTTTCGGTTGACACTTTCATGCTTCACATTTCTCAGCTACATATGGGGTAACAATGGCATCCAAAAATACTTACCAATGATGCTAGCTCTTGTTGCCATTGAATGCTCCTTAGAAGGTTGAAGATGAACAGATCGCGCTTGCTCTGATACCATGTTAAATTTCTTGAAGATGAAATCATGACTTGGAGGTAATTGCTCTCAAGCCATGTTTAAGGATTTGTGGATAAAAGTTCAGAAGGTTGCGGAAGCTTTTGGTGAGATAAAACTCAAAAGTGTTTGAAGAAATATTTGGAAGTTTGAAGGAACAAAAAAAGACACAAGATTTGAATGAAATACCTCGATGGGGTTTTGATTATGTATAAAAGAATGTGTACCTATGCTCAAATGGTTTTACAGAGATAAGATGAGACTATACTCCATAGAAGAACAATGAGACATTGCTCTAAATCTTTGTGAAAAAAATGGGAAGATTAACCCATTTTCCTTCTTACATTTAATTATACAAGAATCATAAATTGCTCCATCCCTTTGCTCCCTTTTTATAGAGAATGAGAGGGCTTAAAGCCCCTCTCCCAACAGCCAACTGTTGGACTGGATCCCAATGCCTAGTTTTCTTAGCTGTTGGGGCCTCCAACAGTCGAGTTTTTTCCTACCGTTGGAGCGTGATTCTAGAGGCCTTTGTGGGCCATTTTATGCCTAAAATAATGGGCTAAAGTCTCTTAAGTGCTAGATCTTGAGTTGCCTTGAAATGAGCTTTTCACTTTACTTCAATTGGACCTAGTACATTGGACATTCTGAACAGATTCTTTGGCCAACCTTTTGGGCTTCATTTGAGACACCTATGCAGTCCACTTTAGCTTGGATTAGGGTTTCTTTTCATACTCTTGAAGTCACCATTAAATGGGCCTAAGATGGGCTGCTACAGTATTGAAGAATGGAGTTGGG
Source organism: Dillenia suffruticosa (assembly GCA_033439265.1). Lineage (NCBI taxonomy): Eukaryota > Viridiplantae > Streptophyta > Magnoliopsida > Dilleniales > Dilleniaceae > Dillenia > Dillenia suffruticosa. The sequence continues at coordinate 11,426,396 of JAVTVX010000004.1, read as the reverse complement.
TCAGGCTGGATTGCGCCTTCCTATTGGGCAGTTTGCTTCATCTCCTTGGGTAGTCTGCTTGTGTGATTTTGGCTCCTCCTTCTCCATCATTTTCCTTGGACTTTGAGCATGTTTTGTTCATGCTTCTTTTATTTCCAATATAGGCCTCGTTTGGGTCCAATTTTGCTTGGAGTTCATCAAACATTTCTTGATTTTTTACTCCATTTTTTTCAACACACCCCCTCAAATTGTTGAAAATAGCCAGCACTTAGTCCACCAATCATCCTTTTATAGCAAGCTCACTCATAAACACCTTGAGTCTCTCATACACTCCATCACCAGCATCCAACTATTCATTTTTCTAAAACAAGAATACAAGAATGTGCTAAAATAAATTCTAAATTTATTACATAAAGAGGGCTTTGTAAACAAATGATAAATGCTACATCATAAAGAAAAAAAGGTTAAACAAGAGGACATAGAGGAGTCTTGAGGAAGAAACAAAAGAAAAGAGGGGAGAGAGAGATCTCCTCCGATGGCTAGAAATTCTAGTTGTTGGGGAATCTCCCAACAACTAGAGTTTTCCCAACAACTAGAATTCTAGCCGTTGGGCGATCTTTTGACTCCCCCTATCTTGGGCTTAGGCTTTAGAGAAGTCCTCTTAGGTCTAAGTTGGGTAGCATTTTGTTGCTTAACTTTTATACCAGAACTGGGCCAATTGAGCCCTATTCTGGACCAATCATTAGGCCAGAATTCTGGCCCACTTGAGGCTAGAATTCTGGCATGTTTTCTATCCATTTTTTGAGACTCTTCAATTAGTTGTCTATTCTAGCTTTGTTGGACAATCTAAGACTCTTCAAGAGCTAGCTTTTCTTGAAGACTTGAGCAACATATAGGAACTTCCATTGGCCAACTTTAAGCTCTACATGCCTCGGCCACACAAGGGAAAAAATTAGCCCTAATTTTACTTACCAATTGATGCATGCCTTGATTGCCACCAGTTGCTCTTTTGGAGGTTTAAGATACGAGGGATTGAACCCACTCTGATACCATGAAAAAATTTTGAAGATGAAAAAGGATTGAACAAATGCTCAAAGAATGAAGGAGAAGAATTTCTTTTTATTTATGAACAAGAATGTACAACACTTGAAAATATGGGATGATTGCCCAATATTTTGAGAGTATTTTACTAGAGAACAATGATCATTACAATACTTTTAGTATGTGAGAAAGAAAGAGAGAGAAAAAAATAGAGATAATTGTTCTACATTGGAGAAAAGATTGTTCTCCAAGACTTTTCAATTTTCTCCTTTTTCTTGGACTTTGAGCATGGTTTCTTCACGCTTTCTTTATTATCCATTGTGGACCTCTATTGGGCCTCTTATCCCTTGGGATTCGGTGAACAGTTCTCAAGCTTTTGCTTCATACTTTCAACAATACCAAGATATCAAAGACTTGTAGGAAGGCTCATTTACTTGACGATAACCAAGCCCAACATCTCTTTTGCTGTAAGTCAAGTGAGTTAGCACATGCATGCTTTGAAGATGAAACATTGAAGAGCTACAGAAAAAAAATACTCCACTACTTGAAAGGGTCACCAAGAAAGAGCATTTGGATGAAAAATAATAACAGTTTGGAAATTCAAGCCATCTGTGATGCAAACTGAGTAGGGGACTCAGCTAATAAAAGATCCACAACCGGGTACCGTATGTTCATCGGAGGAGACCTAGTATCTTGAAAAAGCAAGAATCAGTACAAGGTATGAAGATCAAGTGCAAAGGCTGAGTACAAAGTAATGGCTGTGATTACAAGTGAGATGGTATGGATCAAAGCTTTGTTGGAGGAGCTAGGATTCAAGGTTAGCACTCCGATTAAGCTCTTTAGGATAATCAATCTGCTATTCACATAGTTGCGAATCCAGTGTTTCATGAAAAAACCAAACACATAAAAGTTAATTCTCACTTTATACGTCAAAAAGTCGAAAAAAATCTAATCATTACTTCTCACATTAGAAGTGGCGATCAGTTTGCAAACATTTTCACCAAAGGAGGAACCTCCCATCATCTTCAGAATATTATAGGCAAGTTGAAAATGATTGACATAAACACGTCTAATTTGAGGGAGAGTGTTGGAAATACCAGTCATCAAACCTATCAAGGACTCAAAGTATACTCTCTCAACAAACGATCAATGCTCTTAAAGGTCTTCTAAATTCTATCAAGGAAACAGCTCAAATGGCATCAAGATAGTGGCCCAAAAAATTCAACCCAGAAACTATCTAGGAAATGATTCAACCTATAGCTCATTTTCCATCCTTCTTTGATCCGATTCCTTAAGGGTTTTAGCTTATCCTTTTGGCCATTTTATCGCCCATTTAGGGGCCCAAAGAAAGGGCCCCAATCGCTAGCAAAAGCTAGCCGTTGGAGCCTCCAATGGTTAATGGAAACTAGCTGTTGGAAGAGAGGGCAGTTAAGCCCTCCACCCTCTCTTTTCTCTTCATTTTGTTTACCCCCTCCTCTTTTATAAATAAGAAACTCTATCTTGTGTAAAAATTAGGAACAAAAGTTCAAAGTACTTGTATCTTCAATGCCAAAATAATGTATGTCCAAAGCCATTGAGCAATAAAATTTTGCATTGATTTTATTCAAATTCTTTCTTTAATACTTTGAATCCTTTCAACATTTCTCTCTCCCTCCATTCCCACTCTCTATCTATCCCTCTCCCTCTATATCTCTCTAACACTCCCCCTCTGCTCTCTACCTCTCTTGTATACTCTTACCCTCCCTATCTTTTGTACACTCCCTATCTCTCTCTCCTTCCCTCCCCTCCCACGCTCTATTGATCCCTCTCTCTACCTCACTTTTGTTTTTACACACTCTCTCTCCCCCTTTCTCTTTCCTTTTTTCTCTTACTCTCCTCTTTTACACTCTTACTCTTACCCTCCCTCTCTCTCACTCCCCCTTCCTCTCTCTTCTAGTCTCCCTCTTCCCCTTTCTCTTACTCTTCCTATCTTTATCTATCCCTATCTCTACCCCTCCCATTCTGTCACCCTATCACACACACTCTCTCTCTCTCTATCTCCCCTCCCTCTCTCTCTCCCTATCTCTTATACACTCTCCCTCTTTCCCTATCTCTCTCACTCTTTCTCTCCTCCCTATCTCTCTTTGTTTCCATGTGTCACTCTTTTTCCCTTTCTTACTCTCTCATACACTCCTATCTCTCCTCTCTTTCCCTCCCTCTTACCCTCCCTCTCTCCCTCTCTCATTTTGTCTCTCTATCTCTCAACCTCTTTCTTACACTACCTCTCTCCCCTCTATCTCTCTCACTCCCCTCATTCTCCTCTCTTACCCTAGTCTCCCTCTATCCTTCTCTTGTTCTCCCACTCTCTCTTAAGCTCCCCTTCTTTAGAAAGAGGGAAAGGGGGAAAGAGAAGGGAATTGTAAAAAAGAGAAAGGGAGGGGGAGGGGGAGGGGGAGAGGGATAGATAGAGAAGAGTGGGAGGGAAGGGAGAGATAGGGTTAGATAGAGAGTGTGTGAGAGGGAGTAAGAGAGGTAAGGAGAAGGAGAGTGTATGTATGAGAGATAAGGAGAGATGAGAGAGGGAAAGGGGGTGACAGAAATGGGAGGAGAGGGAGTAAAAAATGGATGGATAGAGAAAGAAGAGAGAAAGGGAGAGAAAGATAGGGAGAGAGGTAGTGAGGGGGAGAGAAGGAGAGAGATGGGGAGTGTAAGTGAGGGAGAGAGGGAATGTAAGAGGAAAAGAGAGAAACTAGAGGAAAGATAGAAGGTAAGAGAGGAGAGGGGGAGCGTAAGAGAGAGAGTATGTATATGCGGGGGAGGGGAGAGCAAGAAAGTGAGGAGAGATAAGGAGAGCATGAGAGAGCATGAGAGGGAAAGAGAGTGACACAGGAAAAGAGATGGAGAGGAGGGAGAGTAGGGAGAGTATGAGGGATAGGGAAAGAGAGGGAGTCTATGAGAGATAGAAAGAGTTAAAGAAATGGATAAATAGAGATAAGAGGGTAAGAGAGAGGTAGGGATAGATAGAGAAGACGAGAGAGGGAAAGAGAGGAAAAATAGGGACAAAAATATAGGAGGGAAAGAGAGGGTCACACTCCCTCATCCTCCCTCTCTTCTTTAGTCTCCATCTTTCCATCTCTCCCTATCTTTCTCTCTCCCCCTCCCTTTGCACTCCTCTTTATATCTCCCTATCTCTCCCCCTCTCATTCTCTATCTTTCTATTCCTATCTCTCCCACTCTCCCACTCTCCCACTCTCCCTTTCTTACATTCCTCTCTCTCTCTCTTCCCCTCTATCTATCTTCTGTCCCTACCTCTCCTCTCCACCACTCCCCTCTCTCCTTCTCCCACTATCTCTATCTCTCTTCCTCTTTTGTAAGCTCTCTCTCCCATCTCCTTCCTACTATTCTCTATCTATCCCTTTCCCTCTCTCTCTCTCCTTCCCTTCCCACTCTTCTCCCTCTATCCCATTCTTTATCTTACTTCTCCTTCTCTCTCACCCCTCTTACTCTTCTCTATTTATCCATCTCTAACACCCCTTCCGTTGCTCCCCTCTCTCTTACTTTCCCCTATCTCTCATATACTCTCTCTCCCTTTCCTCTCCCTATCTCTTGGACATACTCTCTCTCCCTCTCTCTCTCTCCCTCCCTCCCCTCTTACTCTCTCCCCCTCCCCCTCTCTCAATCCTGAAAGGAAGAGAGAGAGAGATAGGGAGGGTGAGTATATGAGAGATAAGGAGAGAAAGTGATAGGAAGTGTACGTCAATGAAAGAGACGGCGATAGATAGAGAATGGGAGGCAAAGTGTAATAGAGAGAGAGAGAGAGAATGTGTGTGTGTGTGTGTAGTGGGAGGAGAAGAGACAGAGAGGAAGGGAGGGAGACTAGAGGAGAAAGGGGAGTGAGAGAGAGGAAGAGGGAGAGTAAGAGAGGAGAAAGGGAATATAAGAGAAAGAGGGTAAGAGAGGATTTAACTGCCCTCTTACTCTCTTATCTTCTCTCATTTATTTCCTCTCCTTTCTCTATAAATAAGGGACAAAGTGTAGGAAGAATATATGATTTCAAATATGTCAAAAATCATCATATATTATAGCTATGTCTCTTGTTGTAATAAAGCAATATCTCCTTGTCTTTCATTGGAACATAGTCGCTTGTTATCTTTGTAAAATACTTTTGAGTATAGTCTCAACCTCTTTTGTAAACATTCTTTGATTATTTATCAAAACTTCTTTGAGGTAATTCATTCAACCAAGTATTCTTTCCCCGCAACCATTTTCCAACTTAAGCTCTTTTCAAAACCTTTGAGACATGACATCAAAACATTAACCTTGGGTCGCGATCTCATTGAGATTTTCTACAAGAGGGAGTATGAGAGAGGGAGAGAGAGGGAGTGTAAGAGAAAGGGATAGATAGATGTGGGAGGGGAGATCAATCTCAAGAAAACTTACCACCACCGGAAGCCCAAGGGAAAGTTAGGGAATCTCCACCATCTCTATTACCTCTCAGAAGATTAACTAGATTACTGCTACCTCCATCAGAATGGATAAACAAGAGAGTTTACTACAAGTCAAATGTAATCACTCAACCAATGAAGAACAAAATCAAGGAGAGGACCACAAAATATGATGGACTCTCTCTCCTCCTCTCATGCAACAAAAGGTTAATTACTCTAAAGCCATAAATCAGCAAGAGAACCAAAAGGTTGATTGTCCAATTACTTTTGACAAGTTTGGCTCCATAGTCTCATATTCACCAAACTTGAGGGGGAATGTTGAAGAATAAGGCAATCAACCATTCAAGACTCAAAACCAAGTCACAAAGACTTCAAAATAAAATTCAATTCATGGTCCAAGGAGTCTCTTCAGCCTCGCCTAAAAATAGGCAGTATACTGCCTAGAAAAAGAATCTAGCATGCTATCCAAAATTTAAACAAAATTTAGTCCATATTGGAGTCCTATTTCAAGCATCAAGAAAAGCATCAAGGAGAGCCCAATTGGAGGGATGAAAGGCCATTAATGGAGGTTCAAATCAAATCCCAAATAAGCCTAAAAAGGCTCAAGAAGACAACCCAACCAGTCAAGGGTATTTTGATAGAAATTATAATGGCTAGTTTTTGGTTTTTGGTTTATCTCTATCAGCTAGTTTTTGGTTTATCTTTATCAGCTAGTTTTATGTGTTTACTGGTTAGTTCATGAGTCTGCTGGCCAGTTGAGCCTCGTCCCTCTATAAATAAGTGTCTCACTTATCATTTGATGTAAGGAGAAAGTTGAGAAGTCTTAGAGAACAATCTCTACTCCAAAGTGTAACAATTATCTCCACTCTTCCTCTTTCTCCCTTTCTTTCTTATATACTACACAGAGATAAGGAGAAAGAGTGTACGTGATATGGAGAAAGACAAGTATAAGAGAGAAATTTCTTAATAACTTCTCCCACTATGTATCGCTTGTATAAATTTATTTAGATTTTTCTAAAACTATTAGTTATTAATTGCATTTATACTAATTTGAGATATATAAATATTGACTACATTAATTACGTTTTCTATAATAAATAACTTGACAAGTGAAATTCTATCTGTGTTCTTTCTTATCTCCACTATATTCTCTTATAAGTTCTTATAGACAATTATTTATATTTCGTTTTTAATTCTATCCTTACTTATATATAAAAGCTTATGACCAAAGATCTCTATTTTTCTAACATTCTCCCCCACTTTCTTAATTTCTTGAAAACACATAATATTAATTCTTCATCTACTCATTACTTCTTCTATCTCTTCTAATTTCTTGGTTAAGAATCCTATGTTTTAAGTAGATCGATGAATACTATTTTTATAGACTAACTTCTTTGTGTGCACCCATTTACATAAATGCGAAAATCTTTGCTTATTTGATACCATATCCAGGAGGTAATGTGAATGGCACTTTCAAGCACATCACTATCAATCTATTGCAACACTCTTCTTTTACTCGGATTTAAGACCAACGGTGTTAATGAAAACTGCTATCATTAAAAAAAAAATACTTGAAGTTGACTAGTAAGGTAAATATATATACATAGAGAGATGAATATGTTAATACACAAAATACATTTTAATATTTATTTGTATTAATATTATAATAAATAATTTAAGAATTGAACAATTAAAACGTATCTCTTTTATATATAATATGTTACAAGATAAAAAAAAAGATTTATAATAAAATATATTTATCGTTAAAACTATCACCACCACTCCATTTATATTCAATTAATAAAAATTATCATTAAATAAGTTTCAATGAAAATTGTATCTTATATCCTTACCTACCAAATTCATGATTGGCAAATATCTCCTGGTCGATAAAATTAGATTCTAGGCTACCGTTATTTGAGCAACTTGCAATCGTGAGTCCTTCGGTATCCGTTCTGCTTCCTCTTCTTCCAAGTTTATATCACAATTCTTGTTTTTATTGATTCCTTTTCATTAATTAAATTTCAAACCCTTCCTCTTTTTTTCAATTTTTATTATTTATTTATAAAATTTGTTTAACTCTAGTTTAAAAACAAGAACAAAAAAAATCAAAATGTCACCATTTGGGATATCGATAATTTTTCGAAATTGAAACTCGAGAACCATTATCATGTCGAGATAGAATTAATTGTGAGCTCTCTTTGGACATGGCTACTGCTCCGGAACCACCGGTTCTGGTTCTGAAACCTATGGTTTTCAATTTTTAATTTAGAAAAATCATAACCGAATCTTAAAAATGATTCTAATTTCAATTTTGAAATCACTGATTTCACTTCCAAACAATTTTAGTTTATATTCCGATTCCAAATAATTTTAGTTTCGATTCTAGAAACGAAACTATTAAAAAAAAACTAATAATAAATACTGATCTTTTTTATAAAAAGAAAAAAACACAGAATAATGTAATTGAATAATAATGAAAAGAATTTAATCAAGGGTTATTATATTTTTTTATTTATAGAATATTTTAATTAATTCAGTAATAAAAATTTTGTAAAATAATTTATTTCAATTAGTTTTCTTAATATAAAATTTATTTATATTTTTATAATTAAAATTTAATTACTATATTAGATTCAATATTAACTAAAATGTTTGCCTTTAAATTAATAACAATAGCTTTTTAATATTTTCAATTTTTAATATCACTTATTTAAATTAAAAAATATTTAAAAAAAAAAAACTTTTGATTCAGATTGACGGATCATGAGGGTTTTTCTTATTGGTTCAAATCAAAAACTCATATTGCTTAGTTTTTGATTTTTTTTCTTAAAATAAAGAATCAAATAACTGAACCTTTAAACGTGGTTTTATATTTTATTTTTAAATTGTAAATCGATTAATGGCTCTTTATTACATTGGTCTTCCATTTGTTATAAATTCAAGTTAGGATCGAAACCCGGACCATTTCACATCTTTTTTTAATTTTTTTTATCATGTTTTAGACACCGCCTGATATTCGAGATTTTATCACAACTAATCTGAATCGACCACTATAGTAACTTCTTTTCAGAGGGTGGATCTCCTAATAAAGAACGCTCTATATACATAAGGGTCTGATACTTTCAACGGGAGGTGAATCTCGATCATACTCAAAAAAAATTTAATCATATATTCGATTGAGCCAAAGACGTTGATGAACCACTTCACGTCTCACTCCCATCTCTTTTCCTATCTGTGAAATAGGAAAATTTAAGCAAAAGAAAGAAGAAAGAGAAGAGGTGAAGAAAGCGACCGCAAAATCCATCCCCCTCCCAAAGCTACTTTTCCTAAAACCAAAACCCCTTTACTGTCTCTGCTCTCCAACCCAAAACCCCTCTCTCTCTTCTCTCTCCGTCTCTGTTTCAGTTAGAGTTAAAATGGAAGGGTTAATAGCACGCTCCATTTTGGTCTCGAAAATCCCAGAGACACATACTACGCATCTTCATATACTGTCGTCTTCATCTCCGTCTCCAATCAAATCAACAGCTTCATTCAAAACTCGAGTTGGGTCACCCTCTCCACCTCTTTCTCACTCTCATTCTCATTCTGGAGGACTTCGAGTTTGCTCGCTTGGTCCTGAGGTCTCTGATCAGTGTAGCGACGAGGAGAAGCACGACCCCAACCACTCTAGTCTCCCTCCTAATTCCTCTTGCCTTCTTCCTCAGGATAATCTCCCTCTTTCCTTGCAGGTAATCTCTCCTTTCATTGTTCTTCAGCCTTCAGCCTCCGAAATGACTTAGGCTAGCCGACCTAATTAATTCAATTGTTGTGTGATTGTTATACGAACTGGTTCCATTAAAGGAGACCACTCCCAATGATAACTTAAGCAATTTATTTGGGCTAGTCTTTGCCCGGACTTTAGTGACCTTTAGAAGCCTAAATGCTTTATTAGTGTGAGAGAGAAGGGCATAAGGCCATTGTGGGCAATAGGGGTTGTCTATTTCCTGGTTGATCGGATTAGTATTCAAGTGCCCACCTATTGGCAAATTACAGTTAGGTATGCTAGGTTGTGTTGACACTCGAAGAAATGACTGGGCCTGTGTTGGATATTTTTGGTCTTTCGCCTATTGGCAAATTCCACCTATTGGCAAAAGACGATTCAATATTTTTGGTCTTTCACTTCTGGAAATGACTTTTTTCGAGATGGATTCCTGACATAATACAACACTTAGCTGCTTATAATCGCGTGGAATTTTTTTTTCTTTTTTTTTTTTAAAAAGAGACTTTTTTTTGAGTTGCTATTTCACGTAGTATGGTGTTCTGTGCCTAGGTAGTATCAGTTAAGTCGATTTTGTTCTAAGATATTATTTTATCCAAAATTTAAAAGCTTGAAAGCATATTTGAGCATGTAGAAACTCAAAAGAAATTTGATTGTTCTTTGCTGAAAATGCCTTCATAGGTAGTATCAGTTAAGTCGATTATGTTTATTTTGTACAAAATTTAAAAGCTTGATATATTTTAAAGCAAAAGCATGTAGAAACTCTACAGAAATTTGCTTGTTCTTTGCTGAAAGCTTCCTGTATAGTTGAAGTTTTTTTTTTTTTTTTTTTTTTTTTGTAATTTCGAGAAGCTCCTTTCCTTTTTCAAAATATTATTACTCTCTCTCTCTCTCTCTCTCTCTCTCTTCCCCTATAGAAAATGGCATCGGTATTAGTGATTAGCCCATATTGCTGCCACACCAGAAATTCAAATACTAGTCAAAATGGCAAAAAGGATGTTCAAGCAAGTTCAAAGGGGGACATATCTTTGACAGTTTCATATGGAACTGCAGGAGGAACAAGGGCTGGACTTTTCAGGACACCAATTTCTGGCGGCGCTCAGAGTGCAACATCAGCTCATGGTTTGCCCAGACCAGCCTTGGGAGTTCGCAATCTGATGGAGCAGGTTAGAACTAATTTCTTTTTGCATGACATTAGCAAACTTTTTGATACACTAAATTTCAAATTTATTTTGGTGTTGATCTCTCTCTCTCTCTCTCTCTATCCCCACCCTCTCTATTGATTCTTTTTTCTTTGTAATTCAAGGCCAGATTTGCTCATCTGTTCACCATCATGTCTCGGATGCATCATCGACAAGAAGTTTATCCATTTGGTTCATTGGTTGATTTTGCACCAGACTCAATGGGACGTAAGTGCCTTTGTGATGAGATCATCAAGATTGCAAAGAATTCACGAGACCCAACTCAAGTCCCAGTTGGGCCGGTGACAAAGACCCGAGTTAAAAGATTCAAATAAGTACTGAATAACTTAATTCAGGGGGCTTTACAACAAGAAATTGGAGTCCAAATAAATATAGAACCAAAAGAGGCCTTAATTATGTTTATACAAGCCCAGTTGGAAGAATAAAAGGCCCAAAACTACCCAAAACCAAGGGAGGACGAAAATGAAGAAAATAGCAGCAAAACTTGGTCAAAGGAGTTTGATTTATTTAGTTTCCTAATTCTTATTTTTTGTAACTTTTAGTTTCCTAATTCTTTATTGTTAGAGAGTTACTAAATTTTTAGTTGTCAATTATGTTTTTATCTTTAGGTTATAAATAGGTCATTATACATTGTGTAAAACAACACTTTTGAGAGAATTAATAAAATTGTGAGGATTCTTCACACAAGTCTTGTTCTTTTGAGAACTTTGAATTTATTCAAGATATGAGTCTTGTTTAGTTCTTTGACTTATCAATCTAGGTTTCGAACCATCTAGATTGTGGCGTCATTCATTCCATCTTTATACCAAAATTCTTGATCTAGTGAGAAACGGGTCTAAGGTCATATACCTTAGGTTCTTCCTCCTTTAGGGCAAAAGTTGAAGTCTTTAATTCCACCGGTTCAAATAATTCGTTGGAACGATTTTTGGGCTAAATTAACTTGTTCGTGGGTTCTAGGGTTTTTATACCCAACGGGTTCACATCAGTTGGTATCAGAGCCAATCCATGTTTTTTTTTCCTTCGAATTATTCTTATTTAATTTTTTTTTTCTTCTTTTTGTGTCTGAAAAAAAAACTCTTCATTCGTTGGTTTATTTCTTATTTTGGGTGTACTTATTCTTTATTTCGTGCTGTCATATTCCCAAAAAAAAAAGAAGAGAATGGCAAAAAAAAAAGACCCACAACAAAAAAAAGGGGCCGTGAAAAAAAAAAGGCCAAAAAAAAGGGGAGAAAAAAAAAAGAAAAAGACCCACAAAAAAAAAAAGAAGAGGCCTTGAAAAAAAAAATGGCAGTTTTCAAATTTTGCAAAATTGATAATTCTCCATCTTGTGATTTGGCAGTGTTATTACCTTTTGGTTGGATTTGAAATATTTCATTATTTGTACACTTACCCAAATTCAAATGTTTCATATTTGTTCTCATTTTATGAACTATTTCTTTATTTGTTCACATTCCTTATTTATCTCATTCCTTGGCTGTTTTCTTTCTAATTTAGAAATTTCTTTTTAAATTTACTACTTTTCTTATTCCTTATTTTTCTCTTTCCTTCTAACTTTTATTGTTATACTTTCTTCTATATAAGTCATTGAATTTCATAAAGCAATTATTTTTGAGTTGAGTTCTCGAGTTCAATAAAAAACTTGACTAAGTGAATTAGAGTGGTAAAAGGCAAGAGAGAATTCATTAAAAATAAAAGCCAAATACATAGAGTGAAACACGAGTGGATTTGAGTGAATCATTATTTTTGAGTGAAATACGTGAGGGAGTGTGGTGAGTTTCTTTCCTATTTTATTCTAACATTGTCTTGCAGATTCCAATCATGACTCAAAATCAAAAAGATAACATAAGTGAGGAGATTCAACCTCAAGTTGGGTCGAATCTCCAACTACAAGCATTTATGGGGGAGATGAGACGGATGATGAAGAAAGAGTTAGATCTTATACATGAAAGGTTGGATAAGGTGGAAGAAGGGTCGCAAAGGGGACAACCATCAATAGTGCCAACCCCCTCCAGGAGGAATAGGTTTCATCAAAGAGAAACTGAAGTTGTGGATGAGTTTGAAGGGGATGGGTTAGAAGAGGAGTTTGATAGGTTGTCAGTGGGTAGTCATAGGAGACTTGGTCGAAATAGAGAAGTTAATAATCGGGTAGACAACAATTTAGGTAGTATCAAGATGAAAATTCCATCGTTTCAAGGTAAAAGTGATCCCGAAACATATCTTGAGTGGGAGAAGAAGATTGAGTTGGTTTTTGATTGTCACAGCTATTCTGAATTAAAGAAGGTTAAACTTG
>JAVTVX010000004.1:11056200-11411200 GCA_033439265.1 Dillenia suffruticosa | reverse complement strand
GAAGCGAGACATTGAGAGATTTTGTGGTAGATGTATTACCTGTAGGCAAGCTAAATTTAAGGTTCAACCTAATGGTCTTTACACATCCCTACCTATTCCTAGTTCACCTTAGATTGATATTTCAATGGATTTTGTTTTGGGTTTACCTAAGAATAAATATGGACGAGATTCAATCTTTGTAGTTGTAGATCGATTTTCTAAGATGGCTCATTTTATTCCTTGTCATAAATCTGACAATGCTTCTCATATTGCGGAATTATTCTTTAGGAAAATTGTGAGGTTACATGGGATGCCTAGAACAATCGTTTCAGATCAGGATATTAAGTTCCTGAGTTACTTTTGGAAGACATTATGGGGAAAGTTAGGAACGAAACTTTTATTTTCAACAACTTGTCATCCTCAAACTGATGGTCAAACAGAAGTAGTCAACAGAACTTTATCCACTTTGTTGAGAGCTGTCATTGGTAAAAATATTAAAACTTGGGAAGAATGTTTGCCACATGTTGAGTTTGCATATAATCGTGCTGTTCACTCTACTACTAAATTCTCACCGTTTGAAATTGTTTATGGTTTTAATCCTTTAACTCCTTTGGATTTCTTACCTTTACCTATTTCTGAGCAAGTAAATTTAGATGGTAAGAAAAAAGCAGAATTTGTGAAGCAACTTCACGAGAAAGTACGATTCAATATCGAGAGAAGAACCGAACAATACATCAAGCAAGCTAACAAGGGACGTCACAAGTTGATTTTTGAACCCGGTGATTGGGTTTGGTTACACATGCGGAAGGAAAGATTTCCGGCACAGAGACGTTCCAAATTGTTGCCCCGAGGAGATGGTCCTTTTCAAGTGTTAGAACGGATCAACGACAATGCTTACAAACTTGATTTACCATGTGAGTATCATGTTAGTGCTACTTTCAATATTACTGACTTGAGTCCTTTTGATATAGGTGACGATTTGAGGACAAATCCTTCTCAAGAGGAGGGGAATGATGAGATCATCAAGATTGCAAGGAATTCACGAGACCCAACTCAAGTCTCAGTTGGGCCGGTGACAAAGACCCGAGTTAAAAGATTCAAAGAAGTACTGAATAACTTAATTCATGGGGCTTTACAACAAGAAATTGGAGCCCAAATAAATATAGAACCAAAAGGGGTCTTAATTATGCTTATACAAGCCCAGTTGGAAGAATAAAAGGCCCAAAACTACCCAAAACCAAGGGAGGACGAAAATGAAGAAAATAGCTGCAAAACTTGGTCAAATGAGTTTGATTTATTTAGTTTCCTAATTCTTATTTTTTGTAACTTTTAGTTTCCTAATTCTTTATTGTTAAAGAGTTACTAAATTTTTAGTTGCCAATTATATTTTTACCTTTAGGCTATAAATAGGTCATTATACATTGTGTAAAACAACACTTTTGAGAGAATTAATAAAATTGTGAGGATTCTTCACACAAGTCTTGTTCTTTTGAGAACTTTGAATTTATTCAAAATATGAGTCTTGTTTAGTTCTTTGACTTATCAATCTAGATTTCGAACCATCTAGATTGTGGCGTCATTCATTCCATTTTTATACCAAAGTTCTTGATCTAGTGAGAAACGGATTTAAGGTCATATACCTTAGGTTCTTCCTCCTTTAGGGCAAGGGTTGAGCTCTTTAATTCCACCGGTTCAAATAATTCGTTGGAACGATTTTTGGGCTAAATTAACTTGTTCGTGGGTTTTAGGGTTTTTATACCCAACGGGTTCACATCACTTTGACTCTGAGTAATTCTAACTTGTTAAATGCTATTCAATCAAGGAGAAGGAGGGTCTGCAACATGATACTATTTTAAGGGTGACAAATGGTCTCTCAGGGATGCAGCTGTGAAGTGGGATTTAGTGAAAAATAGATTATGACATTTTTTGTCTATTCGTAAATTTTAAAGCTTCACATAAATTTGACTAGAAAGTTGAAGATTTGATAGAATATTTGAAGACTCCATTTAATTTTGACATATAATTAGGTTCATATTCCCACTATATAATGTAATGCTCTAGAATTGTTGGTTTCTGTTTCATTTTAGAAACTTTTTCTATGAATTGACAACACTTACATGATGAGAATGATTGTGGGATATGGAATAACATTTTGGAAATTTGGCTAGCCACCCCTTAGCTACCGTTTCGTATGTAATTTCAACCCTATTTCTCTCCATCTACTTATTTTTTGTTATGAAATATTTGTATATAATTAAACTACTAAACTGACCTTATATTGAGTTGATTGGGAAAACAGATTTATATACTTGACCTCAACTAGTTTGGCTTAGTTGAGTTGAGTTCTTCTCCGTTAGCTATCAAGATATCCCTCTTTGGTTGAGAGTGAAGTAAAGGGGGGAGTGACCTTCCTAGTCAAGAGCTAGCTTGAGGTCTCAATCAAATATTTAGACTAAACTTATTTAAGTGCAGATGTCTAACAATTGTCAGGCATCCTTTACCAGGCTTTGAATGCTATCAGTTTTCTCTCAGCTAGGAGATATGTGACTTGTGTAGCATTGATAAGCTTGAAACTTATGGATAACATAAAGCTGCTGGCAGCCACATTTTTGGTGTGACTGGTCACCAGAATTTCTTAATAGAAATCAACGTGCATATAACTTTAAAGAAAAATAATTTAGTTTAAAGTCTTCTAAGCAAACAAATACGCAGAGCAAAATATTCCTTTTTGTTGAGAAATTAAGAAGGCAACTGGTTCCATGTTTCTTTCGTCAGTTAATCAACCCTTCTCTGAAAGGGATTGTAGTAATTCAGGTGAATAGAGGTTAGGCTACTCTTGTTGAAAGTCTAGTCTAAAGCATGCACCCTTACTTGGAGGTCAACTAGCATTGATAAGTCTCCCCCCCCCCCCCCAACCAAAAAAAAAAAATAAGAAGAGTCTATGATTTCCTTAAATTGTTTACAACATGAATGATGATCATGGACCCTCAAAATGATTGAATCCTAATCCTTGTGATTTGAATTTTTTAAGGCTAGATTAAGTTGAAGTGGGGCCCAAATAAGCTTAAATTCATGCGCTTGTGGTTCCAAAAAGGTAGTGGCTCTGGCTGCCTCAAAACTCATTTCCCTAACCTTTATGAGACAATGATGGATAATCAGGCAAGGAGATTCCTATGTTTGGAACATGAACTATAGCAAACAAGGAAATGATTGGGAAATAAAGAGTTCTTCAACTTCTTTAAATTCCTAGAGGGGATCATGGTGGATCTAGAACCGAAATTTCTGGAACTATCGGATCTTTAAATTCTTCAACTTCTTTAAATTTCTGGAACTAGCGCTTCTAGAATTAAAACGGAAACCATTTCAAATTGGAACCAAAACTATAACCGCTTGGAACAGAAATGAGAGTCAAAGTCCATGGTTCTAGAAGCAGAATACCCCTTTAAGGTTCGGTTCTAGTTCCTCTAAATGAAGAACCAAGAACCAATGGTTCCAAAACTGGCAGTTTTGGAATCGTGTCCAAGTCTAGGGTGGCTTTTGTAAATTTTCATAAGTTTCAGCTCCACTATTTTAAATTTTATTTTGTTTTGTCTTGGATTTTTATCTTGTATCACTAATGGAAGGTAGTTGTTGACACATGTGGCACAAGTATGGGAAAGCCATGATGTGATGATGTGAGAGCATATCAAGGAGGTGCCTATTGGAGTAAATAATAATGGACATGGAGAGAAAGAAAGAGACAACCATAGAAATGATGGATCAACCACTTTTGACTGAGTTTGTATTTATGTTAATCTAATATAACTTCATCAAATGGTTAATGTTAAAGATTGCATTGCAAAACAATTTTGAGATACTCACAATAGACATTAGTTTTATAGTCATGCTCATAAATACATGTATTTCTTGTGTTTTTTTTTTTTTTTTTTATTGGATCATACTCGTATTTTCTATTATTTTATATTTAAATTTGAATTCTAACTGATGTATTTTTAATTTTTTTTTACATATTTTTATTGTGAACTTTATATTTAAGGTGCATTTTTTCTTTTCAAAAAGCTAGTAATATTTGATATATTTTTATGATTTTTAAAATTTGGTTACCACATCCAAATTTATTGGATCAGTTCAGGAGCCTATGGGTGCACTAAACAAACAAATTAAGCAAACTCTGTATCTGGACTTGATATTATTTTAATATTTTTTTAAAATAAAATCCCAGATTTTGTCTTGAAAGAAATCAATTTGTTATTCATTACAAAAAGGTTTACACAAACATGGTCATCGTACAGATCGGAGTGTAAAAATGGATCAAACCAACCCATGGTTAAGAATTTAAAGAACTATTGACCGATTTACAATTTTGATTTCACATTTTGAACAATCGGGAATTATAGATTCAAGCCCCCAAAAATTGTTGATTCGAATCGACACTACTTTTTTGGAAAAATATTTTTTTAATCAAAACTGCTACAACAACAATGATAAATTGAATTTTAGTCCCAAATTTTAGAGTCAATCGTTTGAAGGATCAATATAGAAGAGAGGAGAGATAAATAATAATAATAATAATATTAACATAAAATTAAAGTTTGAAAGAAAAAATAAAGAAGATAAAATAAAAAAATGAAAATAAAGAAAATAAAGAAGTAAAAGTAAATTATTCTATAAATTTATAATAATAATAATAATAATAAAAGTACATTAATTTAATTGGTTTAGATTCTTTTACGCCATTTATTTCTATCTAAAATTATTTTCTCAACTAAATTCTTAACACTTCTATTTTTAAGGATAATTTGTATCCAAATTTTTAATGAACTATCTCGATATTTCATTATATCTTGCTCCTCTTAAGCGGTGCATCTTTGGGTCATTTTTGTAAATGTCCAAACCACTTTAACTGATATTCTCTCATCTTATTTGCAATTGAACTCACTTTCACCTTAATACATATTTCTTCATTTTTAATCTTATATTTTCTAATTTTATCACATTTATCTATACATTCTCATTTCATTTACAATCATTTTATATTCTTGTTTTTATTTAATAGCCTAACACTTTGTGTCATACAATAATGCAAGTTTTACTGTGATTTTATAAAACTTCCCCCTTCAATGGCAATGATGTCGTGCGATCACAAAAAATGTCAAATGCGCTTTTCTATTTCATTCAACTCTTTTGAATCTTATGATTAACATCTCTATTTATGTTATCATTATTTTGAATGATAAATCCAAAATATCTAAAACATTCACTATTTGGTATATACTGTCCATTTAACTTAATCATTTCTTTTGTCATTTTGATGAATGTAACCAAACTTATATCTCATATGCTCAATTTTGATCCATTTAATCTAAATTTTCTGCATTTTAGTGTGTTCCTCTGTAATTCCAATTTAGCTATGATACCCTCCTTAAATTCATCGACAAACACTATATCATCGACAAAAAGAATACAACATGGTAATTCATTTTAAATACTCTTCGTTTTTTCATCTATTACTATTACAAAAAGGAGAGGCTTAATATCAAATTTTGGTGAAATCCAATATTAATCGGGAATTGAGGGGCTTAATATCGAACCTTGGTGAAATCCAATGTTCGAGAATTTATCATTTATGCTCCTGTAGGTTCTTAGATTGATAACAGTTTTTTCATATATATCTTTGATGAGATCGATATATTTCAATGAAATCCATTTTTTTATGAACTCTCTACCACAGTATGCCTCTGGAACCCTATTATATGTTTTTCTAGATTAATGAATGTCATATACAAATTTTTCTTATGTGCTATGAATATCTTCATCAAATGTCTAAACAAGTGAATGGTTTCGGTAGTAGATTATCCTGATATGAACTTATATTGATTATGAGATACACTTATGTCTAATTTTAATCTATTCTCCATCACCCTCTTCCATAACTTCATAATATGACAAATAACTTTAATTTCTCTGTAATTGAAACAATTTTGCATATCACCTTTATTATTATATAGTGGTATAAATGTGTTCTCCCTTTATGTTTGGGGCATTTTCTTTGTTGGTTACATTTTGTTAAAATTCTTATTCTCGTTTCACTCAAACACTTCCACACCTCGATAGGGATGTCATCGGATCCTATGATTTTATTATTCTTTATTTTCTTTAAGACATCTCTTGAATTTAAAATTCCTATTGATCTCTTTAAAGATATCGTGATATCACTTATATCTCTTGTATTTTCAATGTTAAAAACTTATTAAAATAATCTTTTCAACGTTTTCTTAAGTCCTCATTCCTTACAAGGGCACTATTGGTCCCACTCTTAATATAGATAACACCATTTAGATTTTTTCATTTCCTATCTCTTAATTTGATAATTTTGTAATACACTTTTTCTCTGTCTTAAATTTCTAGTTTATTATATAATTCGTTATACATCTTACTTTTTAATTCATGAATAATCTTCCTTATCTTTCTTTTTTTGGAATCTTATGATTCTCAAATGTGCTGCCACTTTTCTTAATTTTAAGATTTCTATAACACTCATTTAGTTTATATAACAATTTAGATTTCCTCATTCCACCACCACGACTCATTGTTTATTGGTGCGTGACCCCTAAATACGCCAAGAAAATCATTACCTAGATTCTTAATATTATTAGATATTTCTACTTACATGATTTCCAAATCATCATTAGCAAATCAGATAACTACTTGAATTAAGTTGTCTCTAAAGGTTATCATATTTTTTTTTTCAAATTCTACCACTTAATTTTTGAGTCCATAAATTGGTAATCATTTTTTTGACTTTTAGGCACATACACATCCAAAACTAAAAGTTTATATTGAGTTGTTATATTCTCCTTGGTATAACTTTACAATCCCTACAGGTCATTCTATCGCCGCCTCCGGTGAGGAAGAAATCTATTTGACCGGCATTTGTCCTATTTCTGTATCTAACTATGTGCGGCTCTCTTTTCTTGTAAAAAGTGTTTTACGGGTATAAAATTGAATGTTGTGACAAATTATAAAATGGCATTCCTGTTTCATTCCTAGTACCAAAGCCAAAGTTTTCATGTGCAGCTTCAAATTTCCTATTATTCTCACGTATATGTCCATTTAGATCTGTTTCAATAAATAATTTCTCCCTACTATGCATGATTTGTATAAATTCATATAAATCTTCCCAGAATTGTTGTTTATTAGTTTCATCTATACCTATTTGAGATGTGTAAACACTGGCTATATTAATTATGTCTTTTCCATTAAATAACTTGACACGCAAAATTCTATCCTCTTGCTTGTGATCTCCACAAATTCTCTTGTAAGTCCTTATGAATAACTATTTTTACGTTGTTCTTAGTTCTATTTTTATCTATATACCAATAAAGTTTATGGTCATAAGACTCTGCTTCTCTAACCTTTTCACCCACCCGTTTAGTTTTTTGAAAACACATAATATTAATTATTTGTCTGGTCATTACTTCTCCTATCTCTCCTCACTTACTAATTAAGGTTGCTATGTTTCAAGTGGTTACGCGAAACTTATCTTCATGGACTAGTTCTTTACCTAAACTCGTTCACATAAATGCGGGATCACTAGCCTACTTGACATCACATCCAGGAGGCGATGTGACGCGTCGCTTCCAAGCGACGCACTAGAGGCTCTTGCTAACTTGTCACTACACTCAGGATCCGATGCAGTGTGTCGCTGAGAAGGGAATGCCCTAAAAAAATTTCTATATTTATCTCGTATTTTGGTTTTGACAAGTTTTACGCTATCTATCGCAACCCTCCTCCTTTACCCGAATTTGGGACTAGTAATGTTAAAAATAATAATAATAATAATAATAACATTGACGAAGTTTATTCATGAACTTATAAGAATTTGTTATTATTCTTGTTGCAAGGGTGTGTCTAGGTTTGCCGGTACATGTGTAATGTTATGCCTCTCCACATTGGTCTTTCATGGGGAGCCATTATAAATGCATTAGTAAGTCTCAGGTATTGTCATTGAGAGGTTTGAAGAAATAAGTCCCACAGTTCCTGCAGGTTTAAGGAGGTCATTTGCCTATGGCAAGTGGTTTACTTGTTGGAGTTCATCCGTGAATTTTCCATTCTATTTCACACTTTATTTTAGGTAATGAGTTTAAAGAACCACTTTGTCGGATCCCAAGGTGGATTAGTATTGTTAAGAATATTATTTATTTATTTACTTATTTACTTAGAACTCTTTGTGGGGCCTTAATCAATGAATTATTTGTGGTACTGAAGTTTAGAACGTAAATTTTTTTCAGCGGCTTTACTTTATGGCCATTTAACACCACTCAGTTATGAATTATTCTATGTAGCCTATAATTCTATATTCTTTAATCAGTTTCTTTTGCAATTGCTCCCCCCAATCCCCCCCCCCCCAAAAAAAAAAAAGAAAACACGTTGAACCAATAAGAAAAAGAAGAAATAATTAAATATCTTACGTCAATAAATAAATAAAATTCTGAATGAGTCACCGCTATTTCTTGGGGATGGAGCTTGATTCTGTCTTTTGTTGGTTTCAGTGCCATATATTTTACTGGAGGATTTGGTACTGTAGCATGGGTTGATGTAAAGGAATATGAGGCTTTTCAGCCTGATAAGATTGCAGTCGATGGAGGTGAGCAGAACCTAAAGGTGAGATCCAATTCCTAGTTGTAGCTCCAGTGAAAATAATTTATGAAGATGGAATCTTAAAACTGCATGTTGAATTTGAGCCGAATATCTTACCAAATATGTGCAAAATATTCTGTATGCCTTAGTCATTTCTTTACTATTAATTTGAGAAATAAAGGAAACTTCTCGAGATACTTGGGAGGATAATTGACATTGTTCTTGTTATTACAGACTTCAAATGCTTTCATAATTTAAGATGTGTACTTGAGTCCGTGGATAAAACTTGTTTTCCTAGTGGCTAGTTTCAGATTATTTATGATAAAAAATTATTAGTAGGGCATCAAGTCTTCTTCTAAGTATTTTTACCTTTACCATTTTCATTTTGTCCCTCTTCCATTGCAAAACATTAATTTTTTTTCCTTTTGTCAAAATTCTATAGGAACTTAATGCAATGTTCTCTAAGCACCTTAAAGAGCTTCTGTCTGCCGAAGCAGAGGTTGATGACGCTGCTTTAATATCAATAGATAGCAAAGGAACTGACATTAGGGTCCGTCAACATGCTCAGGTATGCTATTATACAATAAGAATCACTGCTGCTTTTTTTTTTTTTTGCGTGTGGGTGGGTGGAGAGGGTGGTTGCTAAGAATTTTGAACTGCTTCTGCTATACAGTTCAATATACAAAGATTGTCATCTGAAGAAGGGCATGAGGTCGAAACACCAAAGGAAGCCAAGCATGCACTTCGGAAGCTTATAAACAAAGGTTAAATGTATCGTTTCAGAAAATCTCAAGTGATACAGGATGCCCTTCATGGAAGAAATTGCTGTTTGGCGAGATGATGCATGTGTATTTCCTTTCTGCATGGAGGAGAAATATGAAACTTTGCTAACCTCCCTTGTCTAGAAACATCCTTTTGCACCCCCCCCCTCCTTTTTAAAATGAATGGGGCATACGAAAGGGAAATAAATTTCCCTTTTAACCTATGTAGAACTACAGCCAATTTTGTAGAAGTTCAGGCACCTTTTTGCATACACGTTCCATCCCTTTTGCTCATATATGCTTTACTGCCTTAACTTGGTAACCTTGTGTGGGACTTCAAGCTTGCTATTTCCTTATGCTTCTTTTCTTAATTGTACTTAACATGATGATTTCATTGGTTGAGCTTGTTTGGCACCACCAGAGAGTTTTGATGGAGAATTTATCGAGCATGATGGTATATATATACATATATATACATTTTGTGCTACGTTTACCCTAGTGGTATATGCTTGGCTATTGTTTTTGAGCGACAAAAATCAATGTGTATATTGCTGCGAATCATAAGCAATTTCTATCTCTTTTTTTTTTTTTTTGTTATTATAGGGACTTACATCCATTTCTCCTCGTTTTGAAGCCTTCTTTTCTTTTTTACTCCTAGATTTGGGCCTTATACTAAGTACTGAAGATGGATTATGTACTACTATAAAATGATTTGCGCAGCTAAAACTGGCCTTTGGAAGATTTTTCCTCCATTTTTTTTACCTATGGTATTCGGAGTTATGTTTTAATTAATTCGATCCAAACATTTACATGAGTTTTATTTAGGGGGGTGGTTCTTTTAGAGTAATTTTTTCTATTCTTAAGTTTTGAATCTGAGATTTAGTTAAGGAATTTAGCATCCCATCTTATTAAATCGATTGTTTATTAATTTTAGATTTAATCAAATTTAACGTAATTATCAGATATTGATATCTTGTCTTGTGAAAGATGTTTTCTCTCATGGATGGACTGCCCCAAAAAAGAGGGTCATCCTCAAAGAAACTTGTAAATTCTGGATGAGATATGGGCAAAATTGGAATTATACTCTCAATCATTTGGTGCCTCGGCTTGTTGGTTGTTTGTGAAACCTCATCCTTTGCAAGGTGAAGCTAACAGTAGTAAATATTTCAAGATTAGATTAAAAGCTGATTCCTGAAAGACCATCAGTTTGAAAGGACAAGACTATATTATATGTCCAAAGGGTTCGGATTGATTCATGTGCTGATATATTTTTTTGAGAAATTTTCTTTCAATATATTTAAAAAGGACCATTCTAATAATATTGCTCATCTCCCACCAAGTCCTCCTGCAGCATCAGCCAAAGAAAAATAGGGGAGACAATTCAAAGCAGATGAATCACAGCAAGATTTCAATCTCTATTGTGATAAGAGGGGTGAAAGCAACACCAAAAAAAAGTCTCTAGGATTAGCCATGGGGCAGCAATTCATATAATAATGCCATGGAAAAGAAAATGACAAATTATTTGTGTTGAGTTCAATAATGCCATAGGGTCCAAAAGTGTCATCATCAATAGTTTTGGTTCTAGTCTTTTTCTTTCTTTTTGATGATAGAAATACAAAGCTGGCAGTGCATCCCATATTTTCAACTGCACTGGCTTATCGTAAATTGGATTGGGGATTCAACTTTATTGACAAATCTTGGATTTTGTTGGCAAAGTCCTATCTTGATATGTACATCTATCATTTTGTTAAATTAATATATATTATGTCAATCAACTATAACTCAATCGTATCATCGCTTTCTATTAAAAATCTCAAATTTGATCCTCCGCTATGTACTAAAAAAATTAATACATATTATATATTTAACAATTGCTTCAATTTGGATCGATTTTGCTTGTGGGATAGTAGGATCATGCGATCCTACAATCCAAAAATTTGATTTTAACAACCACAATATCAACTGTTTTTCCATGTTTCAAAATATGAGTGTTTGAACACTTTTAAACTATTCAGATTACCTTTTTTTAGGGGTACAAATTCAAATTACCTTATAACATTTTTGAAGTTATGGGCTACCTTGATTTGAAATTTGATCTTAAGAATAGAGTTTTGAATTATTTGAACAACATAACCATTCACTCCAAATCGTCAAACTTCAAGTCGGGTGAAATAAGGCTCGACATGACTCGAATTTAGAATGTCCTACTCTAATAATCTATGAATATAACTCAAGGGATTATTCATATTAGTATTCATATTACTTGCTCCTGTTCTAATATCATTACAAATTTGAGTTGGTGTTTGGAATTTTTCTTGAGATACAAGGCCAAAATGCATATATATTCAATTTGAATTCCGAACTAGTTTGGTTTTCAGGTTTGTGGTCTGCAAGCCAATTACAGCCCTTCAAATATTTTGAAAAGGTTTTCTTTGAAAGAACTTAACATATCACAGAATTTCATCCTTATAACTTTATGTAAATATTAAATCAATTTGTGTCTCCGGCTAAAAACTTTAGTAATTTTTTTTCTAACCCATCCTAAATTAAGTTGCCAAATTCTGATAAATTCTAATAGAAATTTCAATATTTTTTAATTAATTATTCTATAAAAGTTTTATTTATTAAGAATCCAAAAAAAAAAAAAAAAAATTGGATGGCCAATCAACAAATATGCTTCTCAGAATCCTTAATCTCCTCGTGATGGTGTTGAAGAATTTATATTCAAAGATGCAAATGGTGTTTTCTCTATTAATTGTAGGATGATTATTTTTTAACAGATATCAAAATTCATACTCTGATTAATCTGATCTGAAATTTGTAGTGAAGAAGGCTACCCTCCCGATATAGTTAGCTTCATATCCAAGTCGCAAGTCGAACTTGAGACTTGGTTAAGAAATTTAGTATCATATTTTATTAGACCAACTGACTGTTGGAATTAAATAAATTCTGTTGGAATATTAATTATTTAGGATATTTGGGGTGACAACTAATGGAGGAAAAACCTAGATAGCATGAAAATGAAAACTAGAAAATGAAAACAGATACAAAACGATACAGAAAAATGATATTTTATAAAAATACAGGAAACATAAATATAGATAAACGTGTAAATATGAAAAATATAAAATTTTTTATATAAATATTAATTATTTTATGAAAATAATAAAATAATAATATTTTATAATAAAAATATAAAACGATGAAATATATAATTATTAATTATAAAACAAATAATATAAAAAATTATAATTATAATTAAATAAATAATTCATTAAATATGAAAAACCGTATAAATATATAAAATATAAAAATTTTTATATAAATATTAATTAATTTGTAGTGTTAAAATGTTTTGAAAATGTTTTAAAAACCGAAAACATTTTGAAAATAGGGAAAATTAGTATAAAAAAGTTTCCGATTAGAAAAACTGCCAATCATGTGTAGCACACGTATATAATACAAGGGAAGTAGGGGCGAGGGAATAATTTGCTAAAAAGCAAATGCCTTTTTAACAATTTTGGAAAGTTAGGGGGTTAACTACCAAATAGGTAAACTATGAGGGAAATTTTGCAGTTTGCCCAATTAAAAACTGCTCCCTATAAATCCACCGCAATTACACTTTTACCAGTGCACTTTTACGTTTACGTTTTATCCCCTCCTCTTGTCTCTCCGTCTCTCTGGAGCAGAGAACCAAAGCTACCCAGAAAAACCCCAATACCCTCCACAGAAGTGTTTCCATGGCAGAACGTAGCGGCAGCAACAACAGCAATGGATGTCCAATTTCCCGAATTGCCCCTGACCAGCTCTACTCAATTCTCCTCCTCCTCCCAGTAAATTCCATCATATCATTTTCCATGACTTGCAAAAGATTCAACTCTATACTCATTTCTGACTCTCTCTGGGAAGCTATTTATAGAAGGGATTGGGGTCCCAACACTGTAGATGCTCTCAAATCCTCTTCAAAATTCAGTAATCTTCCATGGCTGAAGCTTTACCAGAAATTTTCTGCAATGGACTCTCTTTCTTGCTGTAGGCTTTCTCAACATGAGGATGATTTTGGGTTGCTTCCAAGCCCCAGAGCTTCACACTCTCTCAATTTTGTTTCTGATTTTCTGGTTTTGTTTGGTGGTGGCTGTGAGGGAGGTTGGTCTCTCTCTCTCTCTCTCTCTCTCTCTCTCTCTCTCTCTCTCAATTTATCAATTTGTGTTTTTGATTTGTTTATCTGATTCTTACTTATCTGAATGAGTTTTCTATTGAGTGCTTTCAATTTCTTACTTGGGAATGTACGGCACTGTGATGCCAATTTCAAGGCTTTTTATGGGCCTATATAATTACGCATTGCTTGAGCTAAAAGATTCATAAAATTCATGCTGCCGGTTGACTTGAGCTGATTTGGGTAGATATTGTTTTTCACATTTGAGGATGTTTTGTACGTTTTGACCTTGTCTTTCCACTAAATTTACCCTGCTTTTTAGTCTTACGTAGAATATGAATACATCGTATGCAGCTATTAACCCTTTAGAATGGTTGTAAGGCTACATGGGATCGTTTTCCCAAGGGTCAACTGAAAATATCAAGTGTGCTAAGTACTTGATACTTCTGCAATTCTTAAGGGGTAGATGAGGTATTTAGATTCGGTTAAACTGAAATTGTGAACCACAGTCCAGGAGAGACCAAACTAAGGCAATTAGAGCCTCTTCACAACACAACTTTGCCAATATTGTTCTAACACCAGTTCAATAGAACAGTCAATTAGCACATGCTTTGTGCATTGCTTGGCCTATTAGTAGTATGCATATTACCTGAGTCATGCCTTCCAAGTTCTAAAGTTGAATAAATAATTTTTTCTCGGGTTGTGGCGGGAAAAGGTTTTTCTCAACCATGCCCTGAGTGGACTCGGAGTTGTGACCGGAAGAATACAAGAATTCTTTAACGGTGATGGAGCAGGCCAATGGAGGGAATGGAGAATCCTTTGTAGCTGAGGGGGAATAGTAAAATTGAATCTGAGGGTGAAACAAAATGGTGGAGAAAGATCCATGAAAGAAGGTTTCATACTGTTGAGGTGCAAGACTACAGAGAGAGGTTACGTTTTGTAGGCAAGCAGAAAGGATGAGAGAGAAATGGGTCTCTCTTGGATTTTTTGGCTTAAAGATTTGAGGTTACCATTACTCAATCAATGAGAGGGTACCACTCTTGATATGGATGGAGGAACCCCTTTAATGAAAGAAGAATGCTCCCTTTGTAGACAGAGTCAGGCTTACATGAGCTTGTCCTCCAGTAATGGCTAGAGAGGACCAAAAATACACACTCTGCAGTTGTGGTTTACTGAGTATTATGCTAAATGAGTTGTCGCTACCACATTGATTGTTGGTGTGCCACTCAAGTGGTCTTCTGTTGGGCCATCCTAGAGGTGTGTGCTCTTGCCTTGACAAAACCTCCAATCTCTATGCATCTGATATGTCACTAGCATTGGAGCCTTTTGACTGTCAAGTGTCTTAAGGGCGTTTCATTTGTTTTGACGGTGCTTGGATGCCCTCAGGCTCCTCTTCCGGTCATGAGGCCTCACATTGAGCCAAGAACAGTGAAAATGTGCAGACTTCCTTGGTCTCTTGGTACTTTGCCAGGTCTTGCTTTTTTCCCTCCCATTGGCTACCATGTATGGGAAGGATATTAACCCATTATAGTTATATGTCATGTTATCATTTTCTTTGATGGGGATCCCTGGAGGATGAGGAAGGAGGGTGTTATCTTTCTTAATCAAGAGTTTGGAAGTTTTGCGGACTTTCTTTTCCAAGTCATTTAATTGATCATCTTTAAACATGGAAGAGTTTTGGGTCATTATGTCTTAGTATTGTTTTCCATTGTTAGCAATATTTTCTAATTAGCTTAAAGGTGATAACCACTACTGCCACAACCTTTAACAGTTAGCCTTATATGTTCCTCTGTATGTTGCACTGATAGTTCTAAAAATATGCAATGTTCATGTTGGATTTGGACATGGCACTTGTATTGGACACATCTCAGCTGATCTGACTTATCAACTAGACACTTTCGATGCAAACTCTGACATTTAAAGATTACAGATTCGATGTAATATGTTTTTTACATTAGAAACTGAAGTACTTAATGGAGGGTATAGTGAATTTCCACCTATGATGTCATGTGCATAAAATGAGGACATAAATAAGATCTCTAGAAATACGTATATGTTAAATGCTAGCAAAGCTGAGTCTAAATGATCCATACCATTGGGGGTATTATTGCCCTAGTTCTGTATTGGGAGCCCATAAACTAAGTGAGTTTTGAGATTTTCCATGTTTTATTTTCCCTTTTTTCCCCTTTTTTTATGCAGTAGTTGATGAGTTAGAATGTTGCATCAAAGGTGCTTATATCCGTTTAAGAGGCTTCTCCAGAAATAATGTTCAAATAACTTCCTAAAAGATACCACAATTTGATGACAGTCTAAGATGTCAACTAGGTAGCGCTGAATCTCCTTGGATTGAAGGTTGTAAATAAAGCTTTTTGTGGGTAAAATCTAAATTTCTTGACAAGCATATTAATTTTGGAGTAGTTGTAGGCTTTGCTATATTTAGCAGGCAAAGAAAAGGATATTTTTTTAGCCCCTCTAGCTTTTCTAGTGCTTTGGAGCGAGTGCATGAGAAGGATCTTGAGAAACAGGAGTCATCAATTTTGACCATTATGGATCAGTGGATTTGACTCCTCAAGGGCTCTTCTTACTTTGCAGTTGATATTTTTTATATCATTGGGGTTTATTTTCCATTTTCTGTTCTTTTAAACATCGTAGAGCCATAGTCTTTGTTTCCATACTGTGCTCATTTTTTTTTGTTATGTTACATTTCTTTCTTCAGTTTGGATTCCTTGGTTTCACTACCGGATTATTTTCCTTATAATATTGATTAAAGACCTCTAAAACTGTAACTCTATTTTTCTTTCCACCATAAAGTTAAATATGCATCAAATAGATACATTTAGTAGTTGAATCCTTATGCTCTTGCCTCTCTATTTATTTGAAGAGAAAATAAGCAATTAGAAAACTAAGAGAAACTTTTTATGTTAGTTATAAACCTTAAAAGTTCTAAACACCCTTTAATATATTTTGACCAATCACTGTGATGATACGATCAAAAAATGACACACAAAAGGAATAAATTATCTCTATCTATTAATCTAGCACATTACACAGATACTGGACAGTCTTAAACATTCCTTGTTTAAAACCAGCTCCATATGAAAGCTGGTTTGCTCAGGATATGTTTTTCAGTACTCTGTCACAAAAGAGGATACCAAATTTCAAAAGTGGGAATTTCATCTTAGAGCATGTGGCTTGATTCTTTCTAGTTTCCCAATTACATTAGAGTCCTAGTTTTATCTATTACAAAATCTTTGGGATTGATATGTCTAGAGCTGTATAAATAGTCATTAGGATCTAAGTTCAGTCTCTCTTGATTGGTGATTCAATAAGTTTTGGTACTTTATGATTCTGCCCTTTGCTGTAAGTATTACAAATTATTACAGCTTTAATCATAGGATTGCTTCAGTTATTGCAGAAAATAAAGATCCACACTCCACATTTGTGTGTAAGTAATACATTCAACTGCCAAGCAAAAAGGGAAAATCTATTGATACTTGTATTCTGTTTTTGTTTGCCAAGCGACAATTATGCTTTATTGTTTCATGTACAATGTGAACACCCCATCAAACGGGGTGTTTTTGGTGCTTGTAATGTGTGCTTTGCATAGGAACATGTGCAACAAACTCACTTGTCTTTAGGTAAACTTGGGATGTATGCGCCATTTTGCCTAGCAGCAAGACAAGGTGTTCATGTTTATTTTCCTTATTTTCCTATATGTAGTGAATATTTAGTATGGTTTCTCAATGAAGAGAAACTTTGATTCTATAAGTCTGTATGCTACTCATGACGTTATTATCGGACAAATAAGTTCATGATAGGGAGCAATACGGTAACAACAAACTGGTCTTAATCCTAAATTTTGGGATCGACTATTTTAAAAACCAAAAGAGAGGAGAGAAATAATAGTGATAATAATAAATTCATTAATTCAACTGATTCGGATTCTCATACGCTATTCATTTTCATCAAAGTTATATTCTCAACTTAACACTTGACAATAAATATTTTTGCAGATAATTTGCATTAAGATTTTCAACGGTCTATCCTGTGTTTCACTAAATCTGTTACATTTAAGATCTCACTCCTCTTAATTGATACATTTTTAGGTTTTCGTTACACATATCCAAACCACTTTAGGCGATATTCTCTCATTTTATCCACAATTGAATTCACTCTCAATTTTGTATGTATCTCTTTATTCTTAATCATTTTTTTTTTTATTTTTATCATACATCTATCTGAATATTTTCATTTTAGTTACAGTCATTTTATACTCTTCTTGTTCTTCAATGGTCCAACATCAGTATCATGTAATAATACAGATCTTATTGTAATTCTATAAAACTTTCCCTTCAACTACAATGGTATCGTGCTATTACAGAGAACTCCAGATACACTTCTCTATTTCATCTGATCTGTTTAAATCTTATGATTCACATTCTTATCTATGTTGCCATTACTTTGAATGATAGACCCAAAATATTTAAAATGTTCACTTTTTGATACGTCCTGTTGCATCAACAACCTAAACCTTAATTCCAATAATTGAGATCTGCCATTTGAGAGACAAATATAAGAAAGATTAAAGGAAAAAAAAGAGATGTTGGTTTAATTTGTGCAAATTCCCCTAGGCCACTCATACCTATCCAATGTTATCTTCTCATCTAAATTTTTAACTATCGTGTCTTTACGGATAAGTTGTATCCAAATTTTTTAGTGGTCTACTTCTACGTTTTACTAAATTTTCTATAATTAAGTACTTGGTCCTCTTAATCAGTGTTTTTTTTTTGTCTTCTTTGCACATACCCAAATTACTTTAGACAGCACTCTCATATCTTATCCACAATTAAATTAATTTTTAATTTATTATGAATTTTTTCGTTTTTAATTCTTTCTCTTATAGTTTTACCATACTGTCACCTAAATATCCTTATTTTTACTGCAGTCATATTTTGTTATTGTTGTTGTTTAATAACTCAACACTCAGTGTCATATAATAGTGCAGGTCTTATCATGATTCTATAAAACTTTCCTTTCAAATGCGGTAGCATCATGTAAATACAAAAAACTCATGATTTTGAATGATAGAACTAAAATATCCTCATCTATATTGCCATTATTTTGAATGATAGAACTAAAATATCTAAAGTGTTCACTTTTTTTGTACATTTTGTCTATCTAAGTTAGTCGTTTTTTCATCATTCTGATGATTGTCGCTAAACCTACATTTCATATACTCAGTTTTCGATCTGTTTAAATTAAATCTTCTAAATTCTAGTGTGACCCTCCATAATTCTAATTTAGCACTAATACGCTCTCTAGTTTCATCAACCAATATTATATCATTTGTAAAAAGTATAGATCATGATTTTTCATTTTTGATACTTTTTATGATTTCGTCTATCATTATTGTAAAAAGAATAAAATTTAATGCAGAACCTTGATAGAGCCCAATATTAATAGGGAAGTTATCGGTCAGAACCCCGCAAGTTCTTACATTGGTTACAGTTCTCTCATACATATCTCTAATGAGATTAATATATTTCAAGAAAATCCATTTTTTCATTAACGTCCACCACAATTCGTCTCTAAAAACCCTATCATATTTTTTTTTAGGTCGATGAATATCATATGTAGGTTTCTTATGTGTGCTCTCTATGTCTCCATCAAATGTCTTAACAAATGGATTACTTCCGAATTCAAATTGATTTTGAGACACATTTATCTCCAATTTCTATCAGTGCTCTATCACCCTCTTCTATAGTTTCATGATATGGCTCATAAGTTTAATTTCTCTATAGTTAGAACAATCTTATATGTCTCATTTATTCTTATATAGTGGTGCAATTGTGCTCTCTCTTCATGTTTAAGGCATTCTCTTGATTTGTCAAATTTTGTTGAAAATATTCATTAACATTATTATACTAAATTTATTCAAACATTTTCACACTTCAATGGAAATGACATCAAATCTTATGATTTTATTATTTTTCATTCTCTTTAACGCCTCATTCACTTCATGAGAACAAATCTTACGTTTAAAATCTCTATTAAACTCTTCTATAGGTATTTCGATATTTCATATATCTATTATATTTTTAACGTTAAAGAGATTATCAAAATAATCTTTCCAACGCTTTCTTATGTCTTCATTCCTTACAAGTATATTATTGGTTTCACCCTTAATACCCGTAACACCATTTAGATTTTTTTTCTTTTTTCTTAGTTTGGTAATTCTATAAATCTCTTTTTCTCCATCTTTTGTCACCAATTTCTTATATAGTTCGTTATACACTTTGTTCTTTGATTCGTGGATAATTTTTTTTATCTTTTTTTTTGACACTTTTGTATTTTTCATATGTATGGTTACTACTATTACCTTTGCTTTAACTTAATCGTTCTTTATTATTCTGATGAATGTCACCAAATATGCATCTCATATATTCAGTTTTTTATCGATACAATCTAAATCCTCTAGATTCTAATGTCTCCCTTCATAATTCCAATTTAATGCTAATACTCTCTAATTTAATCGACCAACACTTTATCATCCGTAAAAAAAAACATACATCATCGTAGTTCTTCTCGGATACTTTTTATTACTTCATCCATCACTATTGCAAAAAAGTAGGATTTAATGCTGAATCTTGGTGAAACCCGATATTAATTGGAAACCTCTCACTCAAACCCTCATAGGTGTTTATGTTGGTAACAACTTTCCCATATATATCTTTGATAAAATCAATGTATTTTAAGAATATCCTCTTCTTTATCAATGTCCACCATAATATGTCTCTGAGAATCTATCATATGTTTTTTCTAAATTAATGAATACCATATGCAAGTCTCTCTTCGGTATTCTAAATGTCTCCATTAAATGTTTGAGCAAGGGAATGGGTTTGGTGCTGGATTGTTTTGGCATGAACTAAAATTGATTTTAAAATATATTTACCTCTAATCTCAATTTATGCTCAATCACTTTCTCCTACAATTTAAAAGTATGACTAATAAGTTTAATTTCTCGGTAATTGAAATAATCTTATACGTTACCTTTATTTTTATATAATGGTTCACGTGTACTCTCCGTCTATATTTTGGACATTTTCTTAATTTGTCAAATTTTGTTGAAAAGATACATCAACATTCTTATTCACACTTCACCCAAACAGTTCCCTAACTCAATAGGGATGTCATTGAGTCTTATGATTTTATTATTCTTCATTTTTTTTAAGACCTCCCTTTCTTTATGAGGACGGATCTTACGTTTAAAATCTTTATTAAACTCCTCTATAAATATTACGATATCATCAATATCTCATCTACCCTCAATGTTAAAAAAGTTATCAAAATAATCCCTCTAATGCTTTCTTTTTTTTTTTACTGGAAAAAAAAATGAAAGAAAAAAAATATTTTGCTATTTTACCACAAGCGTGATCTTGTTTCTGCTGTGCTTTAGAATCTCTTTATTTTTACAAATAAAAGCATTCCCCGATAATATTTGAAGTATTGCTGAAAGTGAAAGTAAATACTGGTTGTTTGTGACACGTATAAAATAGTGCCTATTATTCCTTAGTGTCTTTGGTTTCTTCAACTCCTTATTTGCTCTATAGGGCGTCATCTTGATGATACATGGGTGGCATATGTTGGTAGTGGGGTTGGCAGGATTATTGAATGGCAGAGGGTTAAGTCAGAAACTCCCAGCGGTAGGTTTGGGCATACATGTGTCGTAGTTGGCAATGATCTTGTTCTGTTTGGAGGAATCAATGACAAAGGGGTGCGTCAAAATGATACATGGGTGGGACAAGTTACATACCACGATAATCTTGGCATCACATTTTCATGGAGGCTGCTTGATGTGGGATCAACAGCTCCACCTCCTCGTGGAGCCCATGCTGGATGTTGCATTGATGATAGAAAGATGATCATCCATGGAGGTATTGGCCTTAATGGACTGAGATTGGGTGACACATGGGTTTTAGACCTGTCAGAGAATCTACACTTTGGAACATGGCGTGAGATTGTAACTCAACCTTCACCACCTGCTCGTTCAGGTCACACATTAACTTGTATAGGGGGAACAAAAACAGTATTATTTGGTGGGAGGGGTGCAGGATATGATGTTCTCAATGATATTTGGCTCTGTTATGCTGATGAGGAGGATGATGTCACGTGGGTCCAGATACAATACGATTTACAAAATATACCTGATGGAGTTTCTCTCCCCCGAGTTGGCCATTCAGCTTCACTAATTTTAGGAGGTCGACTGCTGATTTATGGAGGAGAAGACTCGTACAGGCACAGGAAAGATGATTTCTGGGTTCTAGATACTAGAGCCATCTCATCAGTTGAAATGCATCCTCTTTCATGGAACCTAAAGAAATTATCAGTAAATATGTGGAAACGGCTGAGCACAACAGGTTATAAAGCTGCTGCTCGGTCTTTTCATCGTGCATGTGTGGATTATTCTGGGTGCTGTTTGTTTGTATTTGGAGGAATGGTGGATGGTTTACTTCAGCCTTCTGAGGCATATGGGCTACGGTTTGATGGTGAACTATTTCTGGTGGAGCTCATGCTTTAGATGTACAATGGAATAGTGATGAAGCGGAGTAACCACTTGATCATTCTGTCCATGCGTTAGTTTTGTACTAGAGCAGCCTAGCTGGAGCCTAGCTGGTGTAAACATACGAGGGGGTTGGTGGGGTCTCCAAAGCCCTGGAACAATAATAAGAATTGCCTGATAAGGGCTGCCCGGTAAAGAAAATCTATCCAGCTTGAGTTGCATTTTGGTGATATTGGAGTCTACGAAGTCAGAATGGTTGATATTTTGGCAATAAGGAGAATCCTTGAGCAGGAAATTGATTTTCAGATGACTGCCAAAAAGATGAATCTGTATCTGTGCTCTGCAGAAACCACGCTGTATATGTCTATTGTTACCAAATTATGAACAAAAACGTGGAGGCTTGATGAATTATATTCAATTTGAAGCCTACTTTCGGGAAGACATGACCTCTTTGCTTGCTGTGAATCATCTTCTAAGACACTGTAGGTTGAAGTCTAGGGTTTTTTTTTTTTTTTTCCAATTTAATTGGAAAAGCAGTGATGTTGCCATGGAGATGATTAAAAGAGCTACGTGCTAGTAGATAAAATTTTCTTGGCTGGATGGCACAGGTTAGGCTGGTTTCCATACTTGACAAACGAATTTTGTCCAAACAACGGAATTTTTCACATTCCATCCCACAGAGCAGCTAGGTGGACCCGTTGACCGGTGATGTCACATTACTGAAATAATATAATACACGGCATTTAATTAGAGAGATTTACACTACTATTATGAATTGGAATTTTTTTTTTTTTCTTTTCGATGATATGTATTCGGAAAATTTTACACTACTATTATAAGTACACATCCATTACATGTTGGTCGACATTACTCTGACTAGTCATCCCCGTCAAAAGAATACATAATGCAGAAAACCCATTGCTGAAAAATAGAAGGAAGCGATTTTAAGCTAACATGAGCGTGTGGATATGTCATGGTTTACAAAATGAATATATGATTCGCCTAATGTTAAAAATTAACAAACTCAAAAAATTAAGAAATTGGTGATAAGATCAATTTGCTTCTCCACATCTCTCCAATGACTTTCCTTGGTGCTGGATCATCGGGTCCTCTGTCTCGCTGTCCTGATGTGAAATATAACCAACCGTTCCAGTACCCAACCAAAGTGGTCTTCACACGGTAAGGAAGCTTTCCAATCACTGACCATTTCTGCAACCATGCAGATGTTAGTACATCGACCCTTTTAATAAAACATAAACAAAAACAAGACAAGTTCTCAACACAAACTTAAGGGCAATGCCCAAGGATTAAAACATATAGCACTGCAATACGATGATGGATGAGACAGTATCTTGTGCATCAAAGTCTTCGAACTAATATATATAGAGTTTAGCAGAATTCCTGCTTATAATCATAAAGCATACCATCAACTACCCCTGAATAAATCATTTGCACCCCCTCAATCTTCTCAAGTTTGATTCTTAGGATGGTCCATCCAAAAGTCGCAACAATCTTATCACCTTGTTTCCTTGTGCTCAGACCACTGCAGTGATGAAAAAACTCAAGCAAAGTATGCATCTAACTGAAATAACATTTGATAAAGTTTTCCAAGGCTGACATCATATTAACTACTGTATTTCCTTGAACTAAATGGATGCAACTACAAGCTTTGTTTTGGTACAAGTGGTTACATCAAAAGGTTAGGGTGGTTTGAAGGAGGCAGAGAACCAAAAATAAAGATCATAAATGTGGTTTCACAGAGATTTAGAGTATTGCCATTTTTAATCGAGTCTACCAACTCCACAATTACAGTCTCAAATATCTTTATGAAATAATTATATAACACAAATTGAATATCTGAAACCATTGTATCACACTATGAACCTCCTTTAATGCGAATATGCTAAACATGAAATTTCTAGAAATGCAAGAAATTTTAAGATTAAATTACATGAGAATTTATAAAAGTCAAGCCTCAGAGGCACCATTTTTAACATGTCTTTCTAGAATCTGCCTGAAAGGAAAAGGCTATAAATACAACTGTGTTCTCTCTCTATCACTTATTTTTGTAAATTAAGCTCTAGATATGATACAACTAAATAACCACATTCACCTGCATACCTCCTCCCTTGTTTGTATTGTTTTTTTTTTTGTACCATATTTTGGACACCACTCGGTATCCGGGGTTTCGCCCCAATTAATCCGGACCGACCGCTGTAGTGGCTCCTTTCGGAGGGCGGGTCTCCTAACGGGGAACGCTCCATACACGAGGGCCCGATGCTTCCAGCGGAATTTGAACCTCGGTCATACTTAAGAGTACTCAATCCCACATCCAGTTGAGCCAACCCACGTATTGTTTGAGACATCAGAAAGATGATCCTAAATTACTTTTTAACTTTCTTTTCAGGAGTGTCAATACTGACCAAGGAAATGGCTCTCATTTATGGAGATTAAACTGGAAACCAATAATTCCCCAATATGGTACAATATTTGCAGCCCATTATGCCAAATAATGACTGGGACACCAAGTGACCACAGGCAAAAAAAACATTCTACCAGGATTTTCATCTGAAATATACAAAAGCCATGGAAACCAAGATTTCCTGCTTGACAACACGACAACCCAGGAATTGGTCACTTAAGGGGCTGTTGGTTGATCAACGGCACAAGCAAACATATAGAGACTGCTAAATTTGTAAAAGTAGCACTAGAAAGTAATCTCTTTCTAGCTTACCCGGAAAGGTAGAAAATTAAAAGGAAAAAAAAGAAAGAAATAACAACCCTATTATGTTTGTCAACGAATTAATTTTTATACAGTGTGCATATAAAAGCTACCAATATAGAATTTCAAGCAAAAAATCACACATAAACTATTGTGGCACACCGCCCGTTGCTGACAGGATAATAATGGATCGTTGCTGGTAATCTTATCCCATGAATGTTAGTTCAACATGATCACAAATAGCAATTAGCTTTGTCACATTGTTTATTCTTTTAGTTTGACTAGTAAGTTTAATTGTGTTTATTTTGTTGGTCTTAACTTTTCTAACTGCCAGAGCCAACAAATAACTCTATGGCAGATATTCTTGAACATCACAAGACCACCAAGTATAATGAGTGCATTCCCACTTAGTGATGAAGTTCATTGAGTAAAATATTTGGCAAAGCATTGTGCAACAGATAATGATCCAAAAAGTAAAATCATGCACAGAAAGTAAAACATGGTTGATACACATGGCTAAAATTTTGAAATGATTAGCGACTAAATGCACTTCTAACCAGCACACAAGTAGCATAAAAGAGTTGTATATTAGCCAAGGGGCAAGCAATGGAAGGAAAAGGGGCATTCACATCACAAGACATTCTAATAGCAAGCTAAAGCCCAAAAAGTTGGAAAATGCTTACAGATAATGAAACATATAATAGAAACCAATGTATTTGGAGAAAAGCCCCTACCAGTGTATCTAACTGAAACTGAAAAATTTCTCCATTGAGTATCATCTTTTTGGTTTGGGGATGCTTATCCGTTGTGCCTCCAACGATAACAATTGAATTGTTAACAACAACCCATGCAAACTCAATATGAGAAACTGGCTTTGGCATGGATGGCAACACTTTCCACTTCATCTCATCATCCAGCATGTACACATCACTATACACAACCTGTAAGATAAATAACATAAAAACCATGAAAAGGACAAAACTATTCATTAAAAAAAAAAGCTCAGAATTCAATATAATATATTTATCAAGAAATAAATTCCCACAACTCGAAATCATCTCAAACAATGTCATCCAACAATCCAAGACCACTCAGCGCCAATCAAATCAAAACCATATACAAGTAACTCATTCACATGAAAACCAACTACTAGAAGTCTACGCTAGGTTTATGCATAATTGCTTTAGTCAATTGATCTGGGAATGCAATGACCCTCCTTTCCATTTCAGCGATGTGATTTGGATGACTAAAATTATTAATAATGTAAAAGCTTTTGCTTTGACTGTCACTATAACAGAACCAACACTGACAATTTGTTGCAGGCTAGGAGACCAACTATGGTCTATATCCAAATATTTGTTTAATGTAGAATGGGAGTGCTAAACAAAGGAATAATCTCTTCTTACATTGTACAGTTGTCTGGTCATAATGGAATTAATTTCTCCAAGACTTGGAGTGAGACAGTTTCTCAAGATTGTTTCCTTCGGCAATGTGCCTTGATGGCACTAATTTATTATGTTTGTCTACAAAGGAGTATCAGAATTTTAAAGAGCAAAATCTTCCTTTGATTTGTTGTGCAACAAGATTATCTTATTAGCATGCTTATGTTGTTCAGCTGTTGATCCTTTTAGAGGACATTCTTTGAAGGATATCAAAGGGATCAGAAGCCTCTCTTAACTTGACGTCATTTTAGCCTTTTTCTTTCATTTGTGTTTTCTTTTGTCTTCCTTTGGGGATACCTTATGCTCCCTCATTATTCTTTGTAATACTTTTACTTCTCCCTTTGCTTTTCCATCAAGAAAGTCAAAGGCAAAATGATAATACCAAATAATAAAGAACCAAACATATTTGGTTCGTCGATGATTTCACTCCAATGGTGCAAGAGAATTCTAGGTGATGAAAATCAGCCTACAAAAATGTAACATGTTGGCACGGCATGTAATCCACTGCTCTAAAAGAAAAACATAACTTCCCATACTAAAACAATTTAAAGAGATACCTAAAGAGTTAAATAAATAAATGACACAAAAGGCTTTAGACAATCACATATCATGTCAACTTGATACATAAGAGAAAAATAAATAAATAAATAAATGATACAAAAGGCTTTAGACAATCATATATCATGTCAACTAGATAAAAGTACAAGTTAAAAATTTTGGGGAAAAGTAAAAAGACCAATAAAAAGCCTTAATTAATTGAATTACCTCATGCCTACGAGAGCACTTAAATATAGGTGATCCAGGCTTGGCCATAAAATCACCTTCTTGACCACCAATGACGTATAGCCGATCATTAGCTACAACACACGACCTAGAATAAACAAATAACCATAGATGTATTGCAAGAGGTGAACAACAATATCACTATTTTCTTGCACAACAAGAAGGGCATTAACAGTACATAAGAATAACAAAAATGAGAACCAAGTTTTAGAATTGCAACAGAATCTAATAATTCCAAAAGGAAGAAGTGGGATATCCTGGAGATCAATTTAAGACAGTATGTGACAAGACTAGCAGCACAGCAATGACATTTTTATCCAAAGGTTTCTATACATAGTGAGATTCTACAGAGATCAAGAAGTATTTTGGCAAAAGTAAATTTCCAATAGATTGTGGACTGCACTCCAGATTGAACAGCTAGAGAAAGAGAAACAGTTTTATTTCCAAGAACAAATAAACTCACACTAATGCGAAAAACCTAATTGAACTGGGAATTTACCTAATACAAGTACATTTTCTTTTGGGACAAAAAAATAAAATTAAGAAGAAAAGAAAGAGATATAAGACTTGGAGGATGATAATCCTCAAAATCTGGAATAGTAAAAAATAATAATAATAATAATAAATAACTAATTGAGGATTCCTTTCTGGTCCTTTTTAAATTCTCTAGAATCTATTCTCAAAAGATGCCCAAAACATGAGCCCAAAGAGAAGCATTAAACACACCCACCCACCCAACCCCACCCCCCCCCCAAAAAAAAAGATAGAAGCATTAGAAACAATCTTGTCTCAAAAGAAAGTTATATACATTTCCAGAAAACAAGACTTGGGATTTCTTTAGTCACCCCTCTTGATAGGATGGCATACAATGTCATTCTTAAAAGAAAATTATACGCATTACCATGCATGCATGCTTTATGTAAGAGCTGTTCTGGGTCCTAAAATTCAGAGTAATAAGGTAGATTCCTTGGCATTAAGACATTGAGGGGTTTTAAATGGAAATCTCATTTTAAACAAAGAAAAATAGCATTATGGACACTCATTCTGTAATAGAGGGGATATTGAATTCACGTTATCTAATTAATAAAAAACCACTACGATGTAATGATTATAAACAGAAGAAAGAGAAAAACAGATAGACAATGCTAAAGACATTTTAGCTAATAAACATAATAATGGCTAAAGAAGAATATTAGAGATAAAAGGAACTTGAGGAAAAAACAAATCGTCTCAACCATCAATGACTCATCAACAAACAATGAATGGAGATAACATCCAAGTCAAAGTCTCTACAAAGTTTACAGAAATATTCACCAAGATGTCAAAGCAACAGACCTGTGTGGCCCCCCACGGGGAATGGGTATTTCAATTCGCCACTCTTTTTCCAATGCTTTGCCATCCTTAACTGCAAGACTCCAGTGCTCCAACCCAGGTGTGTGGCGATTCTCCTTGCTGCCACCCATCACATGGAGTCTACCCCTCCAAAGTTGAGTTGCTGGTGCATATCTGAGGCAGTCAACAATAAAAGGCTGAAATGTTAAAAATGGAAAAGAGTATGAAGTGAATAATTATGCACCTGTGTGAAATTTATATATCCACAAAAGCTGTTTTAGTTCCCTTTTCTGAAAAGATAAGGATGACTAAAAGCCAACAGAATAAAACCATGGTCTGAAGATGGAAAATCCCCCCCCAATCACATGTACACCTTGGTTAAGGCACATACCTGGGAACAGGCAAAGGTGGAAGATCTTGCCACTGTTTTGTCTCTGTATCCAAGACAAATGTACGTGATGTAGGCCCTCTGCACTGTGGACCATATTGTCCTGTGACTACATAAATGTATCTCCCATCGGTTGCCATTCCTAAATGAGAATGTGCCATTTCTTTGGGCATATCAAACCTTCCGCCCCATGTGTTATCAGTAAAATTATATATGTCAACATGAGAATGCACCTACAGAGGCCAAATGGCAATTGTTAGAATCTATATATTACACAAACACTCAGAACTCCATATTTCAAAACCC
Source organism: Dillenia suffruticosa (assembly GCA_033439265.1). NCBI lineage: Eukaryota > Viridiplantae > Streptophyta > Magnoliopsida > Dilleniales > Dilleniaceae > Dillenia > Dillenia suffruticosa. Next base: position 11,382,131 of record JAVTVX010000004.1, on the reverse strand, counting down.
AAAAGGAACAATAGATAGCAAAAATATGCATTAACTGGAACCCCACAAGTTGGTAGTGGCAGTTCTTACATTGTCTTGGTAACCAGAATACGTTGCTCAATAAAGTTACTCTATAGGCAGATAGGGAGCTACATTCTTATAAAAATCTTAATGACAGATCTTGTCCACTTCTTAAAGACTCGCCACTTACATTTCTTTCCTGGTAACTGGGGTTGGAGAATTCATGCTACATATGCCCCTTTGTATGTCATACTTTGATCACACCACTTGAAACTATAAGAACTTCCCCAAGTTTTCTGCTTGATCATTTTTGGAATATGAGAAATCCTTATACATATATCTTCTGGAGTTTATGTGATTCTTAATAGAATTGCTACAAGTAATGCATTTGAGAAAAAACCAAGGCTCTATCTCATAACATGTTGTATTGTGGTAGTAGATAATTGCAAGATCATCTCTTCCTACATGCACCAATATCCCAGAACATGTGGTGTGATTTTATTTTTTTTAAATAGAGAACTTTAATAGTTATTTATTGACTGCTGGTTTAACCTAAATGTTGAGAAGATATGGACAAGCCAATTCAAGGTTTAGGCTCCTTTAGAGATGACAAGATACTTTTGAATTTGCTAACTACGCAGTAGGTGGTTTTTTGCAGCATTTAAATAGAGAAAAATTCTTGAACTTTGAAATGCCAGTTGCTTTCCTGTTCCCACCACTCAAATCTCATGGAATAAGATAGTTTTCTTAGCTTCCTTGTGACGGGTTACAGCTCAGTTGATCTCATTGAAAATTATCAAGAGGGGAAGAAATGTTTCATTGCAATGTGCATATTTGCTTCATTTATTTTTATGTTAATGTTTCTCTAAGAAGATAGCTACTCTTATCTTTTATTCTTTGTATATTTTCCTCCCTTCTAATCAATTATTTCTTTTGACTATAAAAATGGTCGCTAGCCATCCTAGTACTTCTCCATTCAATATTTCCGTCAAGCTGATTGTCATAACAGTTCCTTTCCTATTTCTGAGCAATTCTATTAAGAATAATAATATATTGAAATGGTAGAAAATAGAGAAGCAGAGCGAACCAGTAGGGAAGGAGACAGAAGCCAAGAGAGGGAAAGGGATTCCAGGGATGGAGCAGAGAGGGAGAAGGAGAGACAAGAGAGAGATAGACACTACAAAAAAGAGGGGAAAGACAGAGAGGTGTCCAAGGCAAGCACAATAGTTTCAATATCCAATTGATGCAGGAAGGTAGAATGCAAGCTGCACGAAGAGGGCATTCGAGGGAAGAAGAACAATTACAATCTTTGATTCTAAATTTAAAAGATGTATTCTGGTTATGAACCCTAGGCCTTTATTTCTCAGCCATAATCCTTAATAATTTAGCGGAGGGGAAAAAAATAGGAAATAAAATAATCTGAAAAAACAATAATAAATTTCTAACATATTCTGCATTAAGAGCATAGTCGGACAGATTAATCCAAAGACCAAAAGCCCCTTTAAAATTCCAAGGCTTTATGCATGTTAAGTAACCCTTCCCTATTCTTCCAAAAGCAGAAGTATAGTATCACTAGCCTACTAGTAAATCCCCTTAGAACCCACCTCTAGACCACAAAAAATTGAATTCTAAACCATTCTATCATTTTATATCACATAATGTCGCTTACAAAGTTAAAACCAAAAGGGGAAAAGTGGATACCCTCGGCACAAATTGCAGGAGGTCAAAGACCAAGTCTTGTGTTCTCCATCGACAACAAATGAGAAAAATGAATAAGATTAAGAAAAATAAAGGTTATCAATCTCCTTCATCTCTGTAACTTAAATTGAAAAGCTAATTGTACCTCTAACATCATCAGCCACCTCATTTTCGACAAAAGCAGCATCTAAATTTTTGTTTTTTTAACTCCTATAAAGTACTCATTCCAATACAAATCAAATTGTCCAAAAAATTAGAGAACACGCCAGCAAGGAGGTTAGCAGGGTTCAAGCAACACATTTATTAGCCAAACCAATCAGACTAAAATTCCTGACACTAAATATCAGACCTCTTTAGGGCAGGCTATATAATAAATTTTATAATATTTCTTCAAATATCACTAAACATAAAAAAGGCAAAAAAAAAAAAAAAGCTAAACTTAAAATTCTCATTGTTTTTACAATGTCCCAATAGTCCTAGAAAAGGTGACAAGTGTTGTCCTAGATATGATCTCAAGCATAAGCCCCACTTATATTTTGAAGTTCACATGCTTCATACTTTTCTTGGCATTCTAGAATATCAAGAGGTTCTCAACCCACTTCATCAAGCTAAACCTCATATAGAGTTTTACATAAAAATAAGTAATATCCTAAGAGGCATCCACACACATGAGCAAGGGAAAAAAGGGTTAGAAAAAGCACTTTCTAATCTTTCTTAAGGTCAGTTAGAGGAAGCATCCAAATCCCAACTTGGTAGGAGATACACCTCTCTCAAGGCAAGGTTCAAAATCTTTAGCAATTGCACAAGAAAGGGATTGAGCCTGCATGAAGCATTGCACATGATATTTGAACTTTTACACACATTTGATGGGTTTATGGCCGAGTCTACACACGAGAAAGATAGTGGCTACCACGTGCAGGTGAGGCTAAGCATGGACATGATATGTTTGGGGTACACTGAAAGGATAGTAGCGTACATTTCTACAAGTGAGAAAAAAAAAAGGATTGGTTGGAGGAATACTCACTCCAAAAGATACCAATTAAAGCATGGAAATGGCAGTGGATATAGATATAAGACATGCCAACACGTCATAAAGTAATATCACTTTTATGTAAATAGGTTCTAATTTAAATAGTATTAGTGGACTTTTTTTGCATGCATTACAAAATTAGTTGATAAGTGACTCTATTAGGGTTTTGTCTAAACCTTTTTCTTTGGCTGATGACATCATTGATTTTGTAGACTCTTCCTTTGCTCTAAGTTGTATAAATGCACCTTCTTGGTGCTTTTATTTAATGAATTGCTTTTTCCGATCCATCTATTTCAAACACTACAATCATTACAATTTACATTGAATAAGTTCCTCCTAAAAGTACATTAAATCATCTACTTTTAACAACAATAACTATGTAATTGTCTTTAGCATATTTCAAAAGTGTTCCAGAAGTCTCAACCAAGTGCCCAATAAGTATCTGAAAGGTGTCAAAAAAGTGTCCAAGAAGTGTCTGATATTTGAATGAAAAATAAAAATTGGACACACAACATGGAGTGTCCAAATCTCCAATGAATGTTGAACCCCGACACAGGTTCCATTTTGAAAGTGTCCATGCTTCATAGAAGATGCCTAAAGCATGACATAGCGAACACAAAATAAACCCCCCACCACAAAATATCATGGCTCTCTCTTACCTATTGGCTATCACATAAAACGTTTGTATAGAACAATAGAGTTTTTGAATATCTGCGCATTCGTATGTAATAAATATCGGATCAGTACAAATATAACAAAACACCATAAGAAGTATCCAAGGACACTCACAATTTACCTAAATTTGCTAGATTTAGATCACCTTGCTCAACACCATGTTCGTCACTTCCAAGCAATCCCCAGAACTTAAAGACTGTCAAACAAATCTTCTCTTACAAATCCTTTTGCTAACACCCTCTAAACCCATATTCCATTCACCCCATCCATCATCAACTTCCAAGGCCTTTTGCCAATTCTGATATTCAAGTGCACTAGCAAACTTGCCAAGGTCTTTTAACAAGCTCTTATTTATCCTATTACTTAATCTTTTAAACAGATTGTGCTTGATCTCTCTCTCTCCCCCATTTCTTCTCACAAAGAAAGTGTACAAATAAAAGGAAAATCGTATTTCAATCTCCAAAAGCAAGGAATCTCACAAGCATTTTCTACATAAAATCGAGTGAACTCTTTATTCTAATAGCCTAAGATTATTTTTGTACCCAATCAACCAAATGAAAATTCTTCTAATTCTGCAAGCGGATCAAACTTGCATTGATTAACCAATAGAGAGAGAAGAAACATGCTAAAAATAAATTAATCTCCACAATTTTAACTAGAAAACAGCAAACTCGCACAAAGTAGACCAAATCTGGAAAGAGACTCACAAAATCTATAGAACCATATCCGGCAAAAACATAAAGCAGATCCTTGATCTGAATGGCAGCTCCATCGAGACGGGCCACAGGGGCTGGCGCCATTTTCTGCCATTGTAACTCAGGAGCAGGCAAATCAGCAAAAGTCGCCGATAAGACCCTCCCAGGAACAGAATCAGAAGTAGAAACACCCTCCTTTGAAGTCACATTGGTTAGAATCAAGTTAGGTGAGGATTGGAAGGCGAATTTGGAAAAAATAGATGAGGAAGAGGAAGAGGAAGCCCACAAGAGATCAGCAATGAGAGCAACGCCGAGAAGGGCTGTGCATAAGACTAGGATTGTGACTTTCTTCGTTGATGTTGCTTGTTTTCCGTTTGCCCTCACCATTCCAACACCAAACCCTAATCCTTCTCTCACTACCCGGATCCCAAACTTTAAAATGAGAGAGAGAGAATATTATATCGAATTTTGAACCCAAGGATGATGGCTTCCTTGACTAGCTACTGGATCGCTGTTCCATGCCTTTGTTTTTTTCATCTCTTCTCAGGGGAGAAGGTTAGACACGACAATCGACAATGTCAGGCTTGACCCGATTTATTTCGGGTCGGGTCCGATCAAACGAGTACAAATAGTATTCACGGTTTATACTTTTTTTCCCCCACATATTTACCGATTTTTCTCCGGGAAGAAATTCTTTCAATTTTTTACGATATTAAGTAATTTTAGAGACAAAAATTAAAAAATATAGCAAAACTATGATAACAAATAGACTTCAAATTGTGTGATGTTATTTTTATATTTATTTGTAGAGAAATTTTATGAATTTTAAAAATTTTGAAATTTTTATATAATTTTTTAATTAAAAAATTATAATATTGAATATCGCATCTCTAAATATTAGAATAAAATATTCTCGGAGTATCCAAGTGTTGATGCAAAAAATTGATTTTAGTATATCACCCTTCTATCTCAAATGGGGAATCGACGAACGTAAATGAGTGTACTTGCAAAAATCCTGTAGGATAAGGGTTCGCTGAAGGAGACTCCCACGTTCAAGTCAGAAATAGCAGTTTTAGGAGGAAAGATTGAGAGAGCATGTACCTTGTATAGTGTCTGTGTATAATGTGTATAAAGATCAGTATGATACTTCTGTTAGATATTTATATGACACGTATGAGAGTGCCGTATATGTTCGGGTGTGTAAAAACCCTACTTATCTTGTGGAGAGATCATGATCTTCCGAGAGTACATAAACTGTATTAGTAAACTTTCTATACATCTGAAAAACTATCGAGATAGAAAAGTTTTCATTTTTTACTGGAGAAACCTATGAAGGTTTTAAACATTAGGGGAATTACTTCCTTATCGAGAGGGGGCATAATAAAATTATATCATATTGGAAAAGATTTTGACTCATTAAAGATTTTCTTCTTGTTAAGCAATCACAAGTAAGATTCTTTACGTCAATGAGTTTTGCCCCAAGTGGTACCTTCCCCCTCCCCATGTAATAAATTCGGGTTCGAGTCCCAGCATATACCCAAAAACAAGGTAAGATTCTTTACGTAGCAGGAATCAGCTCTGTAAGGACCGAAAGGTTGGAAAGTCGAGCTATCAAGAGGTGATTCGGTTTTCTTTTGGGTTTAACTATATCCCGGTAAGCCTAACAAAGTTTGGGATTATACCCTCATGGGTTGCATGATCTTGAACTATGAAAATCAGTATCATCACCCAGTAAGTACCACCTTATTTTATTCACATCAATTGCCTATAAAATGCATTTGGCATGCTTTATCTAAACTATAATTAAATATTTTTTATTGAAGAAACTTGAAGAGTAAAATAAGTATGTTAATATCCATCTCTTTTTTTTTCAAAAAAAAAAAGAAAAAGAAAATCCTTTCCGATAACTTCTCGCTTTACTTTTTCCATTTTTTTAAGTTAAAACCAAATTTTCAAAATTTCTTTTTCTGTAGATCTTCTTCTTCTTCTTCTTCTTCTTATTAAATGGGGTTTTAGCTTTTAAAAAGAACTCTTTTGCAAGGAAAGAGGGTAAAAACCTTAAAAGGGATTAATTTGTATTTGTGGAATAATAAGTTGGCTTGGTGGTTGGGTTGCTCATGTCACTCTTGGATTAGACCAACGTCTGATAACTCAATTGGTTCGGGGACTGACAACCCTTAATCATGGTCGGGAGTTCGATCCCTCATGGGAACGAAAAAATTAGTGTTAGAAGGCTTGCCCCCTCAATTGAGCCCTGCAAATGGTCGACCCAGATTAGTCGAGATGAATCCCTAGATACTGGATTGGTAGTATAGCCATGATACCAAAAAAAAAAGACACAATTCTTGACTATTGAAGGGATATCTCCAAAGAAGATTTTTCCAGAATTTACTAGTGAATTTGAATTTGGATTTTAGGAAGATAAATATAGAAAAGAAGAATCGAAGAGAAATCAAAATGGGTTTTCATGGAAGAGAGGTGGTCGAATCACAAAAGGGCAGTATTGGGAGTGCGTATTTGAGTTATTCAAAGTCCCAAAACAAGAATGGGCTCTATCCACACCTACCTATTATGGCCACGAAATTTGTAAAAATTTCTGATTCTGCAACTCTTCATAAGGACAAAAGAAACCTTCTTCGATCTTCAATCCCCTAATATCCTTAATTATTTAGGCAGAGAATTCACCACTTCTTACAATGGCAATCTGATTTGCAATGACTTGTTGGAAATGCTACTCACAGAAATCCTACATGATTTGATCAATCAATTGGGCGATAGATAGAGGATTTGTGAGGATACAGTTTAAAAAACTCTAAAAATCGTTTTTCAAACATATCATCACATTCCTATACTTAAATATATATTGTTGTGTGTAAATTATTTATAGAACATGTACTATGATATGATGTGTATAATAGTTTATATTGGATTCTAGACCAACTCTATAAAAAGGTCTTTCTACGGTAAGAAACTCTATCACTCAAAGATCGTATAGAAGTTTAAGTTAGAATTTTCAATACAATTATGTAGGATAAGATTAGTCACAAATTTGAGCTTATCAAATCTCTACATTTTTTTTGGTGATTTTTTTTTAAATCGTGTTTTATTGTATCGTTTTTCATTTGATTATTTTTATTCAGCTGCATTATTTGATTAATTGAATGGAATAGATGCAATAGTCTAAGTTTGAGTTAGAATTTTCAATACAATTATGCAGGAATGCATTTTGTAGGGAATCCACGGGAGGAAATGTTAGCATCAAAAGAGATTTTAATGAATCTAAGATGTAATAGTTTAAGTGATTTTAGATGGTATAAAGATACATTTTTAACCCAAATATTGGAAATGGGTGTGGGTCTGCCCATGAGAGTAGACCTAACCCAAAACCTATTATTTGAATTTTAAATATGAATTTGAAGTAGGGAAGGAGTGGTTATTGAAAACCACCCTTAACTTCCCCTCTTTCTCTCCCTTAACTCCCTTTTCTCTCCCTCAATTCCCAAAAAGGCATCACCTTCCCATTTGGAAAATACACGAGAGTGTGTAAAGAAAAAAAAAATGATGACATTTTGAGAGTGTGAAAAAAAGGAAAAATAAGAGAGGACTAGTACTTACGTTAAAATTGATAGAGGGATCGAAGAATATTGATCATTGATTTCACTAAAAGGCATTTGGATTGTGAACTACAAAAAGTAATCCGATTTTCGTGATATCTTTTAGACCTAAATACACAATCAATGAAAAAAGTAAGTGATTTTAACTCATTTAATATTTTAGAATTTTCGTAGGAGTTGTTGATTTGTTTTTTTTTTTAATTTTCATTGGTATCATAGTGTCGTAGGGTTGGTTTCTATATCTTTTGGGTGTTCAAATATGAAAAATGTCATGAAAATTTTTAAGATTTATTAATGGCAACTTTCAATAGGTTTCACGAAATACTCTCAATTTATCAGTAGCATGTGTATGACATGAGGATGAAATCTAAATTTAGCATGCATTCGATGAGTATATTATGAGATATTTCAAACCTTATTTAAAAAATTATATACTCATTTTTTAAAATATTGTATTTCATGATTTGAAATTTATATAGTTACAATTCTCTCGAAAAATACTTTTCAACCATATAAATAATATGAAAAATGGTTCAATTTGAGAAAGGTATGCCCATTCCAAATTTGAAACGAATTGCAAAAAATGTAGAAGAAAATCAATAGTTCCGATATGCATTTCCTAGTCTCGGGTTAGGTCCATGAAACCCAAAACACCATGTTAGGAACGTTTGATTGAAAAATCGAGACCATCATTGAATTTAGAAATATCAAAAATGAAGGGTAGCCAAAATTTTATGACCATGCACCACCGGGAAGGAGGCGCGTGGACCTCAGGCTCTAGGGCAACGCGTAAAGATGGCCATTTTCATTTTAATTTTGCACTGTCATCCACGATCGCACATGAGGGCATGTGAGGAGCCCTGCCTAGCCAAAATTTTTTCTGAAATGTAAATTATTTTATTTGTGATTTTTCTATAATTTTTGTTTTATTTTTTAGAGTTGAAAATTATTTTTTTATTGATTTTAAATTAATAAATTGTTAAAAAAATTACAAAAAAATCATTTTTCAGCCCGAAAAATTCTAAAAATTTTGTTTAAGTCTAGAAAATCATTTTCTTAATTTTGGCTACCTAGATATAAATTGTTTATACTCTTTTGATTTTATACTTTTTTTTATATATGATAATTTTGTTTTTTTTAATATAAAATTAATTGAAAATTGAGTATATTATTTGAAATTGATATTTCTAAATTTCTTGAATAGTATTATGGCTGGATGTGTACCCGACCTAATATAGTTTTCATTTTCAGGAAAATAGTGATGATCAGATGTATTTTTGAATCTCTTTCAGGCCTATGAGAAAGGGAAAGAGATTTGAAAAATGCAGAACGTTTAATAAAATCGGGTTAAATGTTGACTTATAAAATAGATCCATCTCACACTTTGCCAAATTTTTTGAAGATCTTGGAAAAGAAACATTTGGAACTTATTCAACTAAATCATACTTTTTGGGGGATGATGTATATATACTAAGAAATTCCCTATTTTCTTATTGGGTTAACGTGGTTGATGAGTTGTTTGTCAAGAATGGATACATGATTCTTGACAATATGGGGTCAATATTAATAGAAATGTGAGAAGTCAAGAACATAAAGATCCAAATAAAAAAAGGCTATCCCAAAGTATAAACAGTTCCCCAAATGATATCAAGAATGAATTTATCTTAAACGAGACAATTCAATTTATATGTTTTCTTCTGCGTGTTATGGTTTGATAGAGCTTAAATATGTGTAATATTTACGATTGATTTTGTATTATTTTTGAATAAATATTACACTAATAGTTATATTTTGTGACATTTGATTTAGGAGGAAATTTATTATTGAAAATGAAGAAAAATAAGCTAAATTAGAACAAATTTTGTAAAGTATGAAAAATTGGACAACAATACTCTTTCATTAACATGTGGGCATGTGGATTTCAAGAGGCAATGCAAAATTTACTATAGTAAAAATTTTCTTTCCCAGTTACACATTCAAGAGTAAATTGGAGTGAAATTGAAATATTGAAAATTTTGAAAAATTTTATTCCATTCCTAATATTTAGGAAAAGGGATTTTTAAATATGTAAATCTCTTAAATATTATATTTTAGAAATTTTACTTTTTACTTTTTACTTTTTACTTTCTTTTTATTTATTTAATAGTTGTTAGAAATATTTACTTTTCATAAATAGGAAAAATTCTATTTTCTTTATGATTTCCACTCCTATATATATAGGAGTGTTTCATACTTTTAGAAGAACTCTTGGAGGCAACCCCAAGGGGGCAGCAACCATATTTCTCCAAAAATGGCACAGAATATCCTTTTCTTGTAGTTTGACACTCTTTCCAACATCAATAAAATTGTTTTGTGAGTTTTCTTTTCATGCTTAGTTTTTAATTGATTTTTCTAGTTAAAGGATTATTGAAATCTTAATGAATGATGACTGTGAGATCTAAATGCTTTTATTTGCTTGATATTTGTGGATATTTATTTAATCTCTATATTTAATATTTATGATTATTTTGGAATTGTTTATTAGAGGCATATGTTTAATAACCCTAAAATAGTCTATAATTATTTAAAAATAGCAAAATTTGTGTGTTTTTAATAGAGTGGTACTTGATATAGTTTTATGGCCTCGCAAGCGGTATGATTTATGTCAAGAGATTAGATAATCTAATTTAAATAAATTCATATTGAAATTTACTGATTAGAATTGAGTCTTTTTAGATCGTGATACTGTCGGAACATTAAATCCAACGAGAGTCTCTTGGGTTGTCTTTTGATTAGGGAAATAATTAACGATGGTATCTTGATTACTGAAAAAGTAATGAGAGATTGATCGTTTCGTGGTATTTAATGGCTATAACCAATTTATTCACATAATATCGAGTAATTTTTGTATCGATAATCAATCAAATACGTCAAAGTGAAAATAACTCATTTGGTTAGGTTTTACCTTAATTGACATCCTTTCCTTTAATTGGTATTATCTAGTCATTTTATTTTAATTAATTTTCATTAATTTGTTTGCTTAGTTATTTTAGATTATTTTATCAAAACCCACCATATTTTTATTTTCATTTTATTAAAAGAAATAGACCTGCTGTTCTCTGTGGATACGACCCTACTAATTTATTCATATTGTTTAAAATAGGTATTTTATATTTGATTATTTGACGACATACCAAATTTTGGCGTCGTTGTCGGGGATCGGTGTTAAGTGATTTATTTCTTTTAAGTTTTGTTTCATTTTTATTTTTAGGACTAATATTTACAGTGAATTTACTGAAAATTTGTCAACGACATAGAAGAGAAGGATTTTAAACACTCGGACATGGCCAGTCAAAAGACTTTAAGAGAGTTGTTATTTCCTGATTTTAATAAACATGCCTTTTGTAGTTATTTTTCTAATATTGAGACTCTCCATCAATTTGGAATATGGCAAGATGTTCCAACAAGAGTCAATGAGGCGAGTAGTTCTTCCCTTGAACATAAAATAGATTCCTTAACTTCTATTGTGGAAAGATTGGTTGTAGGACAAATCCAACAAGTGAAAGCATGTGGTATTTGCTCGAATATGGGGCACTCAACCGATAAGTATCTCACTCCTTATGGTAACCCATATTCGAACATCTACAACCAAGGATGGTGCGATCAACCAAACTTCAGTTATGGAAATTGGCAACAAGAGTTCCCACAACAACTACAATGCTGACCACAATTTCAACAGTATCAACCCTTTTCAAATCAAGGTATGTCTATAGAAAAAATTGTTAAAAATTTTGCTAACAACACTCAATTGTTTCAACAGGAAACCCAACGGTTACAACAGGAAAACCAACGATTTCAACTAGAGACAAGAACCAGCATCCAAAACTTGAAAAATCAGGTGTCGCAACTGGCAACGACCATAAGTCGAATGGAGAAAAATAATGGGAAGCTACCCTCTCAAGTAGAGATCAACCTGAGAGAAAATGTGAGTGTTATGGTGGTCAAGAATGAAAGAAATTGCAAGACAACTCATCGACAACTGAAGGAGATAAAGAGGCCGAATAAACCAAAACATCAATATTAAATGAATTGGCCATGAAGGTAAGTGAGGAACCGAACAACTCAAAATTGAAACTAACTATCTCTCCTCCTTTTTCTGGTAGGTTGGCATATTCCGAGAAACAAAATGATGAGAAGGAGATGGACTTCATTGTTCATGGCTCTTTTGTGCAAAATAAATTGGATTTTTAGTTTGAAGAGAATTTTACAAATAATTTTGCACAATGGGACAAATTTTTTCAAGACAAACTCCCATAACGAAGCAATTTATAGAAGGCCAAATAGTCCTTAATTTTATTTCAAGATTGAAATTCATGCCAGGGAAGTTGAAATCAAAATGGATTGGAGCGGTCTTTGAACGAGGTTGAAATGAGGAACTAATGTTGAGCCAAAGACATTAAACAAAGGCACTTATTGGAAGGCAACCCAATATTTTTTTTTGTGATTTATTTTTTTTATTTTTATTTATTCTCATTTATGTTAGTTTGATTTAAGATTAATTCTAAAAAAAAAAAAGACAGAAGTACTTCTTGCTTAAGGCGTGCCCACGCCTTAAGCTAAATCCATTTCTGCCACACAGATCACATGGACAGCTTTGCTCCTTGCTTATGATGTGCCCACGCCCTAAGTGAATTCCATTTCTGTCAAAAGAGCATACATTTCACTGCATGACCAGAAGCACTCTTTATTGAGGACGTGCCCACGTTCTAATCACACTTCACTTCTAAAGAGAGAGAGAGAGGGACGAATTTCACTTCTATTTTAACACTTTCATTTTATTTTTTTTTAGGACTTCTCTCTCCACCTTGAAACCTCAGGAATGGACCGAAGTGCTTGATATTTAAAATATGCCCACGTCATAGCTCTTTTTTTTTTGAGTTCCTTAGAATTATTCCTCCATTTTTCACTCCACCCTAAGGGAGTATTATTCTCACATTCCTCTTTTATTTCTTTATTTTTTTTTTCTTTTCTTTTGTTTGATTGATTTTATGCATTTTCTTTCTCTTAACTTGAGTATACATTGGAGACAATGTATGATTTAGGTATGGGGGGATGTTAGGTATTTTTCTTCTTTATTTTGATATTATATTTATTTTCTTTGCTATATTAGTTTAGATTTTTGTTTTTTTTCTTTTTTTTTTCTTCAAAAATATAAATGAAAAAAATGAAAAAAAAATTCTGAACTTTTTTAGTTGACGTATACTATTTGGTTGGCTAGAGATATATGAAAAATGGCTCGTATCAATAGCTTTTGTACTTGAAATGGCTACTCATATTTTTAATAGTTTTCTTTGAATGATGAACATGCAACAATTTGACACAAACCCTATTTAAAAAGTGAGGTTTTGAGCCATAAACGAGTAAATTCATTATTTGTGCTCGAGATTATTTTTCTTGATGAGTGATTATCATACTTGAATTGCACATTCTAGAACTTGCATTGTTATGCATTTCGAGATCATATTCTAGAATTTCATGCATTGAAATGACAAAGACAATTAGGTTTTACCAAATTTTTTGCTTTCTTAAAATCCCTACACTGATTTCATAAACCCGTAGTTAACCCAATTTGAGCCTTTACCCTTTTTCTTCTTTAAAACTCACTCAATACAACACTTAGCCTTTGATTTTAGCTTTCGTTTGAAACCCTTGTACCAAAGGTATATATATTTAATTGCATGATTTTTGTTTTATGTTCGTCTCAATACGAAGATGATGATTGGAATTTTGATATTGATATTTTCATGAAGATGATATATGTTCGAAAAAAAAAGCAAAAAAAAAAAAACAAAAGAAAAAGAATAAAAAAAGAAAACAAAAAAAAAAGATAAGAAAAAAAGTGTTGTATATTGATTGAAAATTCATTTACACTTCAGTCATGGAAAATTGAGAAAGCATTTGATATTTTTGTATGCTGTTTGCTATTGCCTATTCATTTAAAGAGTAAGAAGTCAAATTTTGTTTGTTAATTGCTTGAGGCCAAGATCAATCGATGTCATGAGAATTATATGATTAATTATATATTTCTTTTGGTACGTTTTTAATCTTTTAAATATCCCTTTATCCTACCCTTTACCCAAATCCTGTTATAACCAAATAAAAAACATTTAAATTGATGCATGAAATTCTAATTTTTAAGTGGTAGAGATTTGAAATATTTGCAAGCATATGGTAGTGTCGTTTCATATTATTGATTTGAGAGATATATATATTCTTCACCCTTTCGAGTGCATTAGAGTGAACCCTTGGAGAGAATTGTTGAATCTTGCTGTTTGGATTTCATAAGCGGCTGTTGGGATATATAGTGGTTGTTTTAGTGCAGAATGCTATGAAATACTTGTTGTTTCGATTATATTTTCAGTTTGACTCTGATAGTAATTGTTGACTTGGAAGCTTGGAAGAAAAAAATAGGTTTGATAGTTTTAATTTTATTTTAGTTAGGGATACTTGAGGACAAGCAACATCTAGGTATGAGAAAATTTGATAGGACTTAAATATGTGTAATATTTACGATTGATTTTGTATTATTTTTGAATAAATATTGTATTAATAAGTTTTGTAACATTTGATTTAGGAGAAACTGATTATTGAAAATGAAGAAAAATAAATTAAATTGGAGCAAATTTTGTAAAGTATGAAAAATTGGACAGCAATACTCTTTCATTAGCACGTGGGCACGTGGATTTCAAGAGGCAATGCAAGGTTTACTGTAGTAAAAATTTCCTTTCCCAGTTACACATTCAAGAGGAAATTGGAGTGGAATTGGAATATTGAAAACTTTGAAAAATTTTATTCCATTCCTAATATTTAGAAAAAAAGATTTTTAAAGATGTAAATCTCTTAGATATTATTTTAGGAATTTTACTTTTTACTTTCTTTTTATTTATTTAGTAGTTATTAGGGTTAGAAATATTTACTTTTCACAAATAGGAAAAATTCTATTTTCTTTAGGGTTTCTATTCCTATATATATATATATATGAGTGTTTCATACTTTTGGAAGAACTCTTGGAGGCAGCCCCAAGGGGGCAGCAACCATATTTCTCCAGAAATGGTATAGAAAAGCTACAGCCGGGACAAACATCATTTCTTTGTAGTTTGACACTCTTTCCAACATCAATAAAATTGTTTTGCGAGTTTTCTTTTCATGCTTAGTATTTAATTGATTTTTCTAGTCAAAGGATTTTTGAAATCTTGATTAATGATGATTATGAGATTTAAATGATATTATTTGCTTGATATTTGTAGATATTTATTTAATCTCTATATTTAATGTTTATGATTGTTTTGGAATTGTTAATTAGATGTTTATGTTTAATAACTCTATAATAGTTTACAACCATTTAAAAACAGCAAAATTTGTGTGTTTTTAATAAAGTGATACTTGATATAGTTTTATGGTATCGCAAGCGGTACGATTTATATCAAGAGATTAGATAATCTAATTTAAATAACTCCAGATTGAAATTTACTGATTAGAATTGGGTCTCTCTAGATCGTAATGCTATCAGAACATTAAATCCAACGAAAGTCTCTTGGGTTGTCTCTTAATTAGGCAAGTAATTAACGATAATATCTTGATTACTGAAAAAATAACGAGAGATTGGTCGTTTCGTGGTACTTAGCAGCTATAATCAATTTATTCGCATAATATCGATTAATTTTTGTATCGATAATTAATCAAACACATCAAGGTGGAAATAATTCCTTTGGCTAGGTTTTACTTTAATTGACATCATTTCCTTTAATTGGTATTATCTAGTCATTTTATTTTAGTTAATTTTCATTGATTTGTTTGTTTAGTTATTTTAGATTATTTTATCAAAACCTTTCCATATTTTTAATTTCATTTTTATTAAAAGAAATAGACCTGCCGTTCTCTGTGGATACGACCATACTCGCGCTATATTCGTATTGTTTGAAGTAGGTATTTTATATTTAGATGTTTGACGACACACCATGGTTATATGTTAAAACCATAATCATGCACTACTGAAACTTTTAAGTTTTAATTGAGAATATGATTAGCTATACTTGTTATGTTTTCATATGATTATGTATGCAAAAGAAAATTAGAGTCTCTTGAATAAAATTTTAGATTGATAGAATTTGAGTAATTTTCATTTAAAATCAAAATATTATTTAAATATTTTATGTATTTAAATAAAAATTTTGGATTACTAGAATTTTGTTAATTCTCATCCAAAATTGATATATTATTTTAATACTTTGTGTATTTAAGTAGAAAATTTTTTGTTTGGAAGAATTAGAGTAATTATTATCTAAAAGCTATTGAATTTTATAATTTTAAATTAAATTTGTAATAGTGATACATTATGACCATAAATGATAATTAAAAATTTTGTAAATTTTCGATTCTATATCTAATGTTGACCTATCATGAATATTAATTTTGAAATATAAAATTATGTGTAACACATGAGTATGAATACTTGTGTCCACCTTCTTAGAATTCAGACCATAGTATCGACATCCGTTATTGTGAACTCAAATAGAGGTGACAAATTGAATGATGACGATCATGAAATGTAACGCCATAAAATATAGTATGTGCTGAAAATAAGATATCTCAGAAGGTGTGAAATATGTCATGTAAGACCTTAGTGTAGGCAAATTGCCCCATAGAGAAGAGAATAAGATTCTTATCGGGCCGTGATTGGATAGATTCTACTGCTCGAGCAATCCTAGTTAATTCTGTGATTGATGACATGATTCTGGAGTGTGAGTGATATCTGACTTCTCATGACATCTATGTGTACCTCAAACAATGTTTGAAGGTCATGTCTGACATGATAAGAGAGTTAAAATCAGCTGATTATGTCCTCTCCGATGAACAGAAGTTCAAACATTGGTCCGATTTCTTCCTGTAAATGGGAGCACTTGAAAGTCAATTTGACTCACAATGATAGTGTGAAAACTTTCTCGGATATTGCAAACTACGTTGAGCTTGAGGATAAGCGACTTGATGCTACAAAATTCATAACTGATACTTTCGTTGCAGATCAGTTCCAAAAAAGTTTTAGACTCTAAGTCTGAGAAACTGAAATAAAAGTAAGAAAGAAAAGAAAACCGGAGACAAATCACAAAAAACCCCGAATATAAGAACAAATCGAGAGACATTTGTGCATTGTCATTAAATGTCTTCTGGTAGGAGATGGATCTATATGGGGAATAATACAAGAATGGAGATTATAAGGAGTTGGCATTTATAAATTGAAGTTACAAAAATGACCGAACTCTTATTTTGTATAATATTCTCCACGTGTTAAAAATTCAACGAAATTTAATATCTGCTCTTATTCTTTTGAAATATGATATTTTGACTTTTCAGTGAGATCCGATTAGTTCGTATTTTAATGACATGTATATTGGTTTTGGATAGTTTGTAAATGATTTGATAATTTTGCAATATGATAGACGAATATTTAACTATTAAGTTAGCTTTGTCTCGCTCATAAAATGAAGAGAAAACCATTTGAAAATACCATACAAACTGAATTTCCATTACTGTTAGTTCATTTGAACATTTATGATCCAATGAATATGAAAGCTAGACATAGACCTTTGTATTTTATTATATTTATATATGATTTTATGCGATTTGACTATATCTATTTGTTTTCTCATAAATCTGAAACACTTTGAGTATGTTAAACGTAATATGAATGAGATTGAAAATCAAATAGATAGAACAATCAAGGTCTTGAGAAAGCATAGAGGACGCCAATATCTATCAGATCAATTAAAGATCTGTATAATAAAAGAGACATAATCAGATATTGTAATAAGATTTACCTCTACAGAGTGGTATTGTAATAAGAAGAAATAAAATATTGTTAGATATGACAAGATTTATGATAGCGTAGGCTAACTTGCCAATTTTCTTTTGGAGAGATGTTTTGTTGATTACAACTTAAATTTTGAACAAAGTGTCTTCAAAATCAATATCAATGACGTTATATAAACTTTGGACCGGTAGAAAATTGTGTCCGAGTGATCTCAAATATTAAGAATCGACCGTCTTTATTTAAGATTTTTTTCAATAAGTATGAAAAATTAGGTTCTTGTGGAAGTATAAGTATTTTTATAAAATATTTCGACCAGTTTAAAAATTAAGTATTCATAATGAATGAGAAAATTACTATAATAGAAATTGGATCACGGATGTTACATTTTTTGAAAATGAATTTCCTAACAGAGATGATGTGAAGAATATAGAGTATTTTTTTGAATTGGTTAATTTACAAGATAGCTCTGTTTATAGTGGATCATTAGAATGATGTTGATTCTAGTAGAAAAGATTCAAATTCTACTGATCCAATTGAATCACTAACTAAGAAAAATATTAGGAAAAATGTGTCCAATCGTTATTTTGAGAATGAAGGACACACATTTATTATTTCTCCAAAAGATGAATAAGAGTTTAAAAATATAGATGAGACTCTATGTTATCCTACCAAGGATGAATTGAAAAAGTAATGGAAGAAAATTTGAAGTCGGTGAGATTCAACTATACTTTAAGAATTGGTTGAATCTCTACTGAGATATAAGATCATTGGGAACAAGTGGGTTCTTAAAGCCAAGCGTAGGGCAGATGAAACTATTGAGAGATATAAAACTCAACTAATTGTAAGAGGTTACACTCAATAAAAGAGTGTTGATTATGAGAAAATATTTTTCTCAATAGTGAGATTTACCTTCATTTATCTGTTGTCGGCAATAATTGTCAATTTGGATTTAAAATTACGTTTGATAGATAGAAATTGCTTTTCTCAATAAAGAATTTGATAAAAAAGTTTCTATAACACAACCAGAGGGTTTTGTTATTAAAGTCTAGGAATACAGAATATGAAATTGAACAGATCAATTTATGATTTTAAGTAGTTTTCAAGACAATTATATTTGAGATTTCACAGATCTGAAATCTCTTATAATTTCGTCATGATAAATAAAAAACTATTGTATCTATGTGAAGAGCTACAATGAAAAGTTTGTAATTCTACCCTTATATGTTGAGTTTTTCAAACCTTAAAATAGTTGTCTTTCAATTTTGAGATAAAAAATAGGGGTTGAGACAAATTGAGAATTAAAACCAATATAAATCATTCAAAGAGATTATTGGAATTATTTTAAAAGTTTTATATTATAAAAGTTCTGAAACGATACAAATTTGAAAATTGCAAACCCATTGATATTCATATGACTAAAGTTGATAATTCAAGCGATAATGTATGCCCTTAAAACTCCTAATGAATAGATGAAATGTCCAAAATACCATATTCTAACACGGTTGGGAGCTTGATATGCGCTATGATATGTATTCTCCTAACATTGGTTATACTTTGGGTTTGATCAGTAGAATCCTGTCCAATTAGAGAAGAGTGATTGGATTGATATGAAAAAGATATTGAGATATCTGAATGGAATTGCAAATTGTTTCATTTGTTATCAAGAAAAAGAACTAGTATTGAAAGGATACACGAATACTGATTGGAGAGTGATTTAGATGAGAAAAAATCTATCTCAGTTATATTTTCTTATTTAATGATAGCGCTAACTCATAAAAAAATAAGAAAAGAATTTGTGTATCTCTTTCCACGATAGGATATATTAGATCTCTTGGTTTGCGTAGGTCATGACAATATTTGTGATTGTGATTATGATTGTAATCATATACAATACATATATGATGTGTCACGCTCCGAACCGGAGTCATGAGTAGCCGCCCGTTGCCCTGAATGCCGGCTGTATTTTTACAAAAATTCGAATAAAATCTCCCGATAAATCAGAGGTTTCCCATGTATAAATAAATCTGTATAATTTAAAATCAACCTGTCAATTAAACAAATGGTCATTCCGACCTCTCTAAAATCAATAAATCCCACTGCAAATATCCAGAACAACGCAAGACAATAAAATTTCTAGCAGTCCTACCCACAGATCTCTATTGTCATGCCCAACTAGAGCATGAGCAGCCGTCACACCGAGCGGATCTAAGTTTATACAAATGTATAAGAAATTTCACAAGTAGAAAGTTTAAAATGCTTATATATGTCTCAATGCAAGTAAAATGAACTAAAGTGAGAGTTATGCACACAACTACCTATAAGTTATACAGTCATCCCATAATATATACGGCTAACTACGGATCTCAATATCAAGATCACACAGGGTCGAAACAAAGTACGAAATTCATATTTCAAATTTAACTTAAACCTCACCGTTGTATATACCAAATCTCAGGGTATGCTGTCAAACCCTCTAGAGCCTGAAATGTCGCTCTATCACAAAAATCCTGTCTGAGAAAGGGAAGAAGGAAAAGAGAGGGGTGAGTATTATGGGAAGATACCCAATGAGTGAGGGGATTAATCTCAAATATAAATAGTATAGGTGAATATTGTAGTGTCAAATAGTATCATTCATAAACAATAATTCAAGTTTTTACAGTAAATCATGGTATGTTCAATAAAGTGAACTCATTTATTCAATTACACAGTATCACAGATATATGCATCCATTTGAAATCAAGTAATATTAGAGCAAACAAAAAATGATCCTAGCAAAAGTCAACCATGACCAAGAATAGGCGCATCGGGGGTTTTATTATGTAAAGAGTTTTCAAAGTAGCTCTCTACCCCGACGTTGGCCATGAGTTCGTTGGGACTAACTCATCATCGTGTATAGGATCTCGTCTGGTGCTAGACGGTGGCGTCACACACATCCTCCCCTATCGTGAGTTCAACCGACCGTGTCTATAGCCATTAGAATCAATGACATTTGCGGATACCTCCTGTAGAAGCGTATCCGGGCAACCCGTGCCTCTACAAACGCCCTTCATAGTTACGAAATCATCAATATCATTATCATAGTATCACAAGGGCACAACGTCCCACAAGTAAGAATTATATCATCGCATAACTAGTGGGCATCCACCCACATAGTTTATCGAAAATATTTCAAATCTGTGTGCCAATACATTTATCAAATCATTTCAAATCCAAGCCAATGTGACGGTAAAATAGAAAACATATCTAGTTCTCAAATAATGGCACAATATCATTTCATTTCAAATATGGATACATAGTCATCAGAAATATAAATTTACGACACTCCAAATGTCACAAAATAAGTTTTAAAATTTAATATCACACGTCGAGTCAATACATATCGAATGCATGTTTTATTGAAAACACGACAGAAATAAGTTTTATTATTTTATGCAAGAGATTAGAGTCTCACTCACTTTTCTAGGGAGGGTGGTCACTCCCTATTTTCAAAATAATCCAACCTGACTTCTTGAGCCTCCAAAAAGATCAACCTAATCAAATCATCCCAATTTAATATCAAATAAAGGCCTAATAAAAGATTTTTGATTTTTCATCCCAATTTAATAGAATCTTAATTTACCCAATCTCCTTTCTAGATTCTGTTCGCTCGTCAGATTGGTCTAAAACCTGTAAAATTTTTAAATTTGAACGAAATTAGCAACTAACTCAAATTTCTAACACCAAACCCTAGAACTTCAACTAAATCGTAGTCGTTACCTGCAGTGAAGATGCATGTGAGCTCTCAAAGGAGAAAGTCAGTTGCAAGCTCGCGGGCTGGTAGGCTCATAGGCTAATGGGCTGGCGGGCTGGCGGGCTTACAGGCTGGTGGGCTTGCTGGCTGGCCCGCTGGTGGGATCGCGGACTCTGGCACTCACGGGCTAGGGCTCGTGCTCACGAGCTGGAGCGTTCGTGGGCCGGAGCGCTCATGGGCTAGGGCTCGCGCTCGCGAGCTGGAACGCTTGTGGGCTGGAGTGCGCCCGCGCACGGGCGCGCGCCCGAGGTGCGCTCCCGAGCAGGTGCGAGCTCACGCTCGTGCGTAGGTGCAATCCCGAGTAGGCGCGCGCTCGCGCTCATGTGCAGGTGCGCTCTCGAGCAGGCGCGCTTTCACTGTGGAGCGCTCGGGCAGTCGCGCACTCGTGTTGTGGAGCGCTGGTAGAAGATCGCGCGCAGTGGTGCACTCCCGTGAGGAGGATTGCGTTGCAAGCTGCGAGCTCGCAAGCTTAGGCGTGCGCTCACTCGAGGAGGATCACGCTGCAGGCTGCGCTCGCGGGGAGGTTGCACTTGCGGGGAGGCTGCGCTCGTGGGGAGGAGAGCAGCAGTGGAGAGAGCGCGGCGGCGGAAGGGAGAAAGGTGAGGCAGCCGCGAGAAGGAGAAGAGACGGGGAGAGAGAGAGAGAGAGAGAGAGAGAGAAAAAGAAAAAGGGATTAGGGCTAAAAGCCCTAATCCAATTTTGGGAGGGGGGTGCTGCGTTTTGCCTCAAAACGCAGCACTCCGCTGGCCCTTTTTTTTTATTATTCTGATTATTATTATTATTATTATTATTATATTCATTTTACCCTAATTTTCATGGATACGGTAATAATTTAAATATACCAAAAATTCAATTTAAATATCTCAAAATCAAAAATCAATATAAATAAATAAAATTTCTCGTACAAAAATACGGCATCACAGAATCGGCATTATATGATGCAATACATATATTTATTGATATTTGAATTTTATTTTTATGTCTATAGTTGGACGTATATCAAACAAGTTTTGGAGATTGGCTTTCTCATACAAACAATCGTCTCTAATTCTGTGCTATAGGTAGAGATGAGACAATATTAATTTATAGTAGATTAATATATATACCGCCTTAATTCAGCACTAAAATGAGATTATCAGTTATGTATATATATATGGTAATCGAAATAGATTCCTTACAAGCCATTGAAATTGTTGAATAGTTATGTGTGAGTTTTCCTTGATGTTGTGAGATTTTGGAGGACTTGTAACAAGGAAAAGTTAGGTCAAGTGTCGCGTGCACTTTTACTAATACCTGTACGATATATTATTTTTAGAAAAGAAGACATGCGCTTCCAGATAGGAATAAAAAATATTGTAGCATGTGTTTCATACTACGTGTACTTATGTGACCATTTGGGTAATGGGATAGCGCATTCTTCTTCATCTCGTTGTGTGAGATCTAGAGTTTCATATTCAATCTCAATTCATCCTTTAAAATTTTCGTCTTTCTCTTGAAATTTTATTTTAATATTGCTATTTTAACGTGTCACTAAGAAACTATGGTTGATTCGGTTTAACAGTGTATGTTTAGGAAAACAATTATGATAAAATTGAAAGTTAATAGTATGAAAAGAAGATTATTTTTTACCAACACATAACTCTGTATTTATAGGTAAACCAATTATATCTATGATTTAGTGTTTAGAGACACAATTGTGAGTACATGATTGGACTTTGAGTCAAATATGTTCTTATATTATTTTGAAGGATCAGAGATATATTGACTGTGTCGAGTAAAAGAGATTTGGAGTATAGTAAGGTACGACATCTTTATCACCATATTGAAATTAAGAGGCTATATATCATTAACCGGTGGATAGTCCTAGAACTCTTGATATTCTTGCGGGTTATACGATCCACTTATTTGTTTGAAATTGATAATATTCAATTATAATGATCATATTATGTACGAGTAGAAAATGTTAAAAATGGGTGCGAGTATGCTCATGAGAGTAGACCCAACCTAAAACCCATTATTGAAATTTTAAATATGAATTTGAATTAGGGAATAAGTGATTATTGAAAACCACCCTTAACTTCCTCTCTCTCTCTCTCTCTCTCCCTTAACTCCCTTTTCTCTCTCTCAATTCCGAAAAAGGCATCACCTTCCCATTTGGAAAATACACGTGTGTGTGTGTAAAGAAAATTGACAGAGGGTTTTAAAAAAATTGATCATTGATTTCACCAAAAGTCATTTGGATTGTGAATTATAGAAAGTGATTTGATTTTCATGACATCTTCTTCATCTAGAATACACAATTGGTGAAAGAGATGAGTGATTTTAACCCATTTAAAATTCTAGAATTTTTGCATTAAAAAAAATAATTGTTGGTTTGGTTTTTGTTTTTAACCTTCACCAAGCTTTAAGAAGAAAAGATGAAAATTTAGTTATTGGAAAGAAAAATTTATAGCAGGGCTTTTAAAATTATTTAATAAAAGAATAACAGAGAAATTAAAAGCAACAGGAAGAGAGGATATAGCTTATAGAGAAATGACATTTGGACAATTGTTTGCCTTTATTAAAAAAAGAAGGAATAGCTCTATGTACAGAAATAAAATTTGAGATGAAATATGGATCACAACGAAATAGATCAAGAAAAGAAATGAGATGTTTTTGTGATATGTTTGGAATGCCAAAAATTCAAGCCCCTTCATCAAGAAATAAGATAAAAAAGAAGTTGAGGCATAGAAATCAGAATATAAAAACGAAATAAATGTTGGAAGGTGTGAAAAAGAAGGACATATATAGTTAATATATGTTTTGTTAAGAAAAAAAATAAATGAGATATTGTGAAGAGATAAAGAACTTACTAATAAATGAAAAGGAAGAGGATAATGGAACATCATAAGAAGAAGAAGAATTTGAAAGTTATGAAATTTGTTTAAGAAATTATAAAACAAAAAGAGTTATTATTTGAATAAATTGAAAAGATACAATATGAGCATTTAAGAAAAGATTATTTATTAAAAAGCTTAAGAAAATCATCTGTAAAGATCAAAAAAATAATCAATAAACTACAAACATTCAACAACCATCTAGCTTAAGAGAAATAGATTAGCTATAAGTGTACCAACGATTCAATTATTTCTTGGTCATGAAATTTATAAGGCTATCAATAACTCCGATCAAAAGATCAATAGAGTTTGCAGATAAATTTTCAGATGAGATTAAAGATAAAAATCAATTACAAAAATTTTTAACATATACGAATTATATATCAGATTTCTTTCCTAAGTAAAGACAACATTGTTCTATTTTTTATATGATAGATTAAAGGAGAATCACAACTCTGGGGAGAGAAGCATAATCAAGTGGTTAGAATGTTAAAAGAAAAAAAAAAAAAAATTAAAAATTTACCTTGCTTAGAAATATCTCATCCAATTATGTAGGGACAACTCATCAACAAAGGACAATTATGGTAGACAAGAAAATAGTAAGATCCCAAGATTATTGTATTAACTTTTATTGTGTGAAAAATAGAATGTCAGCAAAAAAGATGTTGTAATAATGCAAGATTCGGATTTCAAAATATTGTAAAAGATGATGATATAAGGTAATATAAATATGTGTGAAGAAGTTGGAGGTATGAGCAAAAGCTTGTGACTCTCAAGATCCTTTTCAAAATTTTTGTAAGTTTTTATTTTTGAATTTATATTTCTTTTGTTAAGATCATCTCTTTCTCTCCAAAGATTTTCAAGATTTTATTCACATTAAAGTTTAATAAAAACTTTATAAATTAAATAGTTTCATAAATAATTCTAAAATATTTACAAATTAATTATAAATATTTTAAATTCATTAATTTTTAAGATTTATATATGTTAAAAATTATAATAATTAAAATAATTAGGGTTTTTGAAGGTTTATTTATGCAATTAAACTATAATAATTGAAATAATTAGCATCGATAATAATAATATAATGAATATAATTTCAAATAATAATTTTAAATAATTCAAAAACTAATATAACCATCAAAAAAATAAATTATTTTAATAATATAATTAAAAATTAATATAACCATTAAATAACAAGCCCCAAAAATCCCATTAAATGATAGAACAAAATAATAATCATAATAATATAATGGGTAGCCATCGTCCTAGAGCAAATTCCTTCCTACCAGAGTAATTTTTATTCGAGTACCAATATTACCATTAATTAGTCAAACTCTTTTATTTAAATTGATTTTATTAAAACCCATTATATATTAATTACTCTTTCTCTCCATTTTTTTTTTTTTTTATCGATGCTTTCACTTTCTGCCTTCTCTCCCTATTTAATTATCTATGTTATTATATGATTTATCTATTTATACGCATTTAATTATTTTTTATATTATAATTCTTTCATTTGAATATATTATTTTATCATTTTATACAAAAATATATTATTATTATTTATTTATTTTTATATTTACATTTAAAAAATTATTTCTACAACTAAAATTATAGTGTATCAAATAAATAACATATAAAATGAAGAATATATCATTACAACCGTTTAATATGAAAATTGTATAAACATCTAATGAAAATAATGAAAAGCAAATCTTATTTTCTAAAATGAAGAATTATGTCCGGCACTCACGAAACTACAAGATACAATTGAGTCAAGTTGTGTGATTTAAACTCTTGTTTCAAGAATTGCAAAAACTATTTCATCTTTTTTTCATCGTCGTTATCATTGCTCTCTAGCTTGATTCCCCGGCTAAAAGTTCATCTCCAATATCACTTTCGCCACATCTATCTCCTGTCATAAATTATATAGTATAATTATTAATGTGGGAATAGAAAATATTTTAATGCAAACTAAAAGCACACAGATCAAGTTCACTAAAATAATTCTCATTCTAAAATCTCATCACATCACATGTGTTTATATAAATCTCACTTTACTAAGACGGTCATCGTACTTTGAAAAAAAAAGTTGAAATTTCAGTTCTAATCCCATAGGAACTCAAACCAATTCATCGGCATCTCATTCAAATCAAACCAATTCACTGGCATCTCATTCAAATCAAACCAATTCATTGAACTTCCATCGTTGTTTAATCTTCAAGCATGACTTTCAATCAACTTATTTGTTGCAAATTGATTTGCTAACATAAAAATAAATCGATATGATGAATCATTATGTTATATTCTTCATTTTATTTGTTATAATTTTAGCCGTTATATACAAATTGAGATGTTATAATTTTAGTTGTAAATATAACTTTTTTAAATGTAAATATAAAAATAAAAAATAATAATATTTTTTTATATGAAATGATAAAATAATATATTAAAACGAAAGAATTATGATATAAGCAATAATTAAATGCGTATGATTAAATCATATAATAATATAGATAGTTAAACGGGGAGAGAAGGGAGAAACTGAAAGTGTTGAAGGGAAGAAGAGAGAGGGTAATTAATGTGTAATGGGGTTTAATAAAATAAATTAAAATAAGAATTTGATCAATTAAAGGTAAAATTGGTTAGAAGAATTTTGCTCCGACAGGATCACTACCCGAGAAAAAAAGATTGGAGTTTGAAAAGGTTTTTATGGAATTAACGAGAAGAGAGAGACGAAACAAATATTATATTTAAATTGTGAGAAGGGTATTAAAATAATTTTAGAAATAGTATTTAATTTAATTTTAAAATATTTTAAAAAAATGTTGGATATTTATCCCATATCATTTAAAGGCTTTAATTTATCCTTAAATATTAATATTTATGAAATTTATAGAATTTTTCAATAAAATAAATAAAATTTGGAATAGTTTTTTAGCATCCCATCATCATCAAATTGAAAAATTGAAAAGAAAAATTATTCAACCAAAATTAGAAATTATTTTTATATTATTGGAGTCGAAAACATCTACAACTAAAGTATACATGTCTAGTCGCGTAAGATTATTTCTTCTTTTTGACGTGGCAAAATCATGGCGACGGACGACTATGGGATACAATGAATTCGAGTACACCAGAAAGAAGCTCCTCAAAGCTAGCTTGGGAAGTGGTGTCCACGACGAGCCTAGGCACTTCACCAAAATCGTACTCATAGCAACCGTTGTAACCGTCCAACAATCTCTCCATGTCACGCCACGTCGACGGCTTATGCCAGCCGGCGTCGGCATTGGCTTCGCACCCTCGCCGCTCGAGGCGCCTCCTCCACTCGGCTTCGTCATTCGGCTTGCACTCGACCACGAGGAGCCGCGAGCCGGAAGAAGAGGCCAGCTCGAGGAGGCGATCGAGGTGGGAGCGGCGGGAGAGAGGAGAGTCGACGACCAAGCTGAGGCCGAGAGATAGCTGAGTGAAAGCGATTCTCCAAAGGACGTCGTATGAAAGGGAGTTGAGAAGATTGGGAGAGTTTGAGGATTGGAGTGGGAAAGTGGAGTCGCGGACGTCGTCTTTGTCGAGTAAAGGGCAACGGAGGAACTTGGCTATGGAATGCGCTAAAGTGCTCTTTCCGGTTCCTGGATGCCCTTTCATCGCTACTATCACTTGCGCTGAATTTGACCCTACTGCCTTCTCCCTCCCCATCTCTATCTCTCTCTCTCTCTCTCTCTCTCTCTCTCTCTCTATACAGCATTTACATACCGGACAGCTCTTATTATATTTTATTTAAACAAATAGTTCCCCAAAAGTTTTACAATATTTTTTATTAACTAGAATTAAAAACACTTCTCAAGTACATTTGAGGAATGAGAGAGCACCACCAACGTGTGACCCTCATAAACAATATTATCAATTTATTATATTATATTATTTTCGTAGGGAGTGGTTGTGCTATACTAAGCAATCACCACAAAAATTAAAGGTAATTCAAATAATTGAGGGAGGGGTTGTTTTCAGAGAGTGGATGGACATCCAAGTTGTCATGGGTAAGGATAAGGCTGAACAACGAAGCTCACGGATAAGGATAAGAATTAAAGAATGTAACTGTTGTGGGTGCTAGTGCCAGTGCTAGTGCTAGTGCCAGTGTGGTGGTATCAAAATACGATGTTTTGGATGAGTCCAAGACATTTAAGTATTATTGTTGTACAAACTTAATTAGCTGTCTTCATAATTTGTTACTGTCACCATCACTGATTTACTATACTATAATTAATTTTATTGATCAAAATTGAAATTTAAAAATATTTAAAAAAAAAAAAAAATCTTGCATCTCCTGCTCCCTGTCTTCTGAAAATTTTATTATAATAAAAGAGTCATGAAATTTCTTGCTTCCGCAAAAAATTTAAAATTATAATAAAATTTTTTAAATATATTTTTAAATATATTTTTATTATTATTATTTTTTTTTATAAACGAACTCTTGCTTCCGCATATAAAGACTCATGAAAATCATAATTTCATTATAACTTGGGCTGCAGCTTTCTATTTACTAAATTACCAAAAACAATAATAATAATAATAATACGTAAAAAAATCTTGCATATCTCTTGCTTCCTGTCTTCACCTTCGTCGAAAAAACAAAAGAAGAAAAACCCTAGCCCCTCTCCCAAGTCCCACCGACTCAAAGACTCAAGACGTTTGTATTGGGTAAAACCCTGGTTTAGTTAAGAAAGACGGAGTCAACCAAAATTCGACGAAACCCCAGACGTGAGACATGAGGAAGCTTAAGTTCCATGAGAAGAAACTGTTGAAGAAGGTCAATTTTCTGGAATGGAAGAGAGAAGGTGGTCATCGAGAAGCTTTAATCATGTCTCGCTACCTTGTCACTGGTCGTGATGATTACAAAAAGTACTCACTCTCACTCTCTCTCTCTCTCTCTCTCTCTCCCTCCCTCTCTTCTAAAATGATTTATTATATATTTTTTTTCAAAAATTCAGATATTCAAGTTTGTGCCGGATGGTGCAGAAGCTTGTCAACATTCTAAAACAAATGGACCCTAGAGATCCCTTTCGTATTGAAATGACTGATATGCTCTTGGACAAATTGTGAGTTCTTTCACTTCCTGCCCTTTCTTATTATTTCTTATTCCATTTTCAAATCTTACATTTTTCTTTGCTATTCTTTTAATCATCTCTTTCTACTTCATTTTAAATTCTCTCCTATATCTAACACTTAAGAATGCTCACAATTGAGCTGCCCACGAAGGTTCTATGGATGAAAGTTCCTAATTCTCTACTACATACAATAAGAAACATATTACAATTTTGACCCTTAATTTCAATAAATGAACTAACGTATATCAGAGTCTTAATTCGAATTGTTGTGGAGCAGCTCTCTTCCAAATCCACACAAGGAAACTACGAAGTTGAAAACGAGATTGGAATGATTTCTGGTTTGCAACAATGAGATAGGCATGTATCTACTGCAGGAAACAATGCCCTATTCACAAGTTTGTGCATATAAACTGCATCAGAGGTTTCTGGAAGAGAATGTAACCTACGTTGTTGCAACTACAAGATTGCTGATGTGAGTTTTTTGCTCTTCATGGAGCTCGGCTAATCCAAAGTTCAATATTTGGACATTTAGATCCCCATCTAGTTGTACATTTGTGGCTTATATGTATTTATTCTATTAATATCTTTAGTGGTGATTCTTCATAAAGAAAGGCCAGACCGGCTATCCCAAGACATGTTTTCCTTCTATCTGCCAAATCTAGTTCTAAGGTCTTCTATCTCGAATTATGAGTCACACTGTTACAAGATATAACTACTTAGATCACCTTAAGAACCCCTCAATGCACAGAAAATGTGGCCACTAAAACGAGAAGATTTACCCAAAAAAAAAAAAAAAAAAAAGAGGTGTAGGCAAGGGAATTATTTTTCCTGTATTCATGAACTAGTAGTAATTGGTTTTCCTCAGTACGGCAACCATGAAGCTCGACAAAATTTGGGTGTTGCAAACCAGAAATCATTACGATCACAATTACAAGTTCACAGGTTCCTTGTGTGGATTTGGAAGAGTGCTGCTTCACAGCAATTACTGTACCTCAAAAGGAAAAGTTCTTAGGTGATTCCTACATGTGTTGTTATACGTGTCTTGAATTTGTATTGCCATACCATTTTCTGAGCCCAATTAGAAGAGGAAAGAGGAAATGGGAGATCTATGATGGACCATGTTGTTGGGACAGCTTAGACTTGACCCGCTTTGGTCTTGTTGCTAGTCATATATAAGAGTTAAGGGTTTTGGTAATCACTTCATTTTTTCAGGTGTATATGGGAGGCCTTTTTTTATTGCAATAACAGTTAGGGTTTAAAGCTGGTTCTGTGGTGATTCTTCACTATTGTTGTATGTGCTTCTCTTCGTGCAGGTTGTTTTGGATTTTGCTCCTCTGGTACTGAGGATAGGCTTCTGACTTGAACCATATACATTCTTTTGTTTTCCATTAGTCTTTCTTGTTTTTGTTTGCCATTGTCTTAAAATCTATGTTATTTTATTATTATTATTTCTTTGAGTACCTCTGCTTTTAATCTTCCTTTGCCACAACTATGTTGATTCTACCCTTTGTATATAATGGCTACCTTGTTAATTTGTAACCTGGACTAGCTGCTTGCGTAGATATATGACACTATAAATTAAAATATACTCAAATTAAGGGGAACTCATGCTTCCTTGTCATGGACAACTGTAATTTGTGATATACACAGGAGTGAGACCGAAAATGTTTCCAAACAAGTATGGATCAGCTTGTGATATTAATTAAATCTGATTATTTCTAGCATAGTAATAAATGCTTTCAGTTTTTCTCAACTCTATTGTATTTCACCAATGTAAACTCTCAAACATGACGGGGTCTCCATTGAGATTAGAGATCCCGAAGTGTCACAAGTTTAATAAATTGTAAAAATAGATACTGATGTTCCAACAAAAGTGCCCTCAAGCCGTATGGAATTAACAGCATAAGCTATAATACTGATGGTAGTAGGATATTGGAAATCTGAGCAAGGAAGTCAAATTTAATTCATCCTAAGATTGATAAATTTAACATCTCAGTTTGAACAAGGAAGTTTCGACCAATGGACTCATCGTCCTCTCTAGCCAGATTGGTGCATATTCAAAGGCTAAAATATTGATGGTAGTAGGATCTATTTTTCCTTACAAGTTTGAAGTTCTCGTCTTAGAATTAGTTCACATTTTGGCAATACCCTTCTGGAAGCATATGAGATATCTTGAAGGTAGACAACCACAAGTCCTTGTCTCAGATTATTTTTGCCTTTTTATTAAATGAATTCCATGGTCTGTTTATAAAAAAAAAATAATAATAAAATAAAAATGAGTGGGTCATGCTTTTTACAAGAAATGATCAATAATTATCAGATGTTTTCATAACATTGTCAGGTACAACATGGGCGTGATACCATCCAGGAAAAGCTTAGCTCTATGCGACTGTTTATCCGTGTCATCCTTTTGTAGGTAAGGGACAGGCCTTTTCAATTTATGATGAATGTGTGAAAAATGTAACTTATTTTGCCTTAAAACTGCATTACCTAGGCACAACTTTCAGATAAAACATGGAGTGATTGTATTTTTTTTTTTTTTTTGGTACAAGTGGAGTGATTGTATTGTTATGACTTCATCTGGCCTTTTTAGGTCTGACTGTTTTGGTCGTCAGAACACCTGGCAGCCGGTCTTGGTCTTTATGATATTATTATAATCAGAAAGACAATTAAGGGCCAGGAGAGCAAATTTGGAATGAGAAGCCTGCATCAAGAAATATATAACATTAATGATCATGATTATCTAATTTTGTTGTAGGGTATTATCTCTCTGGTTGCTCCTTTTCTGAACCTGTTTTTTTTTTTTTTTTTTTTTTTTTTTTTTTACAAGAATTTGAATCTGGAATTTATCAGATTGGGGATGGAGGTTATGACTAGGCAATCCCCTTAGGACTTTTCTGAACCTGTTCTGTGTGTTTTTATCATCTCTTTGCTTGCAGGAGGAGGCTTTCAACAATCTTGGTACGTAAAAAGTTTGCTGAGCACTTGAAACAGGCAGTGACATACGTTGAGCAAGGACACATCCGAGTTGGGCCAGACACCGTTACTGACCCAGCTTTTCTTGTGACAAGGAATATGGAGGACTTTATAACATGGGTAGATGATTCCAAGATCAAGAGGAAGGTGTTGCAGTACAATGAACAGTTGGATGATTACGATATTATGAACTGAGAGCAGCGCAACTGAAAATGCTCTTGGGTTTTATTTGATGTGGTTGAGAGTTCCTGCTTTCAATTAGGTTTTGCAGAAGTTTGTTAGTGGGGAATGTAATTGAAAACGATTTAGGGTTTGCAATCTTGCATATGCGTGTTTCTGGCTCGAGATGTCATGCCAGAAATCATTTTTAGAATTTAATCCAAGCCCTCACCATGACTGGTCGCATGTACCAACTTTTATGTTATCAAGATTAAAGTTATAATGTTTTGTGCTTTAGACTTGAAGAGCTGTGACAAATGCTTTCAGAATTCAGAGTACGTTCAAAGACAGAAATGTTGAAATTTTGTTGTTTGCTTTTTTTTCTTTGTACGGATATTCCTAAAAAACCTCTGTAAATTTATTTATAAGTTTAAATTCAAATTTACCACCAGTCCACCACTTATCAGTACAGACTACAGAGCAACCGAATACCCAAGGCAGTTTGTACCTTTTCGGTGAACATCCCAAACAAAGCTAAATCTCTGATGCCACGTCCTTATAATTCTTTTTGTTTGTTCCTGCAGAATTTGTGACGTGTCAGCATTATAAGAAAAAAGATATACAAAATTTCTTATGATATATTTTGGATCTCTCTCTCTCTCTCTCCCTCTCCCTCTCTAAGCTGAGCATCAAAATGTACAAAATGGGGAGAGTCAGAAGAAGAAGAGTTGCTCTCGTTGTGTGGGTGTATGTGTTGATCATGTTGTTCACTGTCACTGTGCTCGGAGATTGTTCTGATTGCCCACAGCCACAGAAGAAGAAAACAACTTACTGGGAGAGCCTCAAAAGTTTGGCAAACCAAATGCAAACCCGCTTCTTCCCCCCAAATATAGAGTAGGTTTCTCTCACATTTTTCTAGTTTTGCCTTGGCACTTTTAAGTTTCTAATTGTGTTTCGGAGATAGGGTTTTAGTTTCAGGAGTGGGGGTAAAGCAGTAGAATCCAGTGGCGGCAGCAGCAGCAACAATGATGGTGTAGGTGCAGGTGCAGGAGAGAGACTAAAAGAGGCAGTTGAAATGAGCTTGGAGAAGAGCAAAGAAGCCATAGAGGATACTGCCAAAACCGCATCAGAACTCGCCAGACATACAATGCATAAGACAGCACAGAAGGTGAAGGAGAAACTGTCTGAGAAAAAGCAAGATTCTCATGCTGAGTTGTGAGTCAATGAATAATTTTATGTTTATCTAGTATTTTCAAAGTTAAGAAACCAGTAAATCTTGCACAAATAACTTTGTACATGTTCCATATTTTTTGTATCCATGTCCTACCGAAACAGTCTGTTCTAATCTGTAGAATTTGGGAGTTGAGACTTAGAACTACCGCTTCGGCAGTATCAGTTACAAGAAGAAACCATACGTCTCAAAATATAAAAATAAAAATGTCAGTCATGAGTTGCCAAGCAGATCCAATAACCACTTAGCAACCCTGATATCCTCGGTTCTGATTCAATTCCACTACCCTTATACCCTCTTTCAAATTCAATTAAACCAAATATGGAGGACATTATAGCTGTTTAGCACATTGTGGAACTGAAATGCCGATCTCCCAGTAAGGAGAGTTCGGATTCAAACAATAGAAAGAAACCATCATAATAACGACTAACCGAAGTAGTAATTCTGGTCACCCCTAGCAAGCTCAGGAGAGTCAGCATCCTTATATCACGATTGGTAAAAATCACATATATTCATTCCACCTGATAATTTGCCGTTGTAGGCACGTGAATTGTACTAAAACCATACTAACTTATAAACAAAGAAACAACAGGAAAAATTTAATCGAGGTCTCAACAGCGAGGGCAATTTTTGCAAATATGACCTGAAGGATCACCTCTTCAATCCACACCCGAGCTGTGACAATTGCACAGACTAGCTAATTAAAATTATAAGTATAATTGGGGGCATGATGTATAACAATCAACTTCAGCATTTACTTTGCTGAACATTGAAATGGACAACAAGGTAAAAGGATTCAAATTCTAGTAACAATTAAGACATGAAGGGTTAAATTAAAGTGTTTGATGAACAAGAAATTTCTTTCTCCAAATTTATTTCAGCAGTCAAAAGCTGCCCAACATTACATTCAAGTATGTCTTTCAGTACACTAATGAGAACAAAAACACGCCAACAACCAAAGTAATGCTTATCCTCTGCCAACCGAAGCCACCAAACAATATCGCCAAAGCTGCACGCCCGCCACAGTATAAGAAATGGATTCAAAGTTAGAACTTAATTACAACCATTACAGTCAACTAGATTATAAACCAGGATAAAACTTAGAATAATTATTGTATTATACTCAAACATACATCACAATTTCCTTGCCAAAACATACCACTATGATTTATGTAGGACATCATATCTTCCAATTTGAAGTGACATTCCAAATAGACTTTAATTATTTATTTTTCACAAAGAAATAGACAGTGCATCATCAGAAGACTTAAGTTTCAATTTAACTACTTCCAGATTTTCCTTTTCCAGGTCAGCTTCTGCTTTCCTTGCTAAGGGAGCTTGTCAATGAAGCCAATGAGAATGCATGTCAATATTGATAGTTTTCTTCATATGTATTTGCTGCATAAAAATTTTGCTGCAGTGGTCTCATTAAAGATGAATTGCTCACGAATGCTTCCTACTACTTGCACGCTTCCCACCAGTTTTCCCCTACAACACTACCATACTAACAAGACCAGGAAGCCCATCACCACCATACATTTGCCATCCTAACCGGCACTGCCACCATTGCCTCCAAAACTTTTGTAAATAACTGCTGATGCCCACTAATGCCACTGCCACCAAGCCCACAACGCACCACTCTATTGTCATCAGCACCAAGCGCTGTCTTTATGGTATCCTCATTTTCTCCCAAATTTGTTCCTCCTGCGGAACACTCATGCCCATGATAGTCCACCAAAATCAAATCTAATGAAAATCTCAAGCATATTCCTATCCCAATGGCTTCAAGCACAAATCATCCAAGTCACATTTTCAAACTCTTTGCAACACCTTCCCTTATTGTAGTCGTCCAACAAGTTGAGATCTTATGAAGGGTTATTGCCGCATTTTTATTATGCAGAATGACAAACAAGATCACTCAACTAAAAGAAGATGTACTTTAGATATTTTAAAGGTAATTTGTGAATTCACATATCCCAACGTACGGACAGAAACAGAAAAGTTGCTCCCAATTTTGAGTTCTTAAAATCATTATACTGTTGACAAAGACTACAAGATGTAAATTAAAAAAAAAACCTATGCCACTCAAATTTTGAAACAGGTAGGGAGGGAGTAAAAGAAACAGGTACCACCAAAATGAAAGAGGAGAAAGAACAAAGAATAACAAAGGAGAATTTGAAAGTTCTCCATTTTTATCTAGGACTACCTACGAGGGATAACAAATATCCCCAACAAGAAAATACAGCTATAATGCTAACACAGAAGAAACTGTTCTAGAGGAACCACTCAAAATTTTTAAAAAGTAAATATGGCTTTCCTGGAGGGAGGACATAATGTGCATCATCCAAACAAAATCTTCGAGTCAAAACACAACAAAGCCCCCCCCCCCCACAGGGGGAAAGGGGTCTCCCTTAGCTACCCTTTCTAAGAGCAAACCGTTTCCAACGTTCAATCTTAAGAGGTATACTATTCAAAGTATTTTCTACAGATCAAATGGATTGTTTATTTAACTCCCTTAACTTCTATATCAGCTAGTAGAATTTGCAATTTGCATGGTAAAGGTGCCAGTGGACAAAGTTCCAATGACAGAAAAATGGAACACGGAATAGCATCTCAAAAATTATGTTCAGTTGCAGAAAATATATCACAAGAACAAGGTATCCAATGTCAGAGAATAAATTCTGTAGATAAAGAGCAGTATTACTAATATACGCACAATCTCCATTAGGCAAATGATGTGATGTAATGCATACGGGCCTCTAATCCCATACCTTGCACTACAAAGGAAGACACACTTCAACAAGGTAGCGATGGAGGAGTGAGTATTAGCAAAGTAGAAACTTCTTTGACCCCTAGAATCATTGTTACCAGGGGGAAAGAACCTTTATGATGAATTACATTTTCCTCCCCCAAACAAGTAGTGAGAGATATTATATAGTCCCCACAAGAATGAAAGAGAAACACTTTTGTAGAGGGTACAAAATAACAATAAGTCCAAACTGGCTTCAAGGAAGAGATCCTTTAACCTCAACCATAATAGCTCTTAAGCCTACAGGCTAAGGGCAAATGATTGACTTTTTCCTCCGAGAATCCTTGACAAACGTCTCTCAACCAACTAGACAGCATATCATTACCATCATATTTTGCAGAAGGTTCCTCATGCTGTGGTTATATTAAGCTCTTCGTCATTCTAGACCTTCCAGCAAATTTTTCCCTCCCTCCTTTCATCGATAGCTTTAGAACCCCCAATGTGCAGATTTAATATAGAATTAATAATTTGCAATTTTCCACAGCAACAAAATGCATAGAAGAAAACCCTAAAAGAAAGCAACCAAATCACCTAAAAGATTATTCCTGAATTAACAAATTGCACCAGATTTGAAGGTCTACATACCCAATTACTGAGTCTCAACAGATCATTCCAGAAAAAAAAAACATGAATTAGAAAATCGAAAGCAAATCCTAGACTCTAATCAAGCGCGAACCAAATAATTCACCAAGTTCTCTTCCACAAATTATGCCTAACGATCACAACAGATAGCATACAAAAAAAAAAAAAAAAAAAAAAAAATCCATGAAATGAGGTCAATCGGGGAATACCTGAAAGTGGAATCAGTGAGCATCGCCATGTTCCTTAGCGTGCTGCTGGTGCTCGAGATGACGACGCTCTTCAGGGAGAGCGACTAAGTAGGAGAAGATCATGCCACCGAAACAAACATGGTAGAGAGGATCGACGGAGTCGGTCATAATGTATTTGGCGTGATAGTTGTCCAATCCTCTTTGGATGGATTTCTTCACATAATCGATGGTGAACATGGGCTTCAGATGATCTGGCAGCTCCTTCACCTTCATCGATTTGATTTCGTTGTAGAAGTTCCTCATCGCCATTGTCGGGGAGAGAGAGAGAGAGAGAGAGAGAGAGAGAGAGAGAGAGTTGCGATGAAACCCTAATTTCTCGTCAGGACACGGAGGGTTGCGAATATCTCACCGATCGTATATATTCGCTTTCAAAATTACCCCCAGTTAGCATTATCCCTCACGCTTACAAATCGGGCATATCCATATTAAAATTTCCATTAATTTTTTTCTTTAAAAACCATAAATACCTTTATTCAAATTTAATAATTATTTCAACCAATTTGTAACGGTATATATTCGATATGTCAATAATGTTATTGTGGGAGTTCAATGATATCACAATCGGATTGAATAAGATATTTCAAGCCTAGAATTATTGAGTCAGCCCCCTTATTCGATCTATTTCTATCAATCAGATAATTCTATGTTATTTTTGTGATAACCAAAAAATTCTTTTCAAACAAATAATTAAATTTAATAAATATTTAATATATTGTTTTAATGAGATATGAATTTTTGTACACAAATAAACTTTATTCATAATAAAAAATTTATATAAATTTGAATAATTTTAGTATAAATATATATATTGAAATATTCACCCTTGAACATTAAAGTGAGACGTATGAATTATATGTGTGTGTGTGTGTATGTATGTATCAATAGATGAATTTTGTTCAAAATGAATACTTGATTTTGATGAATAAAAAAATTTATGGTTTCAAATAAATGTTTTTATATAATGAAAAGAGTTTTCAAAAAAAATATTCATAATTAGTTAACAAATTCTAGTCCAAACAAATAATTAATTTTGACATAAGTATAATTCATGTACATGCTTAAATATATATATGTATGTATGTATATATATATATATATATATATATATATGAAAGTTGGGTCAT
This sequence comes from Dillenia suffruticosa, assembly GCA_033439265.1. Taxonomy (NCBI): domain Eukaryota; kingdom Viridiplantae; phylum Streptophyta; class Magnoliopsida; order Dilleniales; family Dilleniaceae; genus Dillenia; species Dillenia suffruticosa. Next base: position 11,343,669 of record JAVTVX010000004.1, on the reverse strand, counting down.
TTTTCAAAATATTATGATTTGGGGCCGATTTATTTAAATATTGTGGAAATTTTTTTGGAAATAAATTTCAGATTGCTTAAAATTGTTCCTGAAAAGAAAAAAAAATCAACGAAATTGATTTTATAAAAATCAACTTTGAAATTGATATTTTAAAAATCGACTTTAAAGCCGATTTGCGAAAAGACAAACCAAAAGTGGAGAGTAGAGGATAGGCCAATGATGAGAAGCCACGTAAGCAAGATGTTTCGAGGAGAGAGACGAATGACCATCAAAATTCTCGCTAAAAGGGTGGATTGGGTTTGCTTCCTTCCAAAAACACATAACGCGAGCTAGTTTGATACCACCCTCCTCTCTCTCTCTCTCTCTCTCTCTTTATTTTCTAGGATTTTGAAGTCGATTTTTCAAAAATCAACTTCAAAATTGATTTCTACAAAATCAATTTCGTTTCAGTTTTTTTTGATCGAAAAGCATTTCAACAATCTGAAGTCAATTTCAAGAAAATGGAATTCAAAGTATATTTTTACAAAATCGATTTCGTTAGTTTTGAAAACTCATTAAATCAACTATATTTAAATAAATTGAGTCCAAGCCATAATAGTTTGAGAAATAACCTTGTAAAAAATATTGATATTCCTAAATTAAAGAACTCTTATTGAAAAAGGTTTGGAGATTTTCCAATTGAAGAAATCTTGATAATATTGATATTTTTAAATTTCAATATTATAATTATTTCATTTATTTTTACCAACTTTGTAAATATTCTATTTATTCTTACTTTTTATGTTTTAGACTTTAATATCATGAAATCACTCTATAATTAGGGTATTTGTATAATCTATTGAGTAGACAATACATGTATCATTCTCTATTAGTCTGCTTTCTTTATTTCTTTTTTTTTTGCTTTATTTTGTTTTTTCTAACATGGTATTAGAGCACTAGGTGTCCGATCTGATTTTCTTTCTTTCTACTCTTCTTATCAATTAGATATTTTTTTACCTAATTATAGAGAAATTAAATATTTCTCAACCTATTTCTGTTGTGTTTGATGGATACAATTATCAGGCCTGGTTTTAAGGGATGTGAAGTTTTCTTAAGGGAAAGAAGTTATGATGCTATGTTACAGGAGATGTCAAATTGCTCATGAAATTCAATGACGAATCAGATGGTGATTTTGTTAACCATATTTAAGATTGGGACAGCAAAAATTATCAAATTCTCACTTGGTTTCATAACACATCTGCACCTTTTATTCAATTACAATTTAGTCATTTTGAGACAGTTAAGGAAGTTTGAGATTTTCTTGCAAGTCGCTACACTACATCATAATAGGCTCATCAGTATCAATTGCTCACCGAACTTTACTCTTTGCGATAGGAACGAGATCAGTCAATCAATAATTTTCTTACCCGTATGCAGTCAATATGGGATCAACTTGCTCTTTTTGAACCCCATTGGTAGTATACAACTAATGTTAGCAAATATGCAATATATCAAAACCAAGGACATTGGGTCCGATTTCTTATGGCTCTAATATCATATTTTGAGCCTGTTAGAGCTTATATGCTTCATCGGCATCATCTTTCTACTATTGAAAATATAGTTTCTGAGTTAATATCAGAAGAAACTTGCTTGGGATTAATCAAACCTCAACATAGTGATGTTATGTTGGCCCCTACTACTCGAGGACCAAAGATTCCAAATTTTTATCGTAATTGTCAGAATTTGGATCATATCCTTCCTAATTGTCCTACTGTTCAAAGTCGATTCTGTAAAAAACAAGGACATATTTCTAGTTAATGTCTTGCTAATCCTATGATTGAATGTTGATATTGTAAAGAAAATGATCATCTTATTGAGAATGGTCCAAAGAAAGTCATTCAATCCCAAAATCGTTCTGTTGCTGATTCTCAACATATCTCACAATCTGCTGCTGTTACTACTATTGAGGATTGTGCTACTACTATCTCTTCTACTCAACCTACAATATCTCTTGGTGATCTTCAAATTCTCTTATAACAGGTTCTTTTTTCTTGTAATCACAACTATACTACACTATCTATCGTATCAGGTACCTCTTCTTGGTTTTTTGACTCTGCTTGCTCTAACCATATGACTCATGATTCCCACTCTTTTAGTTGTTTATCTACTTCTATCACACCACCTATGATTCATATAGTTGATGGCTCTACCATGCCAGTCACTCATATTGGTCATCTTTTCAACTCCTTTTTAGATTTACCATATATATTCTTTATTTCTACACTCACCTTAAATCTAATCTTTATTGGTCAATTATGTGAATTTGGATTGGACAAAATATTTATTTCTACTGGATGTCTCGTGTAGGATCCTCAGACGGGAAAGATCTTTAGGACAGGCTGTAAAGTTGGACGTCTGTACGAGTTCTCTTCTCTTCATATTCCTATTACTCGTTCCTCACTATGCTGTGCTGCCACTCGTCTGGGTCATCTATCTCTTAATAAATTTCGTTCTTTGATTTTTTCAGGTTTACTAAGTTCTGTTACTGATGAATTTCTTCAATGTATTTCATGTCAAACTGCAAAGTAATCCGTTTTATCTTTTTAATACAAATGATTCTATTTCTAATGCCCTCTTTGATCTTTTTCACTTTGATATTTGAGAATCATCTCCTATACCAACTATGGGTAGCTCAAAATACTTTGTTGTGTTTATTAATTACTACTTTTGCTGTATATGGATTTATAAACTGTTTAGAATTATCTCAAATTTAACTTTGTATCAATGATTCAAACTCAGTTTTCTCACACCATAAAATCTAACACATTGATAATGCGTCAGAATATCTTGAGTCTACTTATACTACATTTCTTAAGCAGCATGGAACCATTGTCCGATGTGCTTGTCCAGGTACTTCCCAACAAAACGGTACATTAGAATGAAAAAATCATCACATTCTTGACATAACTCGGACTTTACTCTTCTCTACATCTTGTCCATTACAATTTTGGGGTGAGACAGGTTTTACAGCTATATATGTCATAAATAAAATATTTTCTTCTACAATTTCTAATATCTCTCCTTATGAACGATTACATGGCTCCCTACCAACTTATAACTCTCTCAAAGTCTTTGGGTGTGCTTGCTTTGTGTTATTTTAACCCATGAGCATAATAAATTACAACCTCGAGCACGATAATGCTGTTTCCTAGAATATAGCATTGAACACAAAGGATATAGATGTTATGATTCTATCTCCAATCGTATTCGAGTCTCTTGACATGTCATTTTCTGGGAAAATACCATATTTTCTGATTTATTTTCTTTTAGTTTTGATACATGTACAAATACTTCAGCTCTTATAGCTACTCCATCAGATCATCTCCCACATGATGGACCTGCACCTCCTTTCATTGAAGCTGAGTTATCTTCTGAATCCACTTCTCGACCTACAAGAGTCAGAGCACCCATGTTCGTCTTCTTGATTATCATTGTTATTCTTCAATCTACACTTTACATGAGCCTCAATCTTACCAAGAGGCTAGTACTAATCCTCTTTGGTAACAAGCTATGCAAGAAGAACTACAAATTTTGGAGAATACATATACTTAGGATTTAGTTGATCTTCTTAAAGACAAAACTCTTGTAGGATGTAAGTGGATTTATAAAATCAAAGCCCACTTAGATGGTCATAAAGAGATACACACAGGAATATAGTATTGATTATGAAGAAACCTTTGTCACTGTTGCTGGTCTTACTTCTGTGCGTAGTTTGCTTGCTGTTGCTGTAGCTAAACTATGGCTCTTGTAACATATGACATTAAAAATGATTTTCTCAATGGAGTTCTAAAAGAAAAAGTTTATATGAAACCACCTCTGGGTTATTTACATCCTACCAACAAAGTCTGTTGTCTTCGTTGAGCTTTATATGGTCTAAAACAGGTTCCTCATGTCTGGTTTTCTATTTTCAGCAGTACTATCAGTGATTTTGGTTTCTTCCTTAGTGCTTATGATTTTGCCCTCTTCATTAAGCAAATTGATCATGGTACTGTTGTACTTCTTCTTTACGTTGATGACATGATTATAATTGGAAGCGATACTGCTGCAATCTCCAAATTTAAACATTTTCTTTGCAGCAAATTTCAAATGAAGGATCTCGGTCATCTTAGTTACTTCTTGGGACTAGAAGTTACTCCTACATCTTCTGGTTATTATTTGTCTCAAGCAAAATATACCTCTGACCTTCTTTCTCGTTCAGGCATTTTAGATAATAAAATTGCTTCCACTCCTCTTGAACATAATATCAAACTTTCTCCTATGGATGGCACTCTTCTTTCTGATCATACCTTATATTGGCGATTAGTGGGTAGTCTTGTTTATCTTATGCCACTCGTCTAGATATCTCTTATGCGGTTCACATTGTTAGTTAGTTTATGGCTACATCACGATCTTCTCATTTTGCTGCTATTCTATAGATTCTTCGTTATGTTAAAGACACCTTATTTCATGGACTTCACTTTTCTGTCTTATCCTCTTTACAACTATTTGCCTATTTTGATACTGATTGGACTGGTTATCCTACTGATCGATGATTTATTACTGGCAATTGTATTTTTCTTGGCAATTCTTTAATTTCCTGACGTAGTAAAAAACAAATTTTATATCTCGCTCTAGTATAGAGGTAGAATATCGTGCTCTTATTAACACCACTGCAGAATTATTATGGCTTTAAAGGCTTCTTTGCAATCTTGGTATACCTACTATTTCTCCAACTCCTCTATATTGTGATAATCAGAGTACTATTTGGATCGCTCATAATGATATCTTTTATGAATGAACTAAACACATTGAAATTGATTGCCACTTTATTCGTCAACATATAACTAAGGATGACTTTCAGTTATTATTTCTTTGCTCTAACGATCAACCTGTTGATCTATTTATCAAGACTTATCTTTCTGGGCATCATGATGACCTACTATACAAATTCAATATGACTTCTCTACTCCCATCTTGAGTTTGAGGGGGTGTATAGAATATTAACATTTCTAAATTGAAGAAGGTTTATTGAAAAAGTTTTGGAACTTTCCAAATTGAAGATGTTTTGAGAATATTTACATTCCTAAATTTCAATATTATAATTATTTCATTTATTCTTACTAATCTTGTAAATATTCTATTTATTCTTACATTTTATATTTGAGTTTTAATCTCATGGAATTACCCTATAAATAGGGTTTTTGTACAACCTATTGAACATACAACACATGTATCATTCTCTTTTAGTTTGTTTTCTTTATTCACTCTATTTTTCTACTTTATTTTGGTTTTTCTAACAAACCCTATGAAAGTTCTCTGTAAAATCATAGCCCTTAATCTATGGTTCTTGCGATATGTCCATGCAAAAAACCAACCTACTTCTCTCTCTCTCTCTCTCTATCTTAACATCTTCATTCCTCACTTAGATTTCTCTCTCTATTTGCAAATCAAGTTCCAAGCTTGATGGACTCTCCTTACTAGCCTTTAAAGCCATCACGCCCATCAACACCTACCCCCTGGTGGGACCAAGAAGATCAAAGTCGGAAGCTTGTTGATCTTCTTCATCAATTTGAGTTGGTTAGAGGCTATACTCCTATTTTTATATTGAAAATCCATGTCTAAAAGCTTTAACTTGCACCAAAAGCCATGAATTTCTATTTCTCAGCATTTTCTTCCACCTATGTGTTATGCACGCCATTGATGAGAAGGTCAAAACTTTGAATCATGGCAAGTAAGCATCAGGCCTGCAACTTTCTTTCCCCAAAAGATGTTTCGAACCTCATTGAACCTTTTTGTGAAGAAAAAAATGAGTTCTCATGTCAAAAATCCTAGTTCCCAACTTTGAGTTCGCCATTGATCTCCATTTTAAAAATGTCAATATTTTCACCTCTTGTGAATCTGAACCTCAATTCAAGTTCTAAACAACATTTAGACACTCTTTTGAGACTTGAAGATGAATTCCTACACCCAAGTTGTAAAATCATCACCTTTGCAACTTGAATCATGTCGCTGTCATTATGGAATATAAAGAATCTAATATAAGAATCGAGTTTGACCCTCAAAATCAACTCCTCTTCATTTTTGCATTGGTTTCAACTCATCGGAACCTCAATTAAATGTCCAAAATCTAATATCTAACCTTGAAATTCCTTTTACATCTTAATCTTCGTGATAGTAACCGTGGAAAAAAATATTCCAGCAACTGGATAACATTTAACCCTCAAATTTGCTCCCTAATCATTTATGTAGTGTTTTCAAACGTTTGCAAATGATCCTTACCAATTAAAATCCCTAAATGCCCCCTAATTTCTAGACCAAGTTAGGCTATGGTTCTAAGTAAAAGCATTTGAAAATTTTAGGAGAAAAGTTGTAAACTCTTGTTAAATTAGGGGCAAAATGAAAATTTAAAAAATTTAGGTGTAATATGCAAAAAATTCTTTCAACTAAATAAAATTTGTGTAAATTTAAATTTGTTTCGGATTGAGTTGTATTATTGGGATTTCAGGTTGAATTTAATTTTAATCAATTTATAAATTTAAAATTTAATTAAAAATATTTTCTAATTCTAAAATTATATCTGTTAAATCATAGAAAAATAAAAATTATTTTGTAAAATTTTTAATCAGATCAGAGTGTGCACGCAATCTCACACGCTGCCAAGAGTGAGTTGTTCAGTTTTGAACATCATTATTTAAATCACACGTCTACTCACCTCGTCATCACATGTACTCAATCATAGTGAATTCCTACGATAACATTTGGGCTACCACTCGTTTCGGTATTTTCTAATCTAGTGGTGGTCTTTGTTCTCCGATCAGAAACCTATGGCTTTTGGTTTGAGTCTCAGCACATGTAGCCGAGAGCGGGGGAGGGTATCATTACTGTTCGTCTTCTATGGCATTTCAGAAAAATTTTAAAATTTTTGCTCAGATAGCTAATAATAAGAAACTAATTTTCTAAACTCAAAAAAAAAAAAATTTAGAAATTTTGGTCGGTAAAAATGATTTTTCTATAATTTTAAACAATTTAGAAATTTCAAATTCAATAAAAAAATCTTTAACTCTAAAAAAATTACAAATTACAAAAAAAAATCATAGAAAAATTATTTGTATAAAATTTTCAGTCACATCAATGTATTCCCATGCTCCCATGTACCACAAAGAATGGGTTGTTCAGGTTTGAACATCACTATTCAAACCACTTGGCCACTCTTTTGGTCTGCACGTTGGAGCGCAAGAACACTCCATTGAAGTGTTTTCCACATTTTTTGTATTTTTCAATTTAATGGTAGACTTTTTTCTCTGATCAGATGCTTATGGCCTACAGTTTGTATTTCAAGCACACACAATCAAGAGTGAGAGATGACGTGAGTTACTGTTCACTGAAACAAAATTTTAGAAAAATACTAAAATTTTTACTCCAATGGCTAATAATAAAGAAATAATTTTCTTCACTTATAAAAATTTTTCTATAAATTTTCGGAACTAAAAATGATTTTTATGTAATTTTAAACAATTTGTAAATTTAAAATTTAATAAAAAATGTTTTCAAATTATGAAAAATAAATTAAAAATAACAAAAATTAAAATTATTTTTGAAAACTTTTTAGTGGTATTGGAGTATGCACAGCTCCCACACACCATTGAGAGTGGCCTATCCAAGTTTGAACATCACTTTTCGACTCTCATGGCCGATGCGTGCACTCCACATGCCGCCTTTCCGGTGGATTCCGATGATGAGATTTTGACTACCCCAATTTTTGGTATTTTCTAATATAATGGCAGTTTTTGTTCTCCAATCAGACACATATGGCTTATGGTTTGAGTCTTATGCATATGTAGCTGAGAGTGGAAGAGGGTGTCGGTTATTACTCATCTTCTATACTATTTCAGAAAAATTCTGAAATTTCCACTCAGGTAGACAATAATAAAGAAATAATTTTCTAAAGTCATAAAAATTTTTCTAGAAATTTTCAATACTCAAAGTAATTTTTCAATAATTTTAAACAATTTATAAATTTAAAATTCAATAAAAAAATATTTTCTAATTTCAAAAAATAAATTAAAATTATATATAAATCCACAAAAATTAAAAATTATATCTATAAAATTTTTGATCAGATTGGAGTGCGCACGCGGTCTCACACACCATCAAAAGTGGGCTGTCTTGGTTTGAACATCATTGTTCAAACCACTCACTTACTCTCCTGGCTAGCGCTTGTACTCCATACACCACATTCCCGGTGAATTCTGACGATTAGACCCTTATTTTTGGTATTTTTCAATGTAATGATAGTCTTTATTCTCCGATCAAACACCTATAATCCTAGGTTTAAGTACCACGCACATGTAGTTAAGAGTCGGAGAGGGTGTCGGTTACTATTCATCTTCTACAACATTTCAGAAAAATTCTGAAAATTTTCCTCAGGTAGTCTATAATAAGAAAATAATTTTCTAAACTCATAAAAATTTTTCAAAAATTTTCAATATTGAAAATGATTTTTCTTTAATTTTAAACAATTTAGAAATTTAAAATTCAATAAAAAAATTTTTTAACTCTAAAAAGGAAATTAGAAATTACAAAAAATTCATAGAAAAAATTTCTTAGGTAAAATTTTCAATCAAGTCGAAGTGTCCTAGTGCTCCTACATGCCGCCGAGAGTGGGCTGTTTGGGTTTGAACATCACTGTTTAAACCATTTGCCCACTCTCCTTGCCGCCATATATACTCCACTTGTCTTCTCTATGGATTTCGACGATGAGATTCTGGCTATCCTCATTTTCGATATTTTTCAATTTAATTGTGGTCTTTATTCTCTGGTTAGACACTTATAACCTAAGATTTGAGTCTTAAGCACATGCAGTTGAGAGTGGGACACGGTGTCAGTTACTGTTCATCTTAAACAAGATTTCAGAAAATTCTAAAATTTTCATCCTGCGGATTCTAGTGATAAGATTTTGGTTATCCTCATTTTCGAAATTTTACAATCTAATTGTGATCATTGTTCTCCAATTAGTCACATATGGCCAATGGTTTGAGTTTCACGCACATGCAGTCAAGAGTGGGAGAGGGTGTCGGCTAGTATTCATCTTCCACAAAATTTCATAAAATTTCTTAAATTTCACTCAGGGAGCCAACAAAGAGGAAATAAATTTTTGAACTCATAAAAATTTTTCAAAAATCTTCGGGACTGAAAATGACTTTTCAATAATTTAAAACAATGTTTAAATTTAAAATTCAATAAAAATTGTTTTCTAACACTTACACAAAAAATAAAATGTTATTTCTATAAAATTTTACACTAGAACGGAGTGTGCTCGCGTTCCCATTTGCTACTAAGAGTGGGCTGTCTAGGTTTGAACATCACTATTCAAACACTCACCCACTCTCCTTACCGGCGCGTTTACCTCATGCACCACCTTTTCGGCGGATTTTAGCGATAAGATTTTAGCTACCCTAATTTTTAGTATTTTCCAAACTAGTGACGTTATTTGTTCTCTAATCAGACACTTATGACCATGGTTTGACTCGCACACACATGCAGCCGAGAGTAAGAGTGGGTATTAGTTAACGTATCTTCTAAAAATTTTCAAAAAAAAAATTATAAAATTTTCATGCTCTTAGACAATCATAAGGATATAATTTTTTTAACTCATAAAAAGTTTTAAAAAAAATTTTGGAATTGAAAATATTTTTTTCTACAATTTTAAACAATTTATAAATCCAAAATTCAATAAAAAATATTTTCTAACTTTGAAAAATAAATTAAAAATTACAAAAAAATCCACTGAAAAATAAAATTTTTTTTCAGTACAATTTTTAGCCGGATTGAAGTATGCACGCGTGGCCACATGCTCTCGAGAGTGGGCCATGCTGGTTTGAACATCATTATTCAAACCACTTGCCTACTCAGATAGTCAATAATAAAGAAATAATTTTCTTAACTCGTAGAAAATTTTTCAAAAATTTTAGAGACTAAAAATAGAGTTGTAACCGGGCCGGGCCGGGCCGGGCCGGGCCGAGCCGGGCCCGGTCTGGTTCAAGAGCTATTCCCAGAACCGTGGGTCGGGCTAGCTGCGGTTCCTAGGCCAGTTCGGGCTGAGCCGAGCCAGTTCCAAAATTTTTTTAGTTGAACCGGCCCGGCCCGCTAAACCAGAACTGGCTGGCCGGTTCACACTGGGTTGGGCCCGATTTGGTCCGAAATTTTTTTTTCTCTATTGTCTTTTTTTAACTCTCTTTTTTAATTCTATTTTATTTTTGTAACTCTATTTTTTTAAACTTTTTTGTTGTTTCTTTTTTCTCTCTTGTAATGATTTATTTCTTCATTTTGTTTTTTTAATTCATTTTTTATAAAAAAATAAATTAAAAATTAGAGACATAAAATTTTTATAGTGATTCCACCGAATTCAGTATACGTCCACTATCAAACTCATCACTTTGATTTTAAAATCCACTAATTTTTTTGTTACATTATTTTGATTTTTATATCATTTTAATTTTTTTTCTATTTATAATGATTTTTAAAATCCACTTCTACTACTTTTTTTATAACAGGGTTGTAAATATTTTTGTACATATTTTTCAAATATGGGACATGTAACTATACTAAGTGGTAATTCTTTTCTTGCTAGTTATTCTATTTGTCCAATTTTTTCTTTATCCGAATTATATTTAAATATACCAGTATATTACCTCCCCCTGTACTTATTTGTGTTTGTCTTATTTATGATAATTTATCTGGATGATTATTAACTAAGTGTCTTCTAAGTGTGCCTACTCCCAGCCCTTCAAAAATTTATATTTTTGATGACAAATTTTACAAATTGTTTTTTGTTTATCATTTTTTTTTAAAATGTCTATATATTAATATCATCTTTTTTACTCCGTATTGTATTAGATTATGTGTTACTAGATTCAATTTCTTCCAAAAGAGTTTCAATATCTATATTATCGGGAATTTCATTTTGAAAAAAAAATAGAGGAAGGGGAGATTATTGAGAAGATTGAAAAGAGTGTGTTCCGGCCATTTTATTAAAAAATTAAGAATAAATTTTTAAAATAAAATATACGATTAAATTTTTAAAAAAAAATTTAAAATTAATTTTTTTAAAAAAATTTAAGTTTTAATTTTTTTTAAAAAAATAATGCAAATGCCAGAAAATAAAGATGCAAAAAAATTAAATGTACCGATTTGACGGATATCGCAGTTGTTTTTTGCAAAATCTTGAATTTGACCTCCCAACTTTGAAATTTTATCAAATCTTGATCAATGTTGAAGGTCGTGAAAAATTTATAATTTTCCCTTCTCCACCTCGACCGTTTTGTAGCAAAAGTACCAGGAAAGTTCCCAAATAAGAAGTGGAGCTTATCTGTTCTCGCTTAAATACCTCTTTCTTTCGACAATTAGTTGTCTCCAGACAGAATTTTCCTAAATATGCTATGCCATTGCATATTTAGTCAATGAGTTTCACAAAAATTTAGAGTACAAATTTGAGAATGTGTTTAGTGAAAATATATTTAATGAATAAAATGAAGGAAATAGAGATAATGGTGGAAATGTAGATAATGGTGGAAATGATAATGGAAATGGTATAGAAATTGGTAGAAATGATATAAGAAATGGTAATAAAAATGGTATAAAAAATTGTAAAAATGGTGAAAAGAAAATGATAATGGAAATAGTAATGAAAATTGAGAGAATGTAGTAATATTGAGAGAATGTGGATATGAGAGAGAGAGATATTTTGTTGTGGAGATTTTGGAAATGGGATGTAAGGTATTTATAGAAAATTTTTTTGAGCTTATGGACCAAAATAACCTAAAATCTAGCCGTTTTATAGCTGTTGGAAGGGATAAAATTGAAAAAAATTAAAAAAAATCTAGCCAGTTCCATGGCCGGGCTGATTCCCGGTTCCAAAATCGATTGAACCGGCCTAAACCGCTATAGTACCTGGTTCGGGCCAGGTTACTGTAGCTTCGGTCCAGTTCACAGGCTTGGCTTTTCCAGGTCGGCTAGGCCGGTTTTCGAGACTAAACCGGACTGGGCACATCTCTAACTGAAAATGAGTTTTCTATAATTTTAAAAAAAATTTAAATTTAAAATTCAATAAAAATATTTTCTAATTTTGAAAATAATTTAAAAATTACAGAAAATGCATAGAAAAGTAAAAATTATTTCGGCAAAATTTTCAGTGGGATCGGAGTGTACATGTACTCTCACATAGCACCGAGATCGGGCCATCCAGATTTGAATATCACTATTCAAACCACTCGCCTACTCTCTTCGCCGGCACATGTCCTTCACGCACTGCCTTCCTAGCTAATTCTGGCGATAAGATTTTGGCTACCCCCATTTTTAGTATTTTCTAATCTAATGGTGCTCTTTATTCTCCAATCAGACACCTATGCCCTATGGTTTGAGTCTCACACATATGTCGCCGACAGTGGGAGAGAGTGTTGGTTACCATTCATTTTCTGCAAAATTTTAGAAAATTTCTAAAATTTTCATTTAGTTAGCCAAAAATGAGGAAATAATTTTCTTAACTCATAAAATTTTCAGAAATTTTCGGGACTGAAATTTTTTTGTAATTTTAAACAATTTATAAATTTAAAATTCGATAAGAAATATTTTCTAACTATAAAAAACAAATTAAAAATTGAATAAAAATACACTTAAAAATAAAAATTATTTTCATATAATTTTTAGCTAGATTGGAGTGTTCACACACTCCCAAATGCCATCACTGCTCAAACCAATCACTGACTCCACTCGTTGGAACGGGTACTCCATGCGCCGCCTTCCCGGTGGATTTTGGTGATGAGATTCTTGCTACCCTCCATTTTTGGTGATGGATTTTAGTGATGGATTTCGGTGATGAGATCGGAGTGTACATGTACTCTCACATAGCACCGATATCGGGCCATCCAGATTTGAATATCACTATTCAAACCACTCGCCTACTCTCTTCGCCGGCACATGTACTCCACGCACTGTCTTCCTAACTAATTCTGGTGATAAGATTTTGGCTACCCCCATTTTTAGTATTTTCTAATCTAATGGTGCTCTTTATTTTCCAATCAGACACCTATGCCCTGTGGTTTGAGTCTCACACATATGCCGCCGATAGTGGGAGAGAGTGTTGGTTACCATTCATTTTCTACAAAATTTTAGAAAATTTCTAAAATTTTCATTTAGTTAGCCAATAATGAGGAAATAATTTTCTTAACTCATAAAATTTTCAGAAATTTTCGGGACTGAAATTTTTTTGTAATTTTAAACAATTTATAAATTTAAAATTCAATAAGAAATATTTTCTAACTATGAAAAACAAATTAAAAATTGAAGAAAAATCCACTTAAAAATAAAAATTATTTTCATATAATTTTTAGCTAGATTGGAGTGTGCACACACTCCCAAATGCCATCACTGCTCAAACCAATCACCGACTCTACTCGTTGGAATGGGTACTCCATGCGCCGCCTTCCTGGTGGATTTCGGTGATGAGATTCTTGCTACCCTCCATTTTTGGTATTTTCCAATCTAATGGTGGTCTTTGTTCTCCGATTAGACACATATGACCTATAGTTTGAGTCTCATGCATATGTAGCTGGCGGAGGGAGATGGTGTCGATTACTATTCTTCTTCTACAATAGTTTATAAAAATTTTGGAATTTTCATTTAAGTGGCCAATAATAAGAAAATAAGTTTCTTAATTTATAAAAATTTTCCAAAAATTTTCAAAACTAAAAATGATTTTTTTTGTCATTTTAATCAATTTATAAATTTAAAATTCAAATAAATATTTTTTAACTCTGAAAAATAAATTAAAAATTATTGAAAATCCATATAGAGATATAAACTATTTTTGTAAAACTTTCAGTAGGATCGGAGAGTGCACGCGCTCCAATGCACCATCGAGAGTGGACTATTCAGTTTTAAATATCATAGTTCAAACCACTCACTCACTCTATGTCTGGCTTGAGTATTTCACACACCGGCCTCCCGATGAGTTTTGGTGATGATATTTTGCCTACCACCCCATTTTTGGTATTTTTCAATCTAATGGTGGTCTTTGTTCTCCAATTAGACTCGTATGACCTATGTTTTGAGTTTCACACATATGCAGCTGAGGTTGGGATCGGGTGTTGGTTACTATTTTTCTTAGACAAAATTTTAGAAAATTTCTAAAATTTTCACTCAAGTAGCCAATAATAAGAAAATAATTTTCTTAAGTTATAAAAATTTTCCAAAAATTTTAGAGTTTGAAAATGATTTTTTTGTAATTTTAAAATATTTTTAAATTTCAAATTCAATAAAAAATATTATCTAACTTTGAAAAATAAATTAAGATTACCAAAAAAATTCAAAAAATAAAAATTATTTTGGTAAAATTTTTACCTACATTAGAGTGTGCATGCGCTCCCACGCGACGCCGAGAGTAGGCTGTCCTGGTTTGAACATCATTATTCTTTTTTTTTTTGTTACATTGCGATTTGAACGCGGGATCGCTGGGTTAGGAGAGGGGGTTATGACTACTAAACTATTCTCTTAGAAACTTGAACATCATTGTTCAAAACCACTTGCTTACTCTCCTTGTTAGTGCATGTACTCCATGTGCTGCCTTTTCGGTGAATTCCAACAATAAGATTTTGGCTGCCCCATATTTTTGATATTTTCTAATCTAATGAGGATCTTTGTTTACCGATTAGATACCTAAAGTGTTCATCTTTTAAAGTTTCAATAAAATTTAGAAATTTTGACTCAGATAACCAATAATAAGGAAATAAGTTTTTTAACTCTTAAAATTTTTTCCACAAAATTTTGGCACTACAAATTTTTTTTTTTGTAATTTTAAAAAAGTTTCTAAATCTAAACTTCAATAAAAAATATTTTTTAACTGAAAAATAAATTAAAAATTACAAAAAATGAAAAAAATAAAATTTATTTCTATAAAATTTTAGCCAAATTGGAGTGCACATGAGTTCCGAGTCACTAGGAGTGGATTGTCAAGGTTTGAACATTATTGTTCAAACTACTCATCTACTCTCCACGTCAACGTGTGTATTCCACACGCTGCCTTTCCGATGGATTTTGACGATGAGATTTTAACTAACATCCCATTTTTGATATTTTCCATTCTAGTGATGATTTTTGTTCTTTGATCAGATACCTATGACCTATAGTTTCAGTCTCATGCACATGTTGTAGAGAGTGGGAGAGAGTGTTGGTTACTCTTCATTTTCTATATGAAATTTTCACTCAAGTACCCAATAGTAAGGAAATAATTTTCTTAACTCATAAAAATTTTTTTAGAAAATTTCAGTACCAGAAATAATTTTTCTAAAATTTTAAACAATTAAAAATTTAAAATTCAATAAAAAAATATTTTCTAATTGTGAAGAATTAGTTAAAAATTATAGAAAAATCCTTGAAAAAATAACAATTTTCTATAAGAATTTCAATTGGATCGGATTTTGCACGCGTTGCCATCGAGAGTGGGTTGTCCAAATTTGAACATCATTGTTTAAACCGCTCGCTCACTCTCCTAGTCATTGCGTGTATTTCATGCATTGCTATCTCGGTGGATTCTAGTGATGAGATTTTGGCTACCCCGCTTTTTGGTATTTTCCAATCTATGGTTTGAGTCTGACGCACATGCAGCCTAGAGTGGGAGAGGGTATTGATTATTGTTCATTATCCATAAAATTTTAGTAAAAATCTAAAAATTTCACTCAGGTTGCTAATAATAAGAAAATAAGTTCTTAACTCATAAAAAATTTTCCAGAAATTATCAAGAATGAAAAAGGATTTTTTTTTTTGTAATTTTAAACAATTTATAAATTTAAAATTCAATAAAATATGTTTTCTTGCTCCAAAAAATAAATTAAAAATTATAAAAAAAATAAAAATTATTTATGTAAAATTTTCAATTGGATTGGAGTGCACACAGGCTCCCATGTGTCATCGAGAGTGGGTTGTTAGGACTAAACATCGTTGTTCAGGATTGAAAATCACCATTCAAACCACTTGCTCACTCTCTTGGTCGGCACATGTACTCCACGTGCCGCCTTCTCGATGAATTCCCGCAATGAGATTTTGGCTATTAGCCATTTTTAATTTTTTCAAATTAATGGTGGTCTTTGTTATGTGATCAGACACCTATTACTTATGATTTGGGTTTCACACACATGCAATGAAGAGTAGGTGAGGGTGTCGGTCACTGTTCATATTCTACAAAATTTCAAAAAACTTCTAAAATTTTCACTCTGGTAGCTAACAATAAGGAAATAATTTTCTTAACAAACTAAATTTTTTTAGAAAGTTTTGTGATTGAAAATAATTAATAATTAAAATTTTAAAATTCAATAAAAAATATTTTTTAACTCTATAAAAATAATTAAAAATTATAAAAAAATTCATAGAAAAATAAAATTATTTCTATAAGATTTTCGGCCGGATCGCACATGCTTTCCTGTGCCTTTGAGAGTGGACCGTCCAAAATTGAACATCACTATTCAAACTATTCATCCATTCTCCTTGATAGTGCGTGTACTCCATGCACCACCTTCACAGCGTATTCCGGTGATGAGATTTTATAAAACGGATATCGGGTCACCCATGGGAGTTTGATTTGACCCAACTCAAATTTTGAATTCAAACAAGAGATAAAGGGGGAATAGTTTTCCCTGGGGAGAACCAATTCTCAACCTCCCAATTTTGAATTCAAAAAAAAATGTTAGCCTTTTGAAAAGGATGAAAAAAGGATAAATGTAAAATGAGAGTTGGTGATTAATATTCTTCACATATATGATTTAAGGGTTTGAACGTGAGGCATTAGTATTATCATTTTTGCAAGATCATACCACATCTAAAGTATTTGGATTATGGAAATTAAAATATGCTCCATCTGTGATAGTTTTTGGGCCAATACATCCAAGAAACGTTAGTAATTCAACTTTGATATATCAGAAAATTTTCATTGCATTATATGTATGAAAATGTAAAGATCTAAGTTTAAATTCCTTCAATTTTAAAAAGACTTAGATTCGTATTCCTAATTGTCCATGCAAGAGAATTTCATTTTAAAATCAACACAAGAAAATATTTAACATATCTTCCCATATTTTTCCTTTTCTACCAATCACTTATTTATCAATTATTATTTTTTTGGTTAACTTAGAACACTTTCCCAGAAAATTCTAAAAATATCGCATGTGGAATTATCTATCACTTCATCTTATTACTCTCTACTCTGTGCGAATAGCCATGCTGTAACATCTCGACATACCATGTCATCTCTACAAGAAAAATGGTGTTAATAGTTTCATTCATAAAATTTGAGTATTTTATACAAACATAATGAAAAAACAATTCATTAATGTTGGGTTTATAATACAAAATTAAAAATTTGTACTTCAAATTGTGGTCAATTTCTTCTCAAATTTTCTAAACCAATCAAAGTATTAATTATAAATCGAACAAAACACTATATTCTTCACAACATTACGCTCCAAATCCAAGGTTTTTTTTTTATTTCCAAACTCTCAAATCGTGTATATGAAAATTAAAGACTTGAGATTATTCTTCACTCTTTCTTTTCTTCATTTGGAAAGAATCAAAGGTGAAGGGAGGGGGCTTTCTCCTTAACTATGTTGGGTTTTAAATTTTGAATTTTTAAATTTAAAATGCTCTTATGGTATAACCACCTTCATCTCCCATTTTCACATAATGGACATTTTATGTCTATCTCACGATCACAAATCATGTAATCTTAGATAATACTCTTCTGGATTTTCATATAGAATCATGTGTCGCGTGACCGGTGAATACACTTACAAGTAAAAACTTTTCAATCTACTGGTTAAGGTGATTGATAAACCATCATTAGTATAAAAACTTGTTGTATCCTAGATGTAATAAATTTTATCTATCGAGCTACTTTCCTCATTCAAACTATTCTCCATTAATTGCTTGATTATATATCCACTATTATGTTCAACCTTCAACATAAGCAAACACAAGAGTCCAGCTAATGAATGCAAAATATTGATGTAATGTCGATTGATCTTTCTTTTCTCTACTTAAATCTTTCTATCTTAATTCGGTTGTTTTCTTAAACATGTTCCATAAACCTTATTTATGTTGAAAACCATAGATAAATGTGCTAAAATAGCATATACTAAATCAAAACGTTTAAGAAATAGTCCAAAGTAATTAGGGCACATATGAGCCCATCTCATGGGCTTCAGGTCTCACGCAATAGGGTATAGGGATTCAAAATATCATCGTCTCATAAAAATATTACTCCCACTAACCCCAAGTCATTTATCACGCATGATATGAAACACGTGCGACGGTATTACTCTCATATTTCTCAAAAGGGTATATGTCAGATATATTTAACACCATATAGGTATAAGTTTAATCTACTCATAAGACTGAATAGAAATCTCAGATATAGTATCTTAGAAATGACATCACAAAATGCAGGTGACTTCTGAAATTTCAAAGCTAGTTGCTTACAGATAATATGAATTGTGGGTCTATCCATGTTGGTCATACTGATGTATGACCTTATCTAAACATTTATCAAGATGACTATGTTCTAAGTATGGTCACTCCTTTGTACTTAAAAATTGTTTCATTCGTACTCATTTAGAATTAGAGGTGGTCGCTAATGTGAGAGAGCCAACCTTACTTGTGTGACATATCTTTATTAAATCATATCTAAAAAGTATGATAATATAAAATGGGTACACTATTATCAAAACAGTTAATTTTACTGAATAATGCACATATATTTATTAATAAGTATCAAGTTTTTACAATATAGTACAAACAAAAAATGTTTAAACTCATGCAAAGCCAAAAACTTTACATGTCTCACAAAAAAGTCTCTCACAATAGGTTTAGCGAGGGGATCAACTGTCATACTGTGCATAGATATGTACTTCATAGTCACTTTACTATTGTCGATGATGTCTCTTACCACATAATTCTATCTTGTATCTATATGTTTGGACTTACAATGACACTTAGGGTCTTTTGTATAGGCAATTGCAGCTTGATTGTTACAGTATATAATCATAGGTCTCCCATTATTTGCCATAACCCCTAAGTTGTAAAAAAATCTCCTCAGCCAAACACCCTTCTTGAACTACCATTGAACATGCAACAAATTTTGCCTCCATAGTTGACAATGATATACAGGTTTACTTCCTATTACTCCATGCTACGTTGTAACACCGACACTGCTGTGTCTGTAATATTGTACAATTTTCAAAATATATATATATAAATAAGATATTCTTCAATTTAATTCTATAGAAAAAAATTTTATTTATTTAAATTGATTTTTGATTTTTGGGTATTTAAATTAAATTTTTGATATATTTTAATTTGTCAACTCCGCAAATCGAAGTAAATCCCATTTTTACAAAAAATTAAATTTTAATAAAATGTGGGTGTGAAGACATATATATATATATATATAAATACAAAAAAAAAAGAGAGAGGAGATGCTGCGTTTTGGAGTGAAACGTAGCACCTCCTCCTTTTTCCCAATTAGAGTTGGAAACCCTAAGTTATTTCTTTCTCTCTCTCTCTCTTCCTCTTTCTCTCTCTCCTCGACTCTTCACCTCCCGTGGCTGCCTTCTTCCTTCGTCGCTATCGGTCGCTCGCCCTGCTACCTCTCTCTACTGCGAGCAACCCCACCACCACCACCATCTTCTTCTTCTTCTTCTTTCCCCCTCTATCTTTCCCTCTCGGATTCTCGCTCTCACTGTTTCTCTCTTTCTCCGCTGCTCACCCTCTCTCTATCTCTCGCGATCTCCCTCCTTCTAGATCGCACTCCGCCGTGAACTTTCACGCACACTACCACCACAAGCGCACCACAGCCACTGCAACTCCTCCCTCCTGCGAGCGCGATCCTCCCTGCACGAGCACGAGCGCGCCACAGTGCAAGCGCGAGCACACCATAGTGCAATCCCGAGCGCACGAGTGTACCACAGCGTGAGTGCGCCTGCTCGGGAGCACACCTGCGCATGAGCGCGCTCTAGATCACTAACGCGCGCAACCTGCGAGCGCACGACTGCAGTCCAGCTCACGAGCGCACGTGCCAGCCCACGAACCTACCAGCCCTCGAGCTCGCGAGCCCATAAGTGTGCCAGCCTGGGAGCCCACCAGCCCGCAGGCCTGCAAGCCTGCAGGCCCACCAGCCCACTGCGGCCTATAAGCCCACGAGCCCTCTGGGGCCATGAAACTCACTGTGGCTTGCAGCCCGCGATAGCCCGTGACAGCCCACAAGTCTTTACGTAGGTAACTGACTCAGGGTTTTGATTTTGTTCTAAGTGTTTATGACCTAACTAATAAATTTTGTCTTGATAGGGAATATTGTAGATTTTGGAGTAATTGAGGAGACATTCGGATGAAGGTCTGCGCTCCGAGAAAACCCTAGGTGAAAAAATTTCTTAGCCATTCGATTTAATTGAATGAATGTTAGGGTTAAGTTTAGAAATGAGGAGAAATGGTTGTGTGCAGGCACTGCGCGCCCTAGGTGCTGATCAAGGGCGCTGCGCGCCTTGCACATGGGCGCTGTGCGCTGCACAAAGAAGCGCTGGGCTATGGCCCTACTGGCCCTTGGGTGCAAGCGAGAGATTTGATTGGTGTGAGCCCTGTGCGGGATTGGTTGAGTACCAACACTTGAGTCTTGTAAACTTATTGTATGCATGAACAAAATATGAGGAATTAGGATAAAGTTCTAAAGGATTCAAGCTAACTGATTTGCGTACGTGTATTAGAAGTAATAGCCTATTTCCTATAACTACATAGGTTTGAAACTTGTTGATTTATATATATGTATATATATATACATTCATAGGTATTGGGTGTCTTGAGTTAGAACACTTTTCTTCGCTTCTTGGGGAGTGCGCTACCCTCCCCCATACAGTGAGTGAGATTTATTTCAATGTTTTTGTTTAATATGTAAACTCTGTTTACAACATTTTGATAAATGAGCATGATTTGTCGTGTGCTTGAAATGTTTTGACTGGTTTTGGAACTGACTTTTTATGAACCGATGGAGTGTCCAAAAATTGGGTTGAATTATGAAATTATGCATCCATGTGGTTGAAATATATAATGTGTCATTTTATACTATATATTGTATTTGGTTTGTAAACCTGATTACGTCACATTCTTGATACGATATTGATTTTGTCCTTGAGAGATTTGGTATGTATTGTTCCGTAACTACGAAGGACACCGTGAGAGGTACTTAGGTGGCGTCCGGATATGCCTAGACCTGGGGTATCCCACGAGTTGTCTTGATTTTTATAACGACACGGAATTAGCCAGGTTGAATCCGAAAAGGGGGAGGATTTGGATACTCTCTCTAAGTCTAACACCTGGACGAGATCCGTCGCCAACGTTGGGGTAGAGAGCACTTTAAATAAATTTGCATATAACACCTCCGGTGTGCCTGTCATAGGTCGAGGTAGACTTCTGTCAGGACACTTTCGGCTGGTAGCTCTATGATTTTTAATGATAGTACTTTGGATGCATATTTGACTTGATAATGCGTTCAAATGATATATTGTTGAAATGAAAAGTATGATGATTCAAAATATGATTTGTATACTTACGTTTTGACACTCCAGTTTCACAATTCTTATTAAGCGATTGCATTGACCCACTCACTTACTGAGTATTCTTTCTCTGAGTATTCACCCCTCATTTCCCCTCTTGTTTTAGAGATAGTATTTGACAAGAAACGTTGCTTTTAGGATACTTAGTATCATTAGAAGATCTGGTTTGGACTTGAGGAGTCATTGTATATTTTCGCTACAATTTCGTGAGTTAAAAATTGTATTAATGATGTATATATATTTTGAGATTTATAGATGACCATTGTATAATTTTGAGATTACTGTACACATATGGATATTTAAATTGTGGAACTCTCATGTCATTGCATAACACTCGCATTGAGGCAATTTCTATTTATTGTGTATGCTACTTGGGAATGTGTCATGTCCTAGAAGTGTATTTTAGGACCGTTCAGTACCACCTCTAAATCACAGGAGGGGCGACCGGCGGCTGTTTATACCTTTGATGGGGGCATGGCAGTAGAGGTCTGTGGCTAGGACTGTGGAAATTCGTTTTGTTAGCTTTGCGTTGTCCTAGATTGTGCGGTGTGGATGTGTTGCTCTGATATTGGGATTTGATTTATGTATTGTGAGGCCGGGTTGGCCCTATTGTACAGATAGCAAGTTGATTGTTATATGAGAGACCTTCGCTATGCGGGGAGGTTTTGTCCGATTTTCTATAAAAATACAGTTGGCATTCAGGACAACGGATGGCTACTCACGATCCCGGTTCGGGACGTGACATACGTTGCTATTGTTAGGTAAGAAAGGAAAACCTAATGTAAATTTGTGTTCATCCAGATCACCCCTTAATTGACGTCTGAATATCCAACCAAACGTAAATCTCCTCCTTTATAACATAAGGAGAAGTCTACAGTTTTTTTTAGATATCTCATAATACTCTTTATAGCTTTCCAGTATCCTCTTCTGAGATTCGATTGATATCTACTAACCGATGAACTGTAAACCTGATATCTGGATGTACACACAACATAACATACATAAGGCTACCTACTACACTAACAAATGGCTCTCTTCTCATATCCATTATTTCATCCTGCATTTTAAGGCATATCTTAAGACTTAAGCTTTTAGCTCTAACAACAGGAGTATCTATGGATTTACAATCACCCATCTTGAAGCACACAAGAATTTTCTTGATATAAGACTCTTGTAAAAGAGTTAATATCCTTCTCGAGCGATTTCTCTAGATCTTAATTTTGAGGATAAATTTAGATTCACCAGTGTCATTCATAGCAAAACTCAACAATAACCATTCTTTGACGGTTATCACATACTCTCTGTTATTTCCAGATTATAAAATGTTGTCAACATACAAAGACAGAATCACAAAACAATCACCTGAACGTTTCACATACACACAATGATGTTTCTCGTTCATTATGAAATCGTAAGATATCATCTCATCATGAAACCTTTGGTACTACTGTCTGGATGATTATTTTAGACCATATATCGAATTTTGAAATCAACAAATGTTACCCTCTTTACATTTGGGAACAAAACTCAATGATTGTTCTATATAGATTTTCTCATCGAGCTTTCGATTTAGGAAAGTAGTTTTAATATTTATTTGATTTAATTCCAAATCTATGTCAGTGAAAATCACTAGAAGTAGACGGATCGAGATAAACTTAACTACTAGAGCAAAAGTCTCCTCGTAGTCTACTCCCTTCATTTGGGTATATTCTTTGGCTATTAAATGACCTTTATATCTCTCAATTGACCTATCAACTTTCCTTTGATTTTGAGAACCCACTTGTTCCCAACAATCCTTCTTCTTTCAGGTAAATCAACTAAGTTTCAAACTCTGTTAATTCTCATTGAATCCATATCTTATTCCATTGTTGATCCTTTGTTAGTCAAGTAAGAGCTTCATGAATTGTTTTAGATTCCTCATCATCTTCATGAGTTACAATGAGAGCCTTCTCCTCAATCACAAAGTGACGTTTAGGTACAATTCGATGATCACTTCTATGGGAAAAGTTTGAAGAAACATCTTTACCTCTTAATGGACCACTCCTATTAGGATCAAGGTCCATAATTGGTTATTTATCCCCTCCACTAGGTACATTTGAGCTACTAAACTCATCCATCTTATAAAAAGTATTATCGATTTCCCCTCTTAGGAAAATCATTTTCCAGAAGAGTTGCATCACGAGATTCAAGTTCTATAACGCCACCTCCTGTATGTTCACCTATTAACATATACCAATTAGAATATTCAGAGTATCTAATAAAGATATACTTCTTTCCTCATTGGCCTAATTTACTATATGGATGTAAAAAATTGTAAACATATACGATACATCTCCACAGTCTCATATAACTAAGGTCAGACCTCCTACATGTCTATAATTCATTGGGAGTATTTGTTATAGATTTTGATGATATACGATTAAAGACATAGGTCACAAACGATAATACATCTCCCCGATAAGAGATAGATAAATTTGCCAGCACCATCATTAACCTAACAATTTCAATAGTGTCTATTCCTTCTCTCAATAATTCTATTCTGCTGAAGAGCTACAAGAATAGTTAACTGTCCTACGGTACCTTTCTTAAAATAGATCTCTTTAAACTAATTAGATAAACACTTGCACCCACGATTGGTTCTAAGTAAGGTTGGCAATTGAGTTTGTTGAGTTGGACTTTGCGAAGCTTGAGCTTAGTCCGATTAAATTTTTAAAGGATCAGGTTCAAGCCTGGCTCGAGAAAGCTCAAAGAATTGAGACACGAGCTCGACCCAAAAAATTGAAAGGGCTAGGCTCAAGCCTGAATTAACCTAATAAAACCTAGAGAGAGAGGTGAAGAGGGTCAACTTCTGCTACCCTTTTCTGAGAGGGGAAAGGAAATTAAATGCTGGGGAAGGTCGAATAAGGTTCAACTTCTGTCACATACAAGGTCAACTCTGGATGGGATAAAGAGAACTATTTTGAGGAGTATGGCAGTATTAATTGGAGGTAGAGAGGTGGTGGAGGTTTTGGAGCTACGACGAGGACATGGGTAGGTTTTTGGCAGATTGAAAGAGAGAGAGAGAAAGAGAGAGATTGTGAAGGCAAGAGAGAGAGGTGGAGGTGGGAGGAGTGAAGTAGAGGGTAGAGAGAAAAGAGATGGGAGGTGGAGAGTGGAGAGTCAATTTCATAATAGCATCATCTTCTTTTCCCACATACTCATTCTTTTCCAACCTTTGTGGCCATTGATTAGAGAGAGAGGGAGAGAGAGAGGAGTCTGGGAATATTGTGATGGTGATGGGAATAATTGAGACAATTTTCTTTTTTTCTATCCTACTCTCTCTCTCTCTCTCTTTCTATCTCTCTCTCTCTCTCTCTCTCTCTCTCTCTCTCTCTCTCTCTCTCTCTCACATATGTGAAAGAAGAGTGCTTTTAATATTTGGATGATTTTTGCCTTACCTTGATAGGACCTTTATACCTAATTACCAATACTCTCTAAACGGGTCGAGCCTATATTGAGCTGAGTTCGTTGATATCCAAACTCAATCCGTAATTAAAATGAGCTTAAATAATGGGCGAAAACTTGGCCCGACTCCGAAATGAATCAAGCTTGGCCCTTTAAAATAGGTCGACCTAGGGTTGGGGCGGCCCGACCCAATTGCCGGTTCTTGTTTTAAGAGTTTTAACTCTCATGTCTAATTGGTTCTTTATGTTGCTTATAAACCTTTTGCAGTATTACAACATCTCAAACTTATACGAGATCAAATAAACATAACTAAAATACATATAATTATCTATAAATTTTATAAAATACATAATTCCGTTTTTCACTCTTACATTCATGCGACCACAGATACCAAAGTGGATTATTTGTAATGGATAGTCTGCTCTCGTGGCCTTACTAAATAGCTTTCTTATGATTTTAGTTGACAGGCAAAACTCAAAAACTGACAACTCAGCTTTTGTTAGCGATCCTAGAAGACCATTTTTTATTAACCGGTTCATTCTCTTTTACCCTATGTGTCCTAATCTAGCATGTCATACATTCGCATGATTAACATTATGATTGGATGCAACGACAATAGACAATTCACAAGAAACACTACTATTTAAGGAAATAATATCAAAAGCATACAATCTATCTATTACATATCCAGAACCAATTCAAGAGTTGTTATAATAAAAGTACACACCAGAGGTATCAAAAGTCAATACATACTTCAAATGACATAAGCAAAGTATAGAAACTAAATTCCATCGAATATTTGGCGAGTAGAGAATATCGTGCAAATAAAGGGTTTGGCCAATACAAAACTCCAACTTGCAAGTGCCTATTCACTTGATAGTCACAAACGTACCATTCCCTATGTATATCCTTCTTGCGTTAGCACTCAAGTGATGGAATTCCACGAATGCTCTCCTGTCAGGAGCTACATGGTCTGTGACTCTTGAGTTTACAATTCACAAAAGAAAGAAATCAGTAATCATCACTATCAATGAGACAAAAAATTAGACCATATACAAAGGAAACATAATATATCTTTTGCTTATTACACTCTCGAGTGAAATGACCAAACTTGTCATAACTATAACACTTCACATCAATCTTATCTATAGGTTTCCTCTTGCATTTCTGTATCTTGTTCGTGTAATTTTCATATGAGTGTCACTTGCCTTCTTCTCGGTTCTTCTTGTCACACCTCTTCCATTTGCGTTTAGAACTGTGAGAGTCCTTGCTCGACTCTGTTGCATAGGTGTGACTTGCTCGACTCACATCGGCAAAAGTATGAATACTGTTATCATGAATAAGGTACGTCTTCATAGTTTCCCATGCATCAGGTAAGGACTGAATCACTCTCAAGACTTGTAGCTCATCTAATATCGGTTCACTTGCATTTTTAAATGAAGCAAACATACTAGACATTTGTATCAGATTTTGTTTTATGGTATGATTTGAGTGTTTCTTATAAGTTATAAACTTAGAAGTGAGAATTCTAACTTTTGGAGCCAAAATGTCTCGAAAATGCTCCTTCAAAATGAGTCACTTTTTCTTAACCGTTGTGTACTATTCATACATTAGTATCAGGTTATCATTCATGCAACTGATGAGGATAGCCTAGTCTAACTATCCTTCTTCTTCCTAGTGCGAAAGACATCTTGATCCCATCTTCCCTTACCGTGGTACTCTCTCCAAGGTCCACCATCTCATGAACTAGGACCTCCGTGAGCTCTTGCTACTCAAGAATAAGCTAAACCTTCTGTACCAAATATCATAGTTGTCACCATTTATCTTATCTCCCTTATTCAGATTAGCTATAATGATTTTTGATACAACAAATTTTCCGGTACATAAAAAGAGACATAAGTGACTTAAATGATGTTTATCAATTATCTCAATAAATTTGTGTATTCTTTGAATAAAAAAATATAAAACAATTTAGTATAAAATTTAAACTCAAACAAATGAATTAAATCCATTCACTACCATTCGAATTCCACATCTCAATATTTCGTATTTAGGCTCAATGTATGATTTATGCAATGCATAAAAATTATCTTAATTACCTAAAATCATATAATAAAAAAATATTTATATAAAAAATGCGTACGTGGATCCCATACATAAAAAAATTCAGAAAATTTTTTTCTCACGCGCCTCCTACACACCATTTCACACGTGGGTTCGATTTACACGCTAGGTCGGGTCAGACCAGGTCGGACATGTGGGGTTCGAATTGGACTGGACTCTCCCACGCGTCTACCTGCATGTGCTTCTCATGTTCCAGTCGGGTTGGGGTCTTCTTCTTCACCTGATTGAGTTGACTTGACTCGGTTCTTGACCAAATTGCAGAAAACTCATTTTTGCACCATTTTCATCACGATTTTCGACTAGATTTTGTAATTCTCCTCCCTCTGATCATCTTAGACTCAATTTTTGAAAAAATTAAGTCTCAAATCGTGGTAAAAAAGACGACACAAAGTCAAAAACTTTCGTCGGAAAAAATAGACTTTTTCAATGATGGAAAACTCACTATAATGGTTGTATAATGTGTTTTAGGACATTAGAAACTTATTTCCAATCTCAATTTATCGAAAATAGTTCATTTCGAGCATGGATAAAAAATTTCTCTCTCAGGACATGATAAACTATTTTTCAAAATCTACTCATCATGGGCATTCACATGACATGATCAATTTAAGGAAAATTTAATCTCATGAAAATCCAAAAAACATTACATCATGGCAATTTTTTGAGAGAAAAAAAAAAAAGAAGCATGCTCAAGAGTTCAAAAAATAATTATAAATAAATTAAACTCATACTCTGATACCAATGTTGAGTTTACAATGTTGAATTAAAAAATTTGTATCTCAAATCATGATCGATTTCTTCTCAAATTTCCCAGATCAATCGAAATATGGATCACAAATCAAATTAACACTGTTATTCACGACACTATATTCCAAATCCGAGTGTTTTTGATATATAAACTTTCAAATCGTGTATATGAAAATTAGAGACTTAAGACTATTCATCACTATTTCTTTTCTTTGTTCAGGAAGAATCAAAGGCGAAGGGAGGGATGGTTAACTTCTCTTAACCGTTCTTTGTAACCATGTTAGGTTTTAAATTTTAAATTTAAAATGTCCTCACGGGCATAACCATCTTCAATTAATTAAAAATAGATTTATTTTAATACAATTTCAATTATTTTGTGAAACAAAAAAAAATTGTATTTTGAGTATATTTTTAATTTTTTTGATTTGCAAAAATATTATGAAAATTTGAAAAATAATATGTTTTCAATTTTTTATTATAAAATTAAAACTAAAAATAGAGTAAAAAATTGGAATTGAAAAATAAAAACAATACTTTTTGTTACTAAACTATCTCTAAATAGCTTATTTTTTCAATTTTTAAATAAATATTTGTTTGGCAGAATTTTTTTTTCAACTTCTCTTTTTTTTTTATAAGAAAAAACCTTATTAAACAATATTTTAATAAAATTTTAAAACAAAGGAGTTTTTTTATAAAAAAATTTAAAAAATAGTTTTTAAGAAAAAATTTTTGGGAGGAGGTTTTTTATTTCTTTTTTTAATACTCCAACATTTTTATAAATATATATTTTTTTATTCTATTTATATTCTCACATAATTGTTTTTATTATATTAATATTTTCATTTAAATGATACAAAATTTCAAATATGGTTATTAATTTTTAATTTTTAATTTTTAATTTTTAATTTTATTTTAAAAGTAAAAAATCAAATAATTTTTAATTTGTTATAAATAAAATGCATTTATTGTGGATGTCTATTCATATGAATGACTTTTCAAATGGATGAACAAATTCAAGAATGACTACTGGTTTTTGAGTTACTCTTTCATGATATGATAAAATTTAGTTTTTAAGTATATTTGTGATTATTAAGTTTTGGGTAACCATATTAATAGAAGTGTCTTTTCATTGTGTCTCAAAATGCCTATAAATAGGCATTATTGTAATCTTATGTTGTATACAAAAATGAAGAAATAAGATTATTCTTCTCTCATTCTCTCTAAATTCTTTCTATTTTATAATACGTTATTAGCACGAATTTTGCTCAAGGTCAACATCAAGGCCATCTTCGATAATCACAACTTTATTTTATGGCAAATCTCACCAAACTTGAGTTTGTGGCTTTCGACATTTCGGGAAAAAATTACTTGTCATGGATCCTTGATGCTGAAATCCATTTGAATGCAAATAGACTAGGAGAAACAATTAAAGAAAATAATAAAGAGACTTTACAAAATCGAGCCAAGGTGATGATTTTTCTCCGTCACCACCTCCACGAAAATTTGAAAATCGAGTATTTGACTGTGAAAAATCCACTTGAATTGTGGAAAAGTTTGGAGGAAAGGTTTAACCACCAAAAAACGGTAATACTTCCTAAAGCTCGTTATGATTGGATTCATTTGCGATTCCAAGATTTTAAATTTGTGAGTGAATATAATTCAGCCGTTTTTAAAATCAGTTCTCAATTAAAGTTATGTGGAGAGAATATTACCAATTATGATATGTTAGAGAAAACACTCTCCGCTTTTCATGCCTCGAATATGCTCCTGCAGCAGCAATATCGAGAGAAAGGTTTCAAAAAATATTCTGAACTAATTTCTTGTTTGCTTGTGGCTGAATAAAATAACGAGTTATTAATGAAAATCATGAATCTCGTCCAATTGGCTCTAGTCCATTCCCTGAAGTGAATGCGATAACTCACAACAATTCTGGACATGGACGAGGATGTAGAAATGGTCGTAATCGAGGACGAGGTCGTGGTTGGAACGTTTACCGTAATGATCATACAAACTACTAGAAGTGGAAAAGTAATGAGAAAAACCAAGAAAAATGTGGATCTAGTCAGAATGCTGAGAATAAATGCTACCGATGTGGGGTGATTGGACATTGGTCGCGTACTTGTCGTACGCCAAAGCATCTTGTCGAGTTTTATCAAGCCTCGTTGAAGGAAAAAGATAAGAATGTGGAGGCAAATGCCTTATATCAAAATAATGACCCTACTAATATTTTTGAGGGTCTTGAAATGTTGCCCCAATTAGAAGTTGGTGATTTGCTTGAGAATGCTGAATATGGTGCTTTTAATTAATGTATTTGTTCTTATTTCCCAATATTTATAAATTCAAATTTATTGTTATTTATTTATTAATTTTTTTTTGAAGACCTATGGATATTATTGGATCAAAGATCAAAGATGAGGATCTCTGTCTTGTAGACAGTGCAACTACACACACAATTTTCAAAAGTAAAAGATATTTCTCTCATCTTATCATGCAAAAACAAAATGTAAATACTATATCTGGTAGTGTAACCCTAATCGAAGGCTCCGGAAGAGCAAACATTGTACTACCAGAAGGAACAAATTTCTTGATCAGTAATGCATTATTCTCACCCAAATCCCACCGAAATTTATTAAGTTTCAAAGATATTCGCCTCAATGGCTATCATATAGAAACAACCAATATGGGAAATAATGAGTATTTGTGCATTACTAATGTTAAAATGGGACATAAACATATTTTGAAAAGACTATCTGTCTTCTCTTCAGGTCTTTATTATATATACATTAAACCAATCGAAATAAATACCATAGTAAACCAGAAGTTTAATAGTCAAAATGAATTCCTTTTATGGCATGATAGATCGGGTCATCCTGGATTTGTAATGATGTGACGAATCGTGGAATATTCTTCCGGACACCCATTGAAGAACCTGAAGATTCTTCAATCGAATGAATTCTCATGTGTTGCATGTTATCAAGGCAAATTAATAGTAAAGCCATCACCAAGTAAGATTGAATTTGAATGTCCTACATTTTTAAATCGAATTCAAGGTGATATATGTGGACCGATTCACCCACTATGTGGACCATTTAGATATTTTATGGTTTTAATAGATGCATCTACAAGATGGTCACATGTGTGCTTATTATCAACTCGGAACCTGGCGTTTTCGAGATTAATTGCTCAGATAATTCGATTACGAGCACGATTTCCTGATTATCCCATCAAAACAATCCGCCTTGATAACGCTGGAGAATTTACGTTTCAAGCATTTAATGACTATTGCATGTCCATTGGTATAAAGGTTGAACATCCTGTAGCTTATGTTCATACCCAAAATGGTCTAGCCGAATCATTTATTAAACATCTTCAATTAATAGCGAGACCATTACTTTTGAAATCCAAGCTTCCCATTCACACTTGGGGACACGCAATTTTACATGCAGCAACACTAGTTCGCATTCGACCCACTAGTTCTCAAAGTTCACCTTTTCAATTGGTCTCTGGAAGAGAACCTAATATCTCTCATTTACGAACTTTTGGATGCGCAGTGTATGTCCCTATTACTCCTCCTCATAGAACAAAAATGGGGTCTCAAAGGAAATTATGTATTTATATTGGTTATGATTCTCCTTCCATTATCAAATATCTTGAATCCATGACAGGAGATGTTTTTACTGCAAGATTTCTTGATTGTCGGTTTGATGAGACATTTTTTCCAACCTTAGGGAGTGATAATACTAGGAAGGGAAAGGCGGAAAAAGAGATTACCTGTAGTAATCCATCCTTATGTCATTTTGATCATTGCACAAAACAGTGTGACCTAGAAGTTCAACGGATCATTCATTTGCAACAGATTGCAAATCAATTATCAGATAATTTCTCTTATCCAAAACGAATAACGAAATCACATGTTCCAGTAGAAAATGCTCATATTAGAATTGATATCTCTAAAGGACCCCTCCCAATAAATGAACCTAAACCATGCCTAAAGCGTGGAAAACCAATGGGTTCTAAGGATAAAAACCAATGGGTTCTAAGGATAAAAACCCTCGAAAGAAAAGATGAATAAATGAACAACTTGATCGTATAGAAAAAGGAAAGGATTCGATCCAAGAAGAAAAACTTCCAGAAGAAGTTGAAATAGATAATCAAGAAATATCGATAAATTACATTTTTACAATGAAGACATGGGATCGAACAAATACAAATATTGATGATATATTTGCATACAATGTGGCAATTGATATTTTGAGTGAAAATGAGGACTTTGAACCCACAAATTTAAAGGAATGTCAATTAAGAGAGGATTGGCCAAAATGGAAGGAAGCAATTCAGACAGAACTGACATCTCTCTCAAAACGTGAGGTTTTTGGGCCCATTGCCAAAACACCTAAAGGTGTTAAACCAATAGGATATAAATGGATATTCGTGCGAAAAAGAAATGAGAAAAATGAGATTATGCGATACAAAGCTCGACTAGTTGCACAAGGCTTTTCGCAAAGACCTAGAATTGACTATGAAGAGACATATTCTCCTATAATGGATGTTATTACTTTTCGTTATCTTATTGGTTTAGTAGCACAGAAAAGACTTCATATGCAGATGATGGATGTCGTTACAGCATATGTATATGGTGCACTAAATAATGACATATACATGAAAGTCCCAGAAGGACTAAAGATGCCAGACTCATGCAATTCTCGAGAATTACTTTCTATTAAATTACAAAGATCTTTGTATGGTTTAAAACAATTTGGGCGAATGTGGTACAATCGCCTTAGTGAATATTTGTTGAAAGAGGGTTATACAAATAACCATATTTGCCCATGTGTTTTTATAAAGAAATCCGGACATGGTTTTGTAATAATCGCTGTTTATGTTGATGACTTAAATATTATTGGCACTTGTGAAGAGATCTGTAATGCAATAAAGTATTTAAAGAAAGAGTTCGAAATGAAAGAGCTCGGTAAAACTAAATTTTGTCTCGGCCTGCAGTTCGAGTACTTAAAGAATGGAATTTTTGTTTATCAATCAACTTATACTGAGAAAGTTTTAAAACGATTTAATATGGAGAATTCATACCCATTAACTAGTCCAATGGTTATTCGGTCACTTGATATACAAAAGGATCCTTTTCGTTCTCGAGATGACAATGAGAAGATTCTTGATCCTGAAGTGTCATACTTAAGTGCAATTGGTGCTTTAATGTACCTTGCTAATAATATACGACCTGATATTGCTTTTACTATAAATTTATTAGCAAGATACAGTTCTACTCCAACCAGAAGACATTGGAATGGAATTAAACATCTTTTTCGATATCTTCGTGGAACAATTGATATGGATCTATTTTACTCTTATGAACCAAATGCACAATTAATTGGGTATGCTGATGCAGGATATTTATCAGATTCACACAAAGCTAGGTCACAAACGGGTTATGTATTTACATATGGTGGCACAGCAATATTTTGGAAATTTATGAAACAAACAATAACTGCTATCTCATCAAATCATGCTGAAATAATTGCACTTCATGAGGCAAGTCGTGAATGTGTATGGTTCAGATCAATGACTAATCATATTCAAGAATCATGCGATTTGTTAATAAACAAGAAAATTCCAATGATACTTTATGAAGATAATGCAACTTGCATAACTCAGTTAACAGGTGGATATATCAAAGGTGATAGGACGAAACACATCTCTCCAAAATTATTTTTCACACATGATTTACTATAAAGTGGAGATATTGACATACAAAAAAAATTCAATCAAGCGAGAATCCTGCAGATTTATTCACAAAAGCATTACCCGTTACAGCATTTGAGAAGTTGATCCATAAGATTGGAATGCGACTTTATAGAGACATTAAGTAATCTCTTTAACAGGGGGAGTATTGTCTCGAAATATATGTATAAAGAAGGATGTACTCTTTTTCCTTTCCTAGGGTTTTTGTCCCACTGAGTTTTTTCCTAATAAGGTTTTAACGAGGCATATTCTTTATACGATAGACATCCAAGGGGGAGTGTTATAAATAAAATGCATTTATTGTGGATGTCTATTCATATGAATGACTTTTCAAATTGATGAACAAATTCAAGAATGACTATTGGCTTTTGAGTTATTTTTTAATGATATGACAACTTTTGGATTTTAGGTATAGTTGTGATCATTAAGTTTTGGGTAACCATATTAATAGAAATGTCTTTTCATTGTATCTCAAAATGCCTATAAATAGACATCATTGTAATCTTATGTTGTACACAAAAATGAAAAAATAAGATTATTTTTCTCTCATTCTCTCTAAATTCTTTCTATTTTATAATATAATTTTTTAAAAAAATTAATTTTTATTTTTTGAGAAGATAACCTTAAAAAAGTCTCGTCAAACAGCCGTATAAACAGCCGTATACAAGAATAAAGTTATCAAAATTACAAAAAATACATAAAAATAAATGGAATAATTAGCGAAAATTTTATGATTAATGAATAATAGTGCGGATGAGAAGTAACTCGACGGTACGGCATTGTTTCTCGAACCGAGACTAACGAACGTGCTACGGCGAGCCCACAGAGTACGTTTAATAGAATCCGCGTGTTCTCTCCCACTCGCTGACAGACGTCCCACTCTCTCTCTCTCTCTCTCTCTCTCGTCTCCCTTCTCATCTCAATCCTGTACATGGCCAGATCTCTCTCTCAAACCCTAATCCGAACCTCAATCTCTCCACCATCTTCTCGCCTTCTCACCCTCCGGAACAGGTCGTATCAGTCCGAGAAGGCTCAGTTGATCGAAATCGAAGTCGAATCTGATCCAGATGTTGAGGTTCTCGGTCTCCGAAGGATTGAAGAAGCGATTCACAGTATTATGGCTCGCAGATCGGCTCCCGATTGGCTTCCTTTCATTCCTGGTTCTTCCTATTGGGTCCCGCCCAGGAGTCGGTATAGCGAGGTGGCTAAGTTAGTGGGGAAATTGGCCAGTAATCATGAAGAGGCCAAGTCTCTTACTTCTTCAAGAGGTTGGCCTTCGTCTTCGTCTTTTTTCAAAGGTATTTCATTGTGTGGATTATATCAATTTTTGGTCTAATTTGATGGGATTATTGAATCTAGGAAGCAAGATGTTAGGTTTTTGATTGTGAATTTGGCACGAAAGGAAAATTTGTTGAAAAAATGGATTTTAATTTGTGAATTTTTTTTGAACTAAGAAGTTGAATTTTGAATTGGATGCGAATTGTATGGTTTGCATAAGTGTAGTTTAAAGGTATAAGGGGACTAATTATGGCTGTTTTTACCGCCTTAGCAAGATATTGTAGCACAATAAAGTGATTATTGATACTTCTTAGTTCAAGACAAATGCACTGGGAGGCAAAACCATTTTCCTCCCATCCCATAACGACTTCTGTCATTTCTTTTGAAAATGAATAATTGAGAACAACATGAGTTTGAGTTCATAATTCTCTCAGGAAATATCTCAAATGTGAAGAATTGATGCCTTGTTTAGTTTTATAATTTGCAAAAGATTGGTGTTAATCTTCTAGTGAGCCCATTTGGTACCTTCAACCTTTAAAACTAAAATCTCTATTGCAAAGAAGGAATTGGTCATTTTTTGGCTTATGGGTAATTTTCTTCACGGAAGATATACTGCAGTCCTTCCGGATTTATCTACACTTTGATTGATAGAGAGAATTACTGTAGAAGACTAAGAAGGGGATAGAGATCACTCAACTCCTTGTAATTAGACATTCTAAAAATGTGGTGTTTCCAAGATGTACAATGCTCATCTCTTGTACAAAATTATTAGGTTTGGCCTCCTGAAGAGAGGAGAGGTGATATAAATGTGTTAGCATGTCCAGAAAGGAAGTCTCAGCCTGGCATTCTTCCAAACATCCTTCTAGGATTGGTGACATTATCACCTCCTTGGCATTCCACTCGGTGAATGTGGTGAGCTACACAGTCTCTTTCTCTGCGACAAATTCGTTCTCCTTGGACTTTATTTAGAACTGCTTCCTCGAGAATGTCCTTGATCTTACATGGAATGAGGTTTTGAAATGAGATGATCCAGGAAATATAAACAAGAAAACAAGCCTGACAACAACCGTGCCAGACATTGATGTCAACTATGGAAGAGAAGTGCAAAAACTAGATCTCCATTGGAGAAATAAGCACAAGAGCCTCCGTATCATTGAAACTCCTAAGGCATTTGCTTCATTTCTTGTATTACAAGAAGATCAAAGTTTTATATAACTGACCATTGAGGTGGTAGCCTTGCTGTTAACATTACTAATATTCCACGTGCACATGCTTACAAGGTCAATCTTGCTTGCGGGGTTGTAGTGTGAACCATGCACTATGGATAGGCATGGAAGTGCTAGCATCTTGGTGGGTTGTGGTGACTGGCTCACCCTTCAGGCTGTAACTGTGGTTCAAATTGAACACTTCATAGTGGTTAATGGTGGGTAGGGACCCTTATAGTGATCTTGGGAGGTGAAGGGTGGGGTGGTGGTCACTATGATGGTCGACCCTTCCTACCCCAGTGCCAAGCAAAAAACAAAAATTAATATAACTGGACGTAGGTGAATATGGGAGTGAAACAAAATAGAATAGGCTAAATAGAGAAACGTTTCTTGGATCCTGGTGTCCTGCAAAAAAGTAAATGAGAGTTGTATTCCACTGTAAATAAATCGAGAAAACAAAGGAGAGAATTAGGAGAGAAATGAATTTCCAATAACTTGTGTGGTAGACACTCGAACTCATCTGGTATCTCATCTATTTTATGAAGCCATTCTGGCTCTTAATCACTTTTAACCAAAGGGAATTAGGTGTAAAGAAGACTTCTATAACCACTTTCCACTAAAACTATGTTTTCACTCACCAGGCTTAATCCTCCTAAACTTATGCGTTCAGAGTAACCTCCTTACTGATGCTTCATGCCAGCATGAAAGTACTAGCAGAGCAGGATTCTCCTATCCTACAAATGAATTCCAGAAGTCACTGGCTTTGAATTAAAATGGAAGATAAGAGTGGTAGACTCACTCTATACATTTAATATTGAATACTGTAAAGTGATGAAAAGATAACCCCTATCATTTATAAATATGAATATCTTTAGTTTGCTAGTCATAACTATGAATAATGTTGTTAAAATATTTTTTATACTAATTTAAGAAAAAATTTGTTTTAAAAAATTAAGAATTATATATTGCACTATCTGATGAGGGTGCAGGTACTTAGATTCTTTTTTTCTTCTTGAGTTTGTTGAGTCACACCCTTTGGTGCTTCTTTCTAATGCACTTTTCGTTCTTCTGACCGAAAAATGAAAATGTTCACAATCACACTTGTTTTCAAGTGGTACAATTTTCACCTTACTTTTTTTCTTTTCCTTGGTACTTCTTATTTTTATTTAATTGTTTGAGTTGATACATTGTTGACTTTTCTATTGTGCATGATTAGTTGCCATTATTAGATATTTTGGAGCATGAAAATTTGAGCCAATGATTTTGGCTTTTTGAGATCATCTATATGCTGCATTAATGAGTGTTTTCTTTTTTCTTTTTTAATTGTTATCTTGATGTGTTAAGTTATTGCTTGAATTTTAATGGTTATATGATGTTTTATCGAGTCAACATGTGGGAGAGATCATCATTGACCAATAGGGGTGTTTTTTTTTTCCTCTTATTACAGGTGGGCCTTTACATCTCACAGAGGGAGAAGCATCCTCTGATATGCCCCAATCTGAAGATGAAGAGTGATTTGGTGTGTGAAAAACTGACATTTAGGTGAGTCAAATTGTCAAATCCACCTTGCATATGTTGTACAGTAACTTTGAGCTGCTGGATTATAATTCTCACGCCCAACCAGCCAGGCATGCATACATCCACAAAAAGCGAAGAATGGAAAAAATTCTGTTGTCACAATGTTGCGTGGTCACTTCTCAATCAACCAAGTTAAAGAAATATCCTGGGGAGGGACTATCTTCCAGTATTATCTAACTGTAACGATGAGTGCTAATAACTGTAGGAGCAATTCACAGATAGAAGTTATGAAGATTTTATTCGGAAAAATTCAAATGCATTTGATAGTTCCACACATGCACATATGGGTCATTGCTAATTGTCCACTAGTCTTTGAAGTTGTATCACAATTGAGACACGGCAGTTTCATACACACTGGAATATCAATCTGGCTCACCGTCCATCAAAAGAGACATCACTGTGCTTCTTTATCATTAAAATGATATTTCTGCCAAAATCAAAGGCTTAGTTTTATTGGCATTATTTTTATTTTTATTTTTAAGCTTATTTTGTTTTCTGGAGTTTTGCAGCCGTCGCCTTCTTTAACTCCTTTTATGTAAATGTGCATTTGAAATCTCAAAAATCAAGTCTAATTTGTTGAAGTGTACACATACATTATCACTAAGGCAAGAGCATTAGAGAGAGTATAATGCATCTTAGACTCGAAGCAAATGATGCAAGTAGTTTAAATGCATTTTGACTCTCATTAAAGTCTGCTCTCCATGTTTTCATATATTACTACTAGATTCAAAAGTTTTTGTTTCTTCCAAAGTTGTATGATTCTTAATGTTAAAGAGTAATCAAAAACAGAAATATTGCTAGTATGAAAATTTTGTATTTAAGAAATTAAAAAGCAGTAATTAAGATAGATTATTTGTGTAATTGAGCTTTGTTTTTTTCTTAAGGTTGTGCTATATTTTGAACTAGCTTGGAGATCTGACAGAAGCTGAAGGTTTGAACTATGTTGTGCTATATTTTTTCCTAAGGCAGTAGATAATGCACTTTTCTTAATAAAAAAAAAAATTAAAGAAATGCTACGGATAATTTTCTGCTCCAATAGATGCTGACAGAGGCTGAAGGTTTGAATTGATGGGTTATTATTATTGTAGTAAACTAAGAAAATCAACACAAAAGTTCGCATTTTCTGTTTTTTCAGTTCTTTTTTTCAGAACAAATATTTCCTTGTCGTTTAAATTTTTGTATTTTTGTACTTTGAAATAAAGCTAACCTAAATAATTTAAACTAATTCAAAAACAAGCACTCCTAAAAATTAGGAACGATAGCACATATTTTCTCCCTATTTTTCTTTCAATTGTTCTCACCTCGCTCTCAATCTTTGCTTTTTAGTATTTTTAAATACTAATTTTTTTATAATAGTATAAAAATTATATGCATATGCATCACATGTGGTCTGATATCTAGTAATAATAATGTAGACTTTCAAATAAAGTAGTTGTTATGGTAGTAGTAGTTCTCAAAACTTCATGTTATAGAGAGAACAAAAGGCAAATCAGAGTAAAATGGTGAAAGAGCTAAATAGGGAAAGCAAGAGGTTGTCTATGTTTGGGATTATGATTTCAATTTTGAGTTTTATTGTACACAAGATTTATCCCTTATTTAAAACCTTGTAGTAGTCATTATTAAGTGGGGTTGAAAGATTCATATTATATAGAAAAGAAATGGACACTTTCAAAGTTGATAGGTGAAAGATCAAAATTGGGAAAGCAGATTGTCCCAATGTTGGGAGGCATCAATTCAATTTCGAGTGTTAGTGTACACAAGGTTTATCCCTCATTATAAAGCTTGAAGATATTTTCTTTAAAGGAGTAAATTTGTCACGAAAATGTAATATGTCTGCAATTTTTTTAGAAGCAACTGGTTGATAACTTCAGTGAAGTATGGATGCTGTTTGGAGTTGCAAGTCATGTCTTAACATTATATCAGATGTGTATTTGTTGGATATTCCATTCTGCATGTTTACTTTCTTATTTTTTTATTTATTTTTTTAACAGCATATTTTTGGATACTTGAGGGATTTTTACTAAATACCAAGGATGAATAAATTGCTTGCTTGTGTGGCTTCAGATTTCATTTGCATATCAAGTTGGATTTATATTGATGATTATTTGGCTTTGTTTTGCATAGATTGCCAAGTCGACACTATCCTCCTTGCCTTGATCTTGGAATCAACAGCGGGAAAGATACAAAATGTGGTCAAATGAGAAATGTAGAATAGTTTGTAACTTTGAACTTGGTTGATTTATGGTAGATGCTTGAATCTCTAGTTAGGAAGAAATAATAATAAAAATTTATTTTAATTCAAAAATTCGTCTCCAGCACCTTTAACTGCTAGACTATTGGAACTCCCTTGCCTCCATGTTATCATATTACTTGCTGTAGAACTATAAATTTCATGGAAATTAGGATTTTCTTTCCTTTGGCCAGTTGGGACTACCTGTAGAAATATATGAAAATTGTTGTAAACAACTAAGTAATTAAGATGTTAAAACTAGAAGTTAGACTGGGACTTCAAAGTCATGTAGAGCAAAAGTTTCATGTTTTCAAGTTTTTGTCTTAGAAAATCCTCGACTTGCGGTTAGATGATGCCATGTTGAGTCTTTATAGACTTAAAACTAGAAGTTAGTCTCGGACATGAAAGTGATGTAGAATAAAAGTTTCATGTTCTCAAGTTTTTGTCTTAGAAAATCCTCAACTTGCAGTGAGATAATACCATGTTGAGCCTTTATTGACACCTGAAATCATATGCTGGTACTTTTGTAGTTCTACCATGGCTATTTTTGAGGAGAATATTTTGATGTTAATATGGGCCGCCATCAAGAACTCTTCTGTGGTGATTCATAATATGATTAGATTTTTTTTTTCAGTCCAAATTACCCTTAATTTCATGTTGATATTTTATTCCAACTAAAAACACACCAGTGATATTGCAAAAACACAAAGCTCTCCACTAGTTACAACCCTTTCAGGTCCACTTTAAGTGCCCTTGGCTTCTCATTAGCCTCTTTGCACTTGGGTTATGGATATTAAAGGGGGCAAAAATTTGAAAAAAAAAAGTTTACGGTTGTTCAAAAACTAGAAATCATACCAAACCTTCGATTGTTTGTGCATGTTTGGAAGTTACATTCTCTAATACTGTTGCCATTTGTGTTATGGTGTCATGTTTAAAGTTGTCTTATGACTATTTGCATAATTATCTTTGGTAAAACTTTTCAATTTATGCATGTGCAGAGTTTACTATTATTGATATCTTTTCTTTGTTTGGTGGCCCTCTTGTTTGATAAGAGTGAAAACAATGGCGTCTAATTTTCTTTCCGGATGTCAGGTGCTCAGATATGGTGGTGCCGAGGCACATCAATGCACATGTAAATTTATGTCAAAAGGAGGAGAAAAACACAAAAACAAAGGGAATTGTGGACTGCTCTGTGCTTATGGGTGGGAGGGAGCTGTACAGGCAAGTTAGTGGAGTCTCTCGGGGGCAACTTGGTTAACAAGGCAGGAAATAATCTCTTTCTGAATTATATCCCTTCATATTTCATGTAGAAAATCCAGAACTGTCTATTTCCTAGTGGCTTCCCTGTATGTAATCTCAACAATCATGTTGGTTGTTTATATTTATCCATAATTTGGACTCTCTCTCTCTCTCTCTCTCTCTCTCTCTCTCTCTCTCTCTCTCTCTCTCAAATAGTATCACTGGTGGGTCAATGGTAGTTGCTGCTACTCAGGCTTGCAACTTCGCGTTCAATTGTATCATATGAACCATAAACTATACATGTGCACATATGGGCGATACTTATTTGCATTGGGCTCCACTCATTCTAGTTGGTAGGTTGCAAAATAATTTGCTCGGGATATCAATACTGCCATATCCACTGGTTGTTGCGTCTACCTCAAATCTAAAATTCAACGTTAACACTTCAGTGGTGGTTGTCCTCGAGAAAGGGAGGGACAACAGGACAAACATTTTCTCGTTTGTATCTTGTAAAAAGTTCCCTGATGTTTGTTATGAAATTTCAGATACTAATCTCGGTTTAAGAGGATTTCATAGTTTCTATTGGAAAGAAGAAACATTTCCTCCGAGGAGATAAAACTGACTATGGTTTGAAAGGTTCGAATGATGCAAGATCTAAATTTTTGTAGGAAGCAAAGTCAAGTGATTTCAAGGGGAACTTATTGGTTAGTCAGCATGCTGGTTGAAGGAACTGAAGATGGAAATGCTGGGACGTGGAGAATTCTTCATAATTTGTGCCTGCACATGGTGCAGGTAGATTAGACTGCACATGGCAAAACCCAACTATGTGCAGTATCTAGTCTAGCCTTTTTGTTCTTTAATAAGAGAAACCGACCACAATATTAGTCACTGCTACCTTGTCTAGGAGAGAGCTCAACGAAGGCGAACAAGTGATTGGATACACCAACCCTTGTCTTCGGTCGACCTTTCTAAGGCAGTAACATAGTCGCTTAAAACGTAGCTCATCCTGACCCAAACAAATAATTTTCCTTGGATGCCTTCATTTTTTTTTTTTTTTTTGTCTCCTGAACTTGGTTCACCGTTGAGTATCCTGAATAAAGTTCTGACGAATCTCGGTCGAACTGCTGTCGGGTCCTAATCGGAAGGGAGCTCTTTCAACGTCGTTTTTGCCACTATCAAGACTCAAATTCTGATTTTTGATGTGAGATGTTAGTGTCTTTCTCACTAAATCAACGAAACAGTTATTTGGGTGCCTTCATATTTACTATAGAAATTTCATTTATACTTAAAACATAGTTTTCCCCTAAATCCACACTCCCCAAAGCAACGTGTCATTGCCCGCCAAAACTCGCATTTCACATTCCTCCTTCAACAAATAAAAGTGATTTCACATCCAACAGAAACGATCGTCGCTCATAAATTCTGCACTCCTTCGCATTTTGTATCACTAGCATTCTCCTAAACCTATCCTGTGAGATAATCTTCCCCGAATGCAAGCATGAAAAAAAAAATTGCACTGACCGACATGCCTCCGAGGAAACACCCCATGTCCCATTGACTACAGAATACAGCCAAATAAGATTTTAGAAACAAAATAAAATAAATTAAAATAAAATAAAATTCCTCCTATGGAACAATACATTCAGCACATTTTTTTTCGTGTCTTGCCCCTGAAGCATGCTCCCACACCGCTCACACTAAATCTTCCACTGCCTCCAACACTTGGTGAGCCAAACCTACCTTTTCGGTTGGCATTTGCAAAGGACCCCACAAACCTCTCCTTCAGTGATCTCTCATCACCTTTTTCATTACATAATCACTTTCCCACAGTCCTAAACCTCCAAGTTTAAAACTCCCCCAAAATTTAATATCCAAGAATTCAGGCAATGTGAAAACCTCATTACATCTAAATGTACTAAACCATTTAACTTTGACGACCAGTAGTTCCCTATGGAAGAGTTTTTAAGCTGCTCCTGCCATGAATGGCAATGCTATATAAATTGCTCATAACAAAAAAATGACCCCCCCAAGTGCACAATATCCCTGTAAAAGCCTTGAAAATGTCTTATAATACAAATGCTACCACAATGGACATAAGATAAACGAGCCTAAATATCTGGGATGGTGGTGGTCTTCTGGTAGTCCGGAGCATGTTGCTTACAACCGATGCCCTCAATCACCCCCTGCCCCTCAAGAAAAAAAAATTATTGCAAGATTTGGAAGGAGGATAAAGCGATAATGTCATGCCTCTTCATGGAATTGAAGACGTCTCGAGCTTTTTGAGGTTTTCATTCAATGCTCTGAGAAACAAGCAGTAGTTTTAAGTATTCCATGGCGGACAGTCATTGAATATCTTCCTTTTAGTACAATCGTTGAATATCTTAATTATAAAAAACAGATAAATCCAATGGATATAAATCAAACACACCTAGTCAAATTAATTTAATAAGCTACAAAATGGCAGCAACTAGTAGATTCGCAAAAGTAAATGGCCAAAAAACATGGGGGTTTGGGAAACTTCAAGGAAGGTTAGAACCTATGCTAGGTAACCTCAGAAGTGATCTGGACGACTAGAGATAAGATGGTCGTAAATAATTATAGCATCACTGACGTGACCCCAAACCTGAGTCAAGAAATCGTAGGTTTTGATCGAAACAATAACTTGAGTTTCAATCTTAACGATGAATATCGTTCATCTAAGAGATAAATATGAAAAAAATAAAAAAAAGAAAATAACAACTTTGGTTTAATTTGTGTGAATTTTTCTACGCTACTCATTTATATATAAAGTCATTTATTTATTTAAATTCTTAACTATTATGTTTTTATGGATAACTTGTATCCAAATTTTTAATGGTCTATCTCTATATTTTGCTAAATCTTTTACATTTAAGTTTTTGATCCTCTTAACTTGTGCGTTTTTAAATTTTCTTTACACATACTCGAACCATCTCAATTGAAAAACCGTAGATTTGATCATATGGTGCAAAATTATGACACAAATTATACAGGGCAATAGGAAACAACACAGCCTAAATTAAGTGGTTAAGAATTTGAAAGAAAACTTTCATGGAAAAAAGAAGCTGGAATTATTGCAGGTCATTACAATTGCCAGAAAAACTGTTCTGGAAGAGTAGGGGACAAGGATGGAAAATGATAATTTGCAATCAATATAGAACATTAACATGATCTATTTTGCCTGATTTTATTCATGGAATGCATATTAGCATTTCATTATTAGGTGAAGACATAAGGGCAACAATTGTATGTTTGTAAGAGAAAGTATAATCCTGCAAGAGATATTCTTGCACAGTCCACACAAATTTACTACCACTGAGATATGTCATATCACTAAGCATCTAGGATGGCAGGAACATGAGAGTGAATGATGGATGTCAATTTAAATGAGATCTCCTTCATTAGTAAAAATATCGGGCAAGTCAGGGTAGTATCAACTAAAGGAGAGTTTCTATACACGGCAGTATTCCCTTCAAAATCCTTCAGCTGGTATATGACAAATATTAGCAAATGAAAAGCTTCAGGATCATCGGTATCTCCTGCCGGATTTGATGAAAAACTTCAAGCAGATAAGAAACCCGAGAATAATCTCCCAATTCCACTAAGGTTACAGCAATCCCCTGCAAAACTGAACAAATCCATGAATGAAAAACGACAAATAAAATAAATAGAAGAGAAGACCATCTCTGTTAAAATTTGAAATTAGTAACAAATATT
Source organism: Dillenia suffruticosa (assembly GCA_033439265.1). Classification (NCBI taxonomy): domain Eukaryota; kingdom Viridiplantae; phylum Streptophyta; class Magnoliopsida; order Dilleniales; family Dilleniaceae; genus Dillenia; species Dillenia suffruticosa. Next base: position 11,298,673 of record JAVTVX010000004.1, on the reverse strand, counting down.
TGTCTTGTTCAGTTGTGGAAGTCCAGTAGGCAACCAATTTGAAAGCAAGGATTGCCGGGCCGTAGGATCCATTGTGAAATGTTTGAGTAAGTTAAAAATAGGGCCTAATTGAGGCCCAATTTTATAGTTTTAACATGTGGGTCCAGTTCATTGGGCCCAATTCTGAATTGCCTTTTATGTTAAAAATTGGGCCCTTACGGATCCAATTTCCTAATATAAGACTGGACCTCTAGCAGACCCATTTTTCAAGAGCTATTGGATTAAGTATATTTTAACCTATTAGGTAAAATAAAGTACAGGCTATTAAGTTTAGAATTCCAAATAAATTATAAAATTAAATCTAAATGTAGGTCTAATTTTCAAAATTAAGCATTAAGTCAAAATTGGATATTGGTCTAATTAAAGATATAATTTTTAATTCAAATATTTGATTAGTATATATTTTGAAATATTATAATTGAAACAACATTTCACCAAAGTGAACTCTATTGTGGAAATTATTTTATTTTAAAATATAAAAAAAATGCATATGCAAGTTATGTGATATTGACCGGCCTAAAGGAAGATTAATATTCTAATAGAATTGTGTGTGCAATAGCGATAATAAATATGTGATAATTATTTGGTTTTACGTGTAAATTGTGAATTGGTTCAAAGGAAAGTTCACAATTTGAAATGTTAATTTATTATCGTTGTTTGATTATTGCTCTGGATACCATTTACAATTTAATTATTTTATTTAAAAATAAAATATTAATGAAGTTATCGGTGTCTTGTGATAAGTTGCCTTCTTGAAACATAGTTTGCTTGCCCAAATATAGACCGTTTTGATCTTTATTTTTTTTAAAAATTTTTTGGTTACAGGAGAAGGGCCCAAGGTATTCCAAAAACAATTAAGGCCTATGTGAGGTGCTTAGGCTAGGAGAGCCTAAAACATTTTCATGCAGCGAATGGCGAATACTATTAGGAGGGGTCATGAAATCATGCAGGCTAAGCTCTGGTAGATGGCCAATCCTAGCCAAATGGTCAACGCATTTGTTGCCTACTCTAAAGACATGGACATTAGAGGGGGAGTCAATCTCCTTGCTAAGCAAATGCAATCCATTATGAGGGAATGGAGGGGATGCGAGATGGGAGGAGGCTTGTTAAGGAGGGAGACCAAGGTTTCTTCAGCACAAACTATTTTGGCTTGATTCGCAGTGTGCAATCTCCACCTAACCAAATGGGTTTTCCAATTGCATCAAGCACCTATTACCGCTTTTCAATTCAATCATTGGCCTCACACACTCAATCTTGTTCTCCAATGTAGAAGAGAGGGCTTTTAGCTTATTACATGAGAAACTATTAAGCACCATCATCCCAAGTACAGGATGTAGTCTGAGGGTTTTTTGATTATAGCCATGTAATTTCTCGCCCAATTCTCTTCTTCTTTGTATCAAAGAAATCAATGAAATTAATAGCCCTTTCTTGCATTCTTCCTTGCTTTTCTCGTGGTACCTATAGATCATGCTTTGAATATTGTTATAGTCATTAGGCAAATCTTAATCTACTTAATATGACGATCAGTACACAGTGGATCAAGGATCATGCATGCATCAACGTCGTAGAGAATAGCAAGTTCCTCAACCTTCTTGCTGAGTCTTGTCTTCCTCTTCTTCTATGATGTGTAACTGGTCTTCTCACAACTTATGAGCTCCTATTCAACTTTTTTCAACCAATCTGCTCATACTTCCATTGAATTAATAAACCAAAGCAACACAAAATCCTAAAAAGTAGCATCCATATGCCATTAGGATAGCTGAAAGCGATGTGACAATGCTCTTCACAAAAGAAAAGAGCTAATTCTAAGTCCAATAGTAAAACCCTAACTAGTAAGTTCTCTCAACAAGGTAGCCATACATAAAAGCTATCAACAAACCAATAAAAAATCAACAAAGGCAAAGAAATTAAACAACACATATAAACACAAGTTTTTTGTCTCTACTAATTAATCAAATAATCAAATAACAAAATAACATGTGCAGATAGACAATATAGTATGCAAAACCCTTATTGAATAAACTAATAAAATAAGTGATAAAGGATGCAAAATCAAAAAACTTAAGGACATTTTTTTATTTAGCTGATAAAAGGAATTTAGCTGATGATAGGCCGATGTCTGTTGATGTACTTTTTTTTTTGTTTCAAGGAGAGAAGAAAACAACTGGCCCCCTCTCATATCCCTCAAAAGAAGATATACACTTTATTAGCGGGAGTTTGAAACTTATGAACCCCTGGTGGAAGGGTATGACCTAACTTTGCAATAGTGTTGGTACAAAAATTCCCTCGTCTTAGCACATGCTGAACATGGTATACTAAAAGTTTCCGAAGTAACATTCGAGACTCCCTTAATAGATGGGATTAGGGATGAGTGGCCAAGCTGTCAGATGTCAATGCCTACACCATCATTATTGATGGTCGATGCTCCTTGATGGTTATTTTAATTGATATTGGAATTTGATTAACTTATATAGGTTATTGTTCATATATAAAAAATAAAAAATAAACAAATCTATATTAATTAAATTTATTTTATTTTTTAAAATATTTTTTTTCACATTATTACTATATATTAAAATCTAAAATATAAAAATATAATATCCAAATAAACCAACTTTAATGTGAAATTTGAAGAATCAAGTCCAATTGAAAAAAATTAGAAATAAGGAGAGACATGAGAAGTATAATTCTGAGGTCCTATATCTTATCGAATTCTGAAAAATTAACATAAAAAATAAAGAACATGTTTAGCATACCAAGAACAAAAAATTTCTTATGGTTCAGAAATATTTACATGTGTTTTTTGTTTCCTTAGTTTCTAGGTGTTTTTTGATGTATTTAGTCCTAACATTCAATAAACATATTAATTGTAGGTTTAGATTAGATAGGTTTATAAATCTAGCTCCATACTTAGTTATAAACAAGCTACAAGCAATTTATTCAAATAAAACAAGCAATAGTTCAAGTAGTTCTTAACTTATATTCTCTCTTTCTTCTTCCCTACGGTGAGTGCAAGTGATTTGGAATTCTTAAATTCAAACTCTAACAAATTTTCAAAACTTTAGATCCAAGTCTCAAATTCAAAGTTTAGAAATTTTGAACTTGCTATTCGATATAGTAGTATTAGATGCAGGGGCGAGCCACGCATTGTCTTGGGGCGTCTTGGTCCCCAAGGCTTTTGAAATTTTTTAATTAATGTTTTAAATAAATTACTTATTTCATATTTCCCCAATTTTATCTACTCTTTATTGTTACCAATAAAATTAAGCCAAATAGAGACTGCAGGCTGCCACATCCGATGCTCCCACTAATTTATTTTCCCTTTCAACACTCATGTATCTCAATTCTCTATATACATTTCCACTAAAACTTCATCAATTCCGCGCTCGCGAAACTATATAGATTAAGAAAATTTTACATAACCTAGATAAAAATTCTAAAAAGAAAAAATTGAAATTCTATTAAAAAATTGAATTCAAAACAATTACTTCAAATTCTCACACGATCAATGAGCATCTTTTAAAGAAGCCAAAAAGATTAAAAAAAATCATCGAACCAAGTAATCAATTGTAACAATTTATTTATCATCATCATATTCATCAAACCCTAAATAATGCAAAAGAATAACTAAAATTCACTTACATAAAATTTGAGGACACCCATCGGTGAAATCCCATGTTAGAAAATCTTTGTGCCATTCTATCACTAGGGTACTTTCTGCTTACAAAATTTTTTCCTTAAGTGATGTAGATCAATCCCACACACTAGTCTTAGCAATGTACTCTTTCTCTTTGTATTCGCACCTCTTTCTCTCTAAACTTACGAAGAAAATCAGAGAACAATGATCATAACATTATGGGAACCCTTTCCTAACCTTGTATTATTGCCTTAAACACAATTACAAGACAATCGCACGAGTAGAATACAAACTTCCATAAATTTGAAACCTAACCCTAGGTTCTAGCTTGTGATTCACTGATTGCTCACACCCAAACCCTCGAATGCCTTAGATAGCTTGGATGCTTTCAAGCACTCTATTTGGCTCAGGTCCCAGTATGTGCCACATGTTAGGGTGGGTCACATTTCTCTCCTATCAGAAGAACTTGACATCCCTGTTGAATGCCTTTTCCAGCAGTCCTGAATCTGCTTCTTGAATTGCCACAATGCTCGATCCTTTTCGCAAGTCGTTCCCTTAAGTAATTGGCCCTTCCATGCCACTAGGTAATTCACCCTCCTATTGCGCCACTTGTATTTGACCACTTTGTTATCAAGAACATGCTCAACCTACTTGTCAAATAGCTTCTTTACAATATGTGGTACCCTTTGAGATTATGAACTTCCTTCATCTAGAACATCTCCATAAAATGGATTTAGAAAGTTGACATGAAAGGTGGGATGGATGCCAATCCTGTTGAGCAATTTGAGCTTGTAGGCTACCTTGCCGACCTTCTGCACCATCTCAAAGGGACCATCAAATTTGGGTGCATTAGGGCATTTCACCCTTAACTTACCAACTTCTTGGGGAGTTCTTGACTAAAACTCCATTACAACTCAAAAGGGCTCTTCCCAGTGCTTGAGTTTATGTACAGGTTGTAGGCAAATTGGGCAAACTCCAATAGCTCTACCCGATTTCTTTGGTTGGTTGTGGCATAATGCCTTAGGTATTCTTCCAATATTACATTAGGCCTCTCCATTTGCTTATCGGTTTTGGGGGTGATAGGCTGTAGAGAACTTCAGATTAGTCCCAAACAAGCCAAATATAGTCTCCCAAAACTTGCCTATGGACTGTGAGCCTCGATTTCTCACTATGTCCTCTGGCACTCTCCGATAATTCACTACATTTTCAAGAATAAATTAGCTACCTCCTCAACTGGACATGTGGGAGAAACTGTAGCAAACACTGCATACTTGGAAAATATGTCCACAACCACCAAGAATGTGTTTAAATTTTGAACTTTAGGCATACCTGTGATGAAATCCATGCTCACACTCTGACATGGCCTAAATTAGCCTTGACTCCACATGCCTTTCCACCTTGTCTTTTGGCATACTAAACAAGACCTCACATATGCCTCCATATCTTGCTCAGTTCTCAACCAAAAGTAAACTCAAGCCAGCAAGGCATACCTTCTCTCCATTCCTAGCTGTCCTACCCATTTGGAGTCATGTACTTCCTTAAGAAGCATGCAGCCTATTCCTCTATTGTTTGAAACATAAAGCCTCATACCCTTGGCATAGAGTAAGCTATCCTTTAGTCAATAGCGCCGCAATAAACCTTCCTCAACTCTCCTCTTCGGGTCTTGATAAAACTCATGTCCTTGGCTCTCTTGCCTTAGCCATGGCAAGAAATCAGCTTCCATCATAGTCCATGCAGTTGCCAAGTGATCCGTTTCCTTGTGGCTCAATGCATCTGCCACTTGATTGTGCTTGCCTGGACTATGCTCCCACTGAAAATCGAACTCCGCCAAAAACTCTTGTCATCTTGCTTGCTTAGGAGATAGCTTTTTCTACGAGGCAAAGTGTTAGCCACATTGTCTGTCCGAACAAAGTATTGGCCACATTGTCTGTCCGAACCAAGAACTTTGCCCCTAGCAAGTAGTAGCTTCATGTCCGCATGCAATGCACCACAGTTGTCATCTCTTTTTCATGGGTTGAGTATCTTTGTTCAGCGTGCTTAAGTTTCTTACTTAGAAAGACTACCAGATGAACTTCTTGCACTAGGACTCCACTTACTACCCTATCCAAAGCATCAATGTGTATTTCAAAAGGAAGGTGAAGCCGGGTAGCTTTGGCACCAGCTCTGAGGCCATAGCTTCCTTTTGGGCCTCAAAGGCCTCTTGGCGGTACTCATTCCACTCCCATGGACCATCCTTCTTCAGAAGATTAGTCAAGGGAGTAGTCTTCCATGAGTAGCACTTGATAAATGTGCGATAATAGTTAACCAGCTCCAAGAATGACTCCAATTCATCTACCTTGCATGTAACCTCCCACTCTAAAATGGCACCAATCTTCTGAGCATCCATATACACAAGTCCTTGGCATATAGCATGGCCAAGAAACTTGGTCTTTGCTTGGCAGAATTCACACCTTTCTACCTTGATAAACAGCTACTTCTCCTTAAACTTTTGTAGTACCAACTTCAAATGGCTCAAGTGCTCCTCGAAGGACTGGCTATGGACCAAAATGTCTTCCAAACCATCAAAAATGTATTCAAATACTCATGGAACACATCTGTCATCAGATTATAGAAGTTTGCTGGAGCATTTTCAAGTCGAATGGCATAACTAGAAATTCGTAGGAGCCATATTGAGTACACAAACTGCCTTTGGCTTGTCACCTTCTGCAATTCTCACTTACCAATAACTTGACTGGAGATCCAACTTTGTGAAGTACTTCACCTTCGCAAGGTGATCGAACAAGTTAGCCACCAATGGCACCCGATACTTGTTCTTTAGTGTGACCTTATTCAAGGCTTTATAGTCCATGTACATTCATAGCGAGTCAACTTGCTTCCCTTGGAACAAAATTGAGGCACCAAAGGGAGCTTTTGAAGGTTAGATATATCCACTATCTAGTTGTTTCTTCCTCTGTTTCCGTAGTTCCTCCAACTCCATCGGTGACATGTGATAGGGAGCCTGTGCAAGTAGCCGTGCATTCGGCAGCAGCTCGATGCGATGATCAATAGCTTGGGGAGGGGGCAACTACTTGGGCAATTTGCAGGGAAGTCATCAACAAAGTCTCCCAAAATCTCAGCCACTTGCTTAGATATCTCCTCTTTAGCTTGTACCATGGCAACCAAATAAGTGGATTGCCTTTTCTTTAGTCCTTGCTTAACTTGTAGGGCTGAAATCAAATTGAATGATCCTTCTTTCTTTGCCTTCACAAGGTCTATTGCTGGCACAAAACATGATGTTGATGCCTTATCGTCCATAATGAATAGGTGTGTAGGCATTGCCTAGGCCTACACCAAAACTCCAACCCTATACCATGTCAAAGTAATCCAATTAGACTACCATGAAGTCATACTATTTGTCACGCCCTGACCCATAGGTCGAGCATGTGAACAGACTGCCACGACTCCTCGAGGCACGGGTGTGCCCTACTAGCATGCCGAGGTAATGCAAGGCTAATATTATGACTAATATCATTACCCTGCTCGACATCCTAAATCAAAACATACAGTGGAAGATTTGAAGAAGAATATTTTTTAAAAATTTCTTTAAAACATTTGCCTCCGATTTATATATAATATTTATATGCATGATCCAATCGTAAATAAGGATGGGTATGAATACTTACCCGGTAGTATCTCTCAGTAAAGCTCGTAGAACAGTACCTCAAAGTAAGTCAAGTGCAGTATAAGTTGAAAATTTTTAAATATGAGGGGTTGAGTGTTATGCCCCGAACCGGAGTCATGAGCAGCAGCCCGTTACCCTGGATACCGGTTCGGTTGTCTAGAAAATCAGACAGAAGCTTTCCATATTTCGGAGGTCTCCGATATACAAATCAACTTGTATATTGAATGGTCATCCTACCACCTAAATAAACAGGTCAACACGGCCTCACAACAAATTAACCACATTCGTATAATACCAATCAATCCACAGCATAACAACCAGGACAACGCGAGACTATCATGAATACTAGCAGTTCTAGCCACAGACCTCTACTGTCATACCAAACTAGAGTATGAGCAGTCGCCACACCGGACGGGCCTAAAATTTTTTATGCATGAGTACAACAAATTCCCAAGTTAAAAAGTTAAATACTTTCAAGTGTCTCAATGTAGGTGAAATGAGTTAATATGAGAGTTTCATAAATAAATGTCAATAATTTATACAGTCGTCTCGTAAAATGTACATGTCCATCAACAAACCTCAATATCAAGACCTTGCAGGGTCGATATACAACACAGATCTCATATTTCAAATGAAATTTAGATCTCACCGTAATGAATATGTGATTCCACAATTACGCGACAATGACGTCTAGAGCCCGACGCGTCCTCTATCACAATAATCCTATCTGATAAAGGAAAGGAGAGGGGTGAGTATCAAGGGAGATATCCAGTGAATGAGGGGATCAATATCAAGTATAAATCGTGTGTGTGAACTATTAGAGTATCAAACATAATTATTCGTAAACAATAATTTACATTTGGAAGTAAAACATGGTATGATCAATAAAATGAAATCATCTAGTCCATCACACGGTACCATACATATATGCATCCATTCAAAATCAAGTATTTTTAGAGAGCAAGCCAAATATGATCCTGACAAAGGTCAACCATAACCATGACCAATGACCAATGACCTGGCAAATGACATATATGCATTCATGAGTTTCACTGAGGCTAGCTCATACATAGATCAGATCACGTATAGGACCCTGCCCGGTGCTAGACAGTGGCGTCATATATGTCCTTCCCCTTACGGGTTCAACCGGCCGCGCCTATACCCATATACCGGACGTTTGCGGGTACCTCCACGTGAAGTATACCCAGACGCATACTTGGTGCCATAACAAACGTCCCTTGTAGCTACGGTCATCCTTTCAAGACTCAATCATATCATAATAGTTATTCCATGGCCACATGGCCCCAACTTAGTGATATAGAAATCATAATGCTCAATATATATGCCATATTGGGTCATATGAAATTAAACATGTGAAAATCATAAAATATGGCACAAATTCAATTGAATCAAATTTATGAATGCATATTCATAGAAAATATGAGTTTACGACACTCCAATAGTCACAAAACAAAATCGAATTCTAGTAGTACACAACGAGTCATACATATCAAAAGCATGTTTTGTTAAAAACACGACAAAAATCAAGTTTCACTTTTTATACTTGAGATTTGAGTTCCACTCACAGTAATAGGGAGGCTATAGCACTCCCAAATGAACCACAATTACGAGGTATCGAGTTCTCTTTAACGGCTTGGGCAAAAGTCACCTAACAAGTTCACTCATAGTTCTCCACTTGGTGCCACTTTGTGCAGTCTTATGAAAATTTGCATAACTTTTTATATATAAGTCCAAATCAGGTGAAATGTTGATATGTTGTAGGTAACTTCACGACCTACAACTTTCATGTTATACACGTTCTCAAAATCACATCACAAAATTCCCAGAAATCCTCATTTTGATTCAGTTGCATTCTAAATTCAGATTCTGTCCCATTTTAGTGCAAAAACTATAACTTTCACTATACCTATCCAAACGTAATGAAATTTTAACATGTTATACCCAAGACATAGGCCTATCACTTTCATGTTCTGAGTTTCTCTCAATTGTGCCTAGAAGGGGATTAAAATGGATCATGATCAGAACATGTAGGTTTCAGTTGGAAAATAGAATTTCTGTCGACACCCCTTTAGTAAAATGGGCATAACGTTTGATTCCCTCATGTGAATTGGCTGAAATGTTAACATGTTTTTGGTAAGAGGAATATATACAACTTTTAATCTTTGAGCTTGCCCAAACTAGGACTGGAAGAGGGCATTTGTATACACTGTTCTTAGGGTGCAAAAGAGGATAACCTTCTGTCGAGTTTCAGTAAAATTGCCATAACTTTTGACATAGGAATCGGATTAAGGTGATTCTTATCTCGTTGGAAAGATACGACCTAGATCTACATATTACATAGCTGGAGTATTTGCTAATTTAGACTATAAGACACCTCAAAACAGAGGCTAATCCACGGACAGAAACATAGCTAAAGCAGAACAGAACAAAAAGTTTCTGTGCAAAACACTTAACTTTGAAAATCATAATAAATCCAATTCTCATCCGAATGCAATGAATCATATGTCATTTTAAAGCTCTATGAGTCTAGATTTACCTGAAATTAACCTATCTCAGTTTGCCTTTGTGTAGAAAATGTTATGAGCAAGATATCATAGCATGGTCAGAATTCTTAGCTCTTTGAAGCTTTTAGTCTCTCTCTAGATCCACTTGGTTAGACTTCTCCTTTCCTCCCAATTTTTGGATATGTTATAGTTGGGTTTGTGAGGAATGAATTTATGTCAAAATATTTGTTTGTTGTTTGGAGAAATCAAATCCTCCTTCAAGACAAGCTCTCGGTCATGGAGGTAGAAGCAGGAGAAGAGGATGGAGTTTTCTTGGGGGTGCTTCACGATTTTGGAGAATAAAGGGGAGTTGTGCGGTGCTTTTTCTCTCACTACACTCTCTTTCTCAAGTCCCATAAGTCAAGCCTAATTAAATGCTTCATTAATGTCTTGTTTCCCAACCACCTAATCCAACGGCCCACATTGATTTCTCAAATTTCAAACAAATTCTAGCCTTCCACCTCATTGGCACACTTCCCTTTGTCATTAATTGTCTCCAATCCCCTTTTTCTAAATTGCATAAAAGGTCCTTTTTAGATTTGCGTGAAAATTTCTATCTCGATTTTCACGTAACGCGCGGCGGAGTCAATATTCGACCCGAAATCCGAGAAATTCAAATTCACCCATTTGGTTCAGTTTTTCGCACTGAATCCAATAGAGTTGGTTTCACATATAGATGAAGTTATTTGACCTTCCAAATCGCCCTTAAACGCATTAGGGTTTTTAAAGCAATTTTGTTTTCCATTTTGCGTTTTTGTCAAAATTTTCTGAAATTGCATTTTAACTTGATAAAACGTTAATTTAGCCTAATTTAGGCTTCCTGGCAAAGGTAGAATTTAATTTGGCTCAGTGAGGATAAATTTTCATCTCCAGCGATTAAACATCGGGCGTTTCTTCGCAAACGATTGAGAATTGCCCGAATTCGAGTTCCCTTAACTTTTTAAGTTAATTTAGTATGTGTACTTTTATCGGGGTCGAAATTGTATGCGTAGATTTTAAAATGGCACGGAAGGAAAAAATTTTTTAGCTCCTAGCAATTTTGTCAAAAATTTTCGAGAGCATTATAAATCAAAAATATTTCTGAGAGACTTTTCTCTATATGAAAATGAAAATATGTCATATATGGATAATGAGGAGTACAATATACAATACACCGAGTGTCGGTGTTACACTGAGTAAATCCACATACTCAGTGAGTGAGATACAAAAACTATATAATGACAATAAATGAATTTGTGAGAGTGACAAGTTAAATCATCGTTTTCAAATTTATATTCATTTGTAACATATCGTGTAATTCAAAATAATATGCATCCTCATCATAATCATGGATCATGAGGTGTCAATTGGTAACAAATCGTATTCTACTCATAATTTGGCCTCATTACGGTAAAATCCACTAAGGGGTCACCACAATGTTATAAAAATGAAATATAAATATATATTTTTTAACCCCCTTCCCTTGGTGTTGACACGGTTCTCACTGGTGCTCGTGTATTGGATCCATTCCAGAGCCCAGGGGGCTCAAACCTCTGCTCTCGTATTACTTCACCACGTCACCTTGTCAGGTAATCGCTCAATACCGTGATAGGGAGTATGCTATAGCCACATGCAACCATCCCATAATCATATACATGAATCATATGTCATCATTCAAAAATCTTTACTCGTAAGGAAAATCATGACACTATCAAGTTGTAATATCAGGATACAGATTTTCTTAGAATCATTATTTTAAGACATGCCACAAACATTAAAATATTTCTAAATCACATTTCAAAATTTATTTATAAAAATCATGATCAAACTATTTTTTATTTAAAGTCAGAAATAGTTCGTCCTACTCACCTCGACCGAGGAGGATACGCTACTCCCCCTAACTGTTCTCATTTCTCGAATGAGTCACCCCTCGTACAACCCTATGCCTATATTAAACAATATATAATTCATCAATTATTTCGATAATATCATATTATAGGACTATGAATAGCATATGAAAATATTTTTCTTTAAGGTAAAATCTCAAATTCTCTATTTAGAAAATTTTCAAATCTAAATTTCCAAAATTTAACTCTGCGTAGTTTTGGGAGAAACTCCATATCTCCCTGTGTACTCCTCCAATTTAAGTGATTCTTATCTCCAATCGAAGATAAGATATCGATCTAAAATTTTCTAGTTTATACTATCAATAGATTTTATGTGTATAATTTTATTAACTTCCTTTTTAATTTCAATTTCAGCTTTTCCTTCATGAAATGTTTCATATAATATACCATTTTAAAGTTTAAAGAGTCTAGTTTACACACGAATGAATCGTTTAGATTTTTGATTCCTATAGAATAGATATCATAACAAGACTACACAAGACTCAAATCTGAAATTTAATATCTAGCATGCTAGTATGGATACTAATGTAACTACTCAACAAATGATTTAATTCTTGCACAAGTTAAAACATGTTACCTTTGTTGTAAGTTCTCTGAATAACAATATATGCCAGTGCTCAATTTGAATTCTTGAAAATTTTTTTTCTCACCTTAACACCAAAATCAAATCATAACACATGAATACAATACTTCTATACCTCCATCTTGACATTAAAATTTCCAACAATACTCTTACATCTTTGGCTTCATGGTTGAACTCAATTTGAGAGAGGGAGTCTTCATATTTTTGGCCAAGGGCGGAGGAATGAAGAAAAAGTGAACTAAATTTCTCAAAACAAGTTCCTTTATAAACCTAACAAAGTATCCTTAACCATTAAATCATCCTATGTATTATCTCAACCATCCACTTGTCCTAACACTCAAACCATACAATTGTTGAGTCAAGCAAGCTCCATGAACTCCATTACATATTTTGTTGGCCTGCCATGTCAAAGGAGAGAAGCACAAGTTAATCCAATTAGCTTTTATACATAAACTTCCATCCAATGAGTTTCCTTGAATGTGGAACTATCCTATGTGACCACTAACCAACTTTGTTGCCCTCTTGACCAATCATTTGGCTTCAATTGTTCCTCATTGAGTAGTTTGTAACTTAGTCCCTCAACTTTCCTTAATCGCATTTAGACCTCTAACTTTTAATAATTTACATTTTTTTGTCCCTATGAAATTTTGTTTCAAAATTTCTTAAAAATGTGAAATTTCATTTAAATATCTTTATTTAAGTGTGTAGGTATTTTCTTAGGCATTTTTGATTTCTTTAGGCTTTGCCGGCGCTTGCCGAGAAAGTTTTCGGCTTATTGATAAAATTTTCAGTTTTAATGATTTTGAGGTGAAATCTCAAAATAAAAAAGCAAAAAATTAAAATTTCATTTTAGATGTCACAAAAAGATGTTATATATATAGAACCGTGAGAAGTGATACATGATACACAGTCACTGAAAATCGGTGTTACACTAATTGTGCCATGCACCAACTTTGAGATTAGCACTCCTTGCCAATCCATGCATTGGTATAGACTCAGTATTAATAGAATTTAGTTGGTTTGGACTTCTTGTGACTTAAGTCCAAACCTTGACATCTCCTTTCAACTACAAAATTATGAGTGGCATTGTATCTACCATTAGTAGCGTAGTCGTGCCATTCAAGGTGATCTAAACATATATGAGGGACCTATAAGCTCCTATCCTTATTTCATGCACAAGTTGCAGAGAATTTACCTAGGCTATCTCATCTGGATCTAAACATGCTCCTTGGTCCTCCCTTACCAAAGCCGACAGCTTCTCTCACTTAGAGCACTCCCTAGCAAGGTGTGGACCATTACATATGAGCATCTCCTTGGCTTGGTTTTGAGAGCTTGTACTTTTCTTGAAATTCCCTAATCTTTCTTCCAATTGCTTTTGCCCTTACCCTTCTTCTTTGGGCTTAAGTTAACATTAGAATTAGGAGTTAGGATCTTGAAGTCCACTAAGCCATCAGCAGCAGCAATGGCAGAAGGAAGATCCTTTACTCCTTATCTCCTCAAGCTAGCTTGAGCCCAAGGTTGTAACAGTGACATGAAGTTGAAGAGTTTATCCTCCTTAGACATGTTGTAAATATCCAACACCATTGAGTTGAAGTCTTTCACGTACTCCCAGATTGTGCTGGTGTGTCTCTGCTTCTTCAAGTTTTCCATTGCAATCCATACAATGTTACAAGGAAGGAATTGCTCATTTAATTCCCTTTTTAAGGCTAGCCATGATGAAATTGGTGACTTGTCTGCATTGAGGTCATCTTGAACACGGGTCCACCATAGCTTGGCATCTTCACCAAGTACATGGTTGTATTATGGAGCTCAAGAAGGCCCAATGCAATGCCCTTGATAGAGCCAATCATGCCACGGCTAGGTGTGTACATGGCGAGGCATTAGGAGGTCCGAGAAAACATTGCGGGTACACCAAGGCCCGTAACTCCAAGGCCAAGGCCATAAGCGTAGGAGGAGTCTAAAGCGAAGGAAGCTCAGGGGGTCCAAGGTAGCTGAGAAGACGAGAGCACATGATGGAATCTAGAGAGCCCTAAAAAAGCTAAGGGACACAAAGCATCCAAAAGGACAAGGCAAGAGTACAAGCAACACATGCTAGAATTCTAAGAGTTGTAACTCCTGTAATAAGTGTAGAGAATCCCAAAGGGCTACCTTAAACATATAGCTCACAAATAATGTGTCTTTAGACTTTCTCGCCTAAGCTTATAAATAGGCATGTACTTAAATTTGATAAGGTATTCAATAATAAACTTATTCTCTTCACATAAGAGAGTTCTCTTTTTAGGAGTTTAGGGAAGCAAACCTTTCTTTAAGTTGCACCACTATTTGAGTGATCTCTATAGTGCAAAGTAGTAAGAATCATGATTCCCTTCCAAGGCCTATGTGCAAGACCCCATAAGCAAAACTAACTTAGCTCTGAGCCACCTTACTTCGTGTGACATAGGTGCTGTGAAAAAGGTACACTCCAACCCTTTAACCATATCCTTCCACCAACCTAAATGTAACACCGACCCTCGGTGTATGCTCATGTATCCTACTTTTTCCTTTATATATGATGATTTTCATAAATCCATTTATAAATTTCACTCATAAATTTTTCCGATAAATTTTCCCAGAAAAATTTTTGCTTCAAATTTTAGGCAAAATTGAATAATTTTGAAATGGGTCACAAATGGTCCTATGAAGATAAGATGTGATTTTGAGAGTGAAAAAATTTTTAAATTTGATAAATAATTGTTTTTAGGGTTAAAACGACAAAAGTTAAGAATTTGATCCGTAAACCCTAATTTGGACCGATTTTGACAAACAGCGTCGAGACGACCATATTAAAATTTGAAATCGGTCTCATTGGGCATAATATGTGATTTTGGGCCTAGCGTGTAATTTTGAGAAATTTTGAGGTCGTTTTCAAATTATCAAAAGTTGGAGGGCATATAAGCAAATACCGAAACCTAAATTGTCCGAAATTAACTACGGCGACTCGAAACCATGAAATATCAATTCTAATACTCACAAGCATCAAATAAGGGCAGATACAAAAATCGATCGACGATTTTTGGAGAAATCACCGACAAACCCTAATTTGGGTCGAAAACCATTCGGAAAGACTAAATGACCACGTTTTAACACAGGATGAATTAAATTATACCCAACATGAGATTTTGTGTCCAATTAGAAATTATAAAAATTTTTGGAGTCAATTTATAATTTTTATAAGTTCAGGAACCAAATTGTAATTAATAAGAGACAAATTTGACAAGTAATTAATGCCAAAACATGGGAGGAAGGTTGTTGGACATGGAGAGCATGTTGGGAAAGGCAATTCTTGACTTTTGAGACCAACTAGCATGGGTGTGGTATGGGATGAAAAAGCAAACATTAAATGGAGGTTTGTTGGTGATGTACCAACCATTGACTTTTGGGAATGAAATGTGCTTATAAAAATAAAAAACAAAATTCAAACCCGTTCATTTGTGAACCATGAAGAATACGTAAGTAAGAGGAATGAGAGGAAAATGTAGTGCATTCTTCATTTCTTCAAGAGTCAAGAATGAATATGAGTGATCCTAATCTAGGAGGAAATGATTTTGGTGGAAAATGTCTTCAAATCTCTAGACACACTTGAAAGGTAAGGCCTTCTTTTACATCTTAGAATACTATATTTTGTTTTGAACCCAAAGGGAGACTCTTAACTTGGTGTACATAGGGTGACCAAAGGTTGGGACTAAGTGGAAAGCTTGTTTAAGTTTTGGAAGGCAAAGAAATTGAGGTAAACAAATTTCTGTTCTGTCTTGCTTTAGACTTCATTTCTGTCCGTGAATTCATGTTTATTTAAAGATATCTTACAGTCAGAATTTGAAAATGCTTTAGTTAAGTAAATTGTAGATCCAAGTTTTATTTTTCCAACGAGATAAGAACCACCTTAATCAAATATTTGTACCAAAAGTTATGGCATTTTTCCTGAAGCCCAACCCAAAGTTGTTTTGTTTCGGACTATAGCATCAGTGTGCATAAACGAACCATTTCCAGCTTAATTTTCGAGAAACTCAAAACATAAAAGTTGTAGCTATTGTTCTTGTCCACTACATATAAAAATTGTAGCTAAAACGCATGAGGGAATCAAAAGTTATACGTTTTTCCTAAAGATGTGTTGATAGAAAATTTTATTTCCAACAGAAAACTATTTGTTTTGATCATGATTTATTTCAACCCCTTTATCGGCATAATTGAGTGAAACTCAAAACACAAAAATTGTAGATCTATGTCTTGGGAATGACATGTTAAAATGTCATTAAGTTTTGATAAGTAAAATAAAAGTTATAGTTTCTGTACAAAAATTGGACAGAAGCTGAAATTGGAATATGACTGAAACAAAGTGAGGATTTCTGGGAATTCTGTGATATGAATTTGAGAAAGTGTATAAAATGAAAGTTGTAGGTCACGAAGTTACCTACAACATGTCAAACGTTCACTCAGAACGGAGTTTTGTACGAAACATTATAGCTTATTTTCCATGACTATGCAGGTTTGAAAATCTACGGACTGATTTTTCCGCATAAGAGTTATTTGATTTGAACGAGGGGAGCATTTGATTTACGCTTCGTGGTAATATTGGGGAGTGCGTTACCCTCCCCCAAATAGTGAGTGAAACTTTGACGTCTGCTATTGATTGAAAAATTTTGTTTTTAATGCTTTTCATAGCACGATTTCAACTGGGTGATAAACAGAGATTTCGGATTTTCATATATGCTTTACACATATTTTTGTGACCATTGGAGTGTCCCAATTACTTGACTTGTTTGATATGCATCCATACACTTTCACAAATGATATTGTGCCACTTTTTCATAACATATAGTATTTATATGATTTTCATATCTATTGGCACACAGTTTCATATAACCTGGATTTGAACATGTGTTTTGGGTTGGATGCCCTGTGATGATTCCACGATTTGGGCTTGGTGCCCCCCATTCCCCCGCTGTATAGCATTTACCACGATATGGGCTTGGTGCCCCCCATTTCCCCGCTATATAGCAATGTTCCGTAGCTACGAAGGACATTTGGCAGAGGCACCCATTGTGCCCGGATACGCTTTGGCTAGAGCTATCCCCAAAATGTTGGATCTATGTTGATGATTGTACTTGTGATAATTGCGGGCTTGTTAGATCAGCCTGCGGCCAACATTGGGATAGAGAGCTATTATTTTACATACATGCATTGTGAAAACCCTCAATGTGCCTGTCACCGGTCGAGGTAGACCCTTGCCGAGAATATTTCATTAGCTGGCTTTTCATGACATTGATGTAAATATTGGATGCTTATCTTGCTTTCTGATGTGTGCGTATGATATATGGTTTTGAAATGACATGATCGGTTTGTACACTATAGATATTTTTTACCTTATGCTTTGACACTCCAAGTTCACACCGATATTAATAGTACGATATCAATCCCCTCACTTGCTGAGTACCATCCTCCTTTAGGTACTCACCCCTCGCATTCCCATCTTACAGGTTTAGCCTTGGACTAAGGGCTAGTAGGTCTTTGACTTCGTTGGGCATTTCGGAGACAACGGACTTGGCTACGGTTACCCACTTTTCCCCGAAAATCATTTGAGGTTATTGTTATATTTGGAGCATTTAGTTGACCATTGTATTTATATACCTGGGATGACTGTATTATACTTATGTTGACTTGTAAAAATGATAACTCTCATTGATTTGATATATTGATGCATTGAGATACATTGTGATGACTTGGGAATTGAATTGGTATGTGATACATTCGATTGGATGTTGTTATTAGCCTTACGGTGTCTCGATACGTGGGACGTTGTGCTCGTGTATCGAGGTGCTCGGCGGTTGTCGCGTGCTTGGCCCGGGGGCAAGTCGGGGTGTGACAACTCGGTTGGTATCAGAGACCTTGGTTAGAGCGATATTTTATGAAACGATTTTGAAAATATTCCCAAATATTTGGTATTAAAGTCCTCAATGCATGAGAAGAGTTACATTACAGTCATGAAATCCCAATACATGGTCATAGGCAGATGAGTTCATGCGATATTAATGGGTTAGATACGAGCCGTATCCAACCTAACACATCATTTTTATTGATTTCTAAACCAGTTGTTCATTCATTTTAGGAGGTTAGTTATGCCATAACTAACCCTAATCCTTACATTTCTCTATGATCAGTACCTCTTTCTTTGCAGAAGTATGACGACTAGGCGAGGCACTCGTTTTGGTCCTACTGAGCCCACGAGCGCACCGAAGGATACGTCTTCTTCGCATGCTCTTCCTACAATACCTACTCTACCAGCTACTATAGCCGTAAGTCCACCACCACCACTGGACGCTTACAGATAGGTATTTGAGTGGTACGCAGTACATGGCATTCATATGCCACCTCCACCACCAGCACCGATGGCCGTACCGACTCCTACGGCTGTACCACCTCCAGTTATACCAGATCCACCACCAGCAGTTGGTCCTTCCACTGTTTCAGGATCCACTGACACTACCTCCTCCACTTTGAGACGCATTCACGAGCTGACCCAGCTAGTAAAGGAGGCGAGGCAGTTAGGCTGCACAGAGTTTTCGGGGACGGATGATCCCACAGTAGCGAAGTATTGGATCAATCGCACTCGCAGAGTGTTGACTGATCTTGGCTTGAGTGAGGAGTTTAGATTAAGAGTGCCAGAGAGGTTGCTAGATGGCGACGCCCTCACTTGGTGGGAGGCAGTTAGTGATGATGCCACTGAGCTCCTGAGTTGGGAGGATTTCCTGTGGGAGTTTGACCACATATATTTTCCGGAGTTTCAGCAAGACCGCAAGAGGGCGGAATTCTTGCACTTGCAGTAGGGCACATGATCGGTCACGGAATACGAGACCGAGTTAAGGAGACTAGCTGCGTTTGTCCTAGACTTAGCGACGCCAAAGCAGCTAAAGTTCAAGTTTGAGGATGACCTCAACTTGACTATCAGAAAGTATATGACAGTTACTCCTGGTCTGTCCTTTGCAGAGATAATAGACTCGGCACACGGGCGGATGGGATCGTCCATGTTGAGAGCTGGCAGCGAGAGAGCAAGGAGTAGAGGAAGAAGAGGCCTGGGTCTTATATGGGCTAGAGCTCGAAGAAGGGTGGGACCTCAGGATTTCACAGAGGTCCTTCTTAGTAGAGACAGACATAGTTTGGGCAGGGATCACGATCCCAGGGGTTCAGAGCACCAGCCCTTAGTGCCAGTACTTAGACGATAGTTCTGCGACATCCTTTTTGTCACCGATGCAACGGGCACCACCCATTCGGAGCGTACAGAGTCCCAGTTACCTGTTTCTAGTGTGGGAAGCAAGGGCACATACGAAGTCAGTGCCCTAATCTGGGAATGGGTGGTCAAACAGCCTCAGTTCAGTCGAACATTCCACGAGGAGGACAACAGGGAGCACCTGTTCATTCTGGCCACACAGCTCCGCGTACAGCAGCTGGGAGCAGCATAGCACCAGGATCATTGCGGCAGCAGCCGAGGGCTCAGGCCCGAGTGTACGCGATTACTCAGGAGTACGCGCAGGCATATCCTGATGTGGTTATTGATACCCCTCCTACTGATCCTCCTGTTTAGAGATTTCTTATGTATCTTTTCTTTTGAGACCATCAATAGTTAAACCTTTAGAAGCTCAATATGTTGGTTGTATATACATCTTGATATATCTATGAGCAGATATCTATTTTCTTCTATATATCTATTAATCTCTTTTACTTCTCTCACATTAGGAGTTATGAAAATTTGAGGAGTCGAAGCTCGTGTTCTCATTGACACCGGGTCGAATTATTCATACGTGAGAACGACTTTTGCTCACTAGTTGGGTAAGTCCTTGTCGCCACTTGATGAGGAGATATTGGTTATCACTCCTCTCGGTGAGCAGCTACTTAGAGACTCAGTTTACAGAGGGATCGAGGTCATGATTGGAGACGCCGTACTTGAGGCAAACTTGATTCCCTTGGATATGTCGGATTTCGATGCCATCCTAGGGATGGACTGGTTGAGCACGCACCGAGCCTCTATTGATTGCTTTACCAAGGAGGTAGAGTTTTGAAAATCAGAAAGATCACTTTTGAAGTTTTCCGGCGAGAAGTGGGTGTTACCTCGCTATTTGATATCGGCGATGGAAGCCAGGAGACGATACGTCGGGGCTACATGGCATACCTGGCTCATATTATAGACACCACCGTGGAGGGACCGAAGCTTGAGAATGTCCCAATGGTGCAGGATTTTCCAGACGTATTCCCTGAAGAGCTACCTGGACTACCACCAGTTCGGGAATTTGATTTTGAGATCGATCTAGCTCTAGGGATAGCTCCTATATCTATTCCGCCATACAGAATGGCACCGGCAGAGTTTAGAGAGCTCAAGGTCCAGCTACAGGAGTTGCTGGATAAGAGTTTTATCCGTCCGATCACTTCGCCTTGGGGTGCCCCGGTGTTGTTTATAAAGAAGAAGGATGAGACCCTACGGCTTTGTATGGATTATCGGCAGTTGAACAAGGTCACTATCAAGAACCGATATCTACTACTGCGGATTGATGACTTGTTTGATCAGCTTCAGGGTACGAGGGTTTTCTCGAAAATCGATCTTCGATCCGGATATCATCAGTTGCGGATTAAGGCTGAGGATATCCCCAAGACTGTATTCCGTACCCGATATGGGTACTATGAGTTCCTGGTCATGCCGTTTGGGCTGACCAATGCACCAGTAGCCTTTATGGATCTGATGAACCGGGTTTTTCACAACTACCTGGATCGGTTCGTCATCGTATTCATCGATGACATCCTGGTGTACTCGTGGGGCGATGAGGAGCATACGCAGCACCTTAAGGTGGTTCTACAGATTTTCCGCGAGCGGCAGCTGTATGCCAAGTTCACCAAGTGTGAATTTTGGTTGAGATAAATCGAATTTCTTAGACATGTGGTCTCTGCGGAGGGTATTTACGTTGATCCGCAGAAGGTTGAGGCCATACTAAAATGGGAGCAGCCGCAGACAGTGACCGAGATTCGGAGCTTCCTTGGTTTAGCTGGGTATTATCGGTGGTTCGTGGAGGGTTTTTCACGGATCGCTGCTCCACTCTCGAGACTAACGCGAAAGGATGTCAAGTTCATTTGGGACAATCGCTGTGAGGCGAGCTTCCAGGAGCTCAAACAGCGACTGACAACGACACCAATCTTAGCTCTCCCTACCAGCAGCAGAGAGTATGTGGTTTACAGTAATGCCAGCCGGTAGGGGCTAGGCTGTGTATTGATGTAAGATGAACGGGTAATCGCTTATGCTTCGAGGCAGTTGAAGAAGCATGAGTTGAACTACCAGACTCATGCTTTAGAGTTGGCAGCCATAGTTTTCGCATTGAATATATGGCGGCATTATCTTTATGGAGTGACCTGCAGAGTTTTTACGGACTACAAGAGCTTGAAGTACTTATTTACTCAAAGAGAGTTGAACCTCAGACAGAGGCGATTGTTAGAACTGTTAAAAGACTATGATTTGATTATTGACTATCACCCGGGCAAGGCAAACGTTGTGGTAGACGCCTTGAGCCGGAAGTCATCCTCTTCCTCTGCATCATAGGCAGTAGTGAGAACGTATGTCTCTTGTTTGGTAGGACTCCGTACTTTGGGAGTCAGTTTGGCTAGTGACAGTCAGGGTACACTGCTAGCTAGATTTGAGGTGCGACCGACTCTATTCGACCGTATCAGCGAGCTTCAGGGTTTAGATGAGGAGATCCAGGGCATTCACGATAGGATCCACCGAGGAGAGAGTGGAGATTTTCGAGTCTGTGATGATGGACTCGTGGTATTCAGAGAGCCGATTTGTATCCCAACTGATGATGATCTTAAGCGTGCTATCCTCGAGGAGGCACATTCATCAGCATATGCTATACATCCCGGAGGTACAAAAATGTATCGGACCATTAGAGATAGTTATTGGTAGTCGGGCATGAAGCGAGAGATAGTTGAGTTTGTTGCGCGATGCTTGGTGTGTTAGCAGGTGAAGGCCGAGCATCAGCGACCAGCTGGTACGTTGTAGTCTCTTCCCATTTCTGAGTGGAAATGAGAACATATTACTATGGATTTTGTGATGGGGTTGCCGAGGACTTCTGCACGGCACGTTGCGATTTGGGTGATTATCGGTTAACTCACCAAATCTACACATTTTATCCCCATACGTGACGATTACCCTCTGGAGGCGTTGGCACGCCTCTATATTGATACCATAGTTAGGCTGCATGGGGTGCCTGTATCGATTGTTTCAGATAGGGACCCTAGATTCACGTCTAGGTTTTGGCCTAGGTTGCAGGAGGCATTGGGTACTAGATTGAACTTCAGCACGGCATATCATCCTCAGACGGACGGACAGTCAAAGAGGATGATACAGACGTTAGAGGACATGCTTAGGGCATGCATGATTGACTTTCATGGTAGCTGGGATCGGTACTTGCCACTTGTGGAGTTTGCATACAATAACAGCTACCAGGTAAGTATCGGAATGCCTCCATACGAGGCATTGTATGGGAGGCGATGCCGCACACCTCTGTGTTGGGATGAGGTTGGTGAGAGGAGCCTCAGTAACATCGAACTTGTTGAAGAGACGAAGGAAAAGGTGAGGACCATCCGTGAGAGGATAACGGCCGCCTAGGATCGATAGAAGATGTATGCAGATCGTAGGCAGAGACCACTGGAGTTTTAGGTTGGAGTCATGGTATTCTTAAGGATCTCACCCTGGAAAGGGGTGATCCGTTTCAGGCAACGGAGTAAGCTGAGCCTCAGGTATGTTGGGCCCTTCCGTATTTTTGAGAGGATCAGAAGTAT
The DNA here is from genome assembly GCA_033439265.1 of Dillenia suffruticosa. Lineage (NCBI taxonomy): Eukaryota > Viridiplantae > Streptophyta > Magnoliopsida > Dilleniales > Dilleniaceae > Dillenia > Dillenia suffruticosa. The sequence goes on along the minus strand of JAVTVX010000004.1, from coordinate 11,275,449 downwards.
GGCATATAGATTGGAGTTGCCAGAGGAGTTATCACATATTCACAATATATTCCATGTCTCTGTACTTAGGAAGTATATGCCGGATCCCTCACATGTATTGGAGCCTTCACCAGTTGAGCTACGGGAGGATTTGAGCTTACCTGTACAGCCCGTGGCCATCCTTGATAGACAGATCAGGAGATTGCGGAGCAAGGAAGTCCCGTTAGTTTGTGTTTTGTGGCGTAGCGACCAAGTCGAGGAGGAGATTTGGGAGATTGAGCAAACGATGAGGGGACAATATTCCCATCTATTCATTGATTAGTTTCCATTCTTCTGTATGGCTTTCTTTTAGTTTCGAAAACGAAACTTATTTTAGGGGATTAGAAAATGTAACACTGACCCTCAGTGTATGCTCATGTATCCTATTTTTCCTTTATATATGATGATTTTCATAAATCCATTTATAAATTTCACTCATAAATTTTTTCGATAAATTTTTTCAGAAAAATTTTTACTCCAAATTTTAGGCAAAAGTGAATAATTTCGAAATGGGTCACAAATGGTCCTATGATGATAAGATGTGATTTTGAGTGTGAGAAAATTTTTAAATTTGATAAATAATTGTTTTTATGGTTAAAACAGCAAAAGTTAAGAATTTGGTCCGTAAACCCTAATTTGGACCGATTTTGACAAACAGCGTCGAGACGACCATATTAAATTTTGAAATCAGTCTCATTGGGCATAATATGTGATTTTGGGCCTAGCGTGTAATTTTGAGAACTTTTGAGGTCGTTTTCAAATTATCAAAAGTTAGAGGGCATATAAGCAAATATCAAAACCTAAATTGTCCGAAATTAACTACGGACGACTCGAAACCATGAAATATCAATTCTAATGCTCATAAGCATCAAATAAGGGCAGATACAAAAATCGATCGACGATTTTCAGAGAAATCACCGACAAACCTAATTTGGGTCGAAAACCATTCAGAAAGACTAAATGACCACATTTTAACATGGGATGAATTAAATTATGCCCAACATGAGTTTTTGTATCCAATTAGAAATTATAAAAATTTTTGGGGTCAATTTATAATTTTTATAAATCCGGGGACCAAATTGTAATTAATAAGAGACAAATTTGACAAGTAATTAATGCCAAAACATGGGAGGAAGGTTGTTGGACGTGGAAAGCATGTTGGGAAAGGCAATTCTTGACTTTTGAGACCAACTAGCATGGGTGTGGTATGGGATGAAAAAGCAAAACATTAAATGGAGGTGTGTTGGTGATGTACCAACCATTGACTTTTGGGAATGAAGTATGCTTGTAAAAATAAAAAACAAAATTCAAACCAATTCATTTGTGAACCATGAAAAATATGTAAGTGAGAGGAATGAGAGGAAAATATAGTGCATTCTTCATTTCTTCAAGAGTCAAGAATGAAAATGAGTGATCCTAATCTAGGAGGAAAGAATTTTGGTGGAAAATGTCTTCAAATCTCTAGACACATTTGAAAGGTAAGGCCTTCTTTTACATCTTAGAATACTATATTTTGTTTTGAACCCAAAGGGAGACTCTTAACTTGGTGTACATAGGGTGACCAAAGGTTGGGACTAGGTGGAAAGCTTGTTTAAGTTTTGGAAGGCAAAGAAATTGAGGTAAACAAATTTCTGTTCTGTCTTGCTTTAGACTTCATTTCTGTCCGTGAATTCATGTTTGTTTTAAGATATCTTACAGTCAGAATTTGAAAATGCTCTAGCCAAGTAAATTATAGATCCAAGTCTTATCTTTCCAACGAGATAAGAACCACCTTAATCAGATATTTGTGCCAAAAGTTATGGCATTTTTCCTGAAGTTTGACAGAAAGTTGTTTTGTTTCGGATTATAACATCAGTGTGCATAAACGAACCATTTCCAACTCTATTTTGGAGAAACTCAAAACATAAAAGTTGTAGCTATTGTTCTTGTCCACTACATATAAAAATTGTAGCTAAAACGCACGAGAGAATCAAAAGTTATACTTTTTTTCTAAAGATGTGTTGATAGAAAATTTTATTTCCAACAGAAAACTGTTTGTTCTGATCATGATTTATTTCAACCCCTTTATCGGAATAATTGAGTGAAACTCAAAACACAAAAATTGTAGATCTATGTCTTGGGAATGACATGTTAAAATATCATTAAGTTTTGATAAGTAAAATAAAAGTTATAGTTTCTGTACAAAAATTGGATAGAAACTGAAATTGGAATATGACTGAAACAAAGTGAAGATTTCTTGGAATTCTGTGATGTGAATTTGAGAAAGTGTATAAAATGAAAGTTGTAGGTGATAAAGTTACCTACAACATGTCAAAATTGCACTCAGAACGGAGTTTTGTGCGAAAAGGTATAGCTTATTTTCCATGACTGCGCAGGTTTGAAAATCTGCGGACTAATTTTTCCACATAAGAGTTATTTGATTTGAACGAGGGGAGCACTTGATTTACGCTTCATGGTAATATTGGGGAGTGCGTTACCCTCCCCGAAATGGTGAGTGGGACTTTGACGTCTGCTATTGATTGGAAAATTATGTTTTTAATGCTTTTCATAGCATGATTTCAATTGGGTGATAAACAAAGCTTTCGGATTTTCATATATGCTTTACACATATTTTTGTGACCATTGGAGTGTTTCAATTACTTGACTTGTTTGATATGCATCCATACACTTTCACAAACGATATTGTGCTACTTTTTCATAACATATGGTATTTATATGATTTTCATATCTATTGGAAGAGACTATGATTATCTTTGGAAGAGACGCCTGTATGCTAGTTGACACTGGGGCTAATAGTTCTTTTGTGAGTATGAACTTTGTTCATAACGCTAACATAGTTCTAGTACCCTGGATAAAGCGTTGTTAGTCATTACTCCCTTAGGGATCAAATTGTCAAGAAAGAGGTATACCAAGACTGTGGAGTCAAGGTGAAGAGCACAATGTTAAAAGCAGATCTGATTCCACTAGACATGCAAGACTGCAGATCTGATTCCACTAGACATGCAAGACTTCGATGCCATCCTGGGTATGGATTGGCTACATTGGCATAGAGGTTCAGTAGACTGTTTTGCTAAGACAATCGAATTTCGGAGACCAGGGTGTTTAGTATTGGTTTTCCATGGGATTAGACGGGTTCTCCCGAATTGTATGATATCAGCTTTGGAAGCCCATGGATTGATGAGCAAGGTCTGTACAACATATCTGGCATATTTGGGGCATGTTGTGGACACCACAGTAGAGGGACCAAGAATAAATGATGTCCCGTGGTGCAGGAGTTTGCTGATGTATTCCCTGAGGAGTTACCTGGATTACCTCCAGTCTGGGAGTTTGATTTCGCCATTGATTTGGCACCAGACACTGCGCTTATCTCCATTTCACCATATAGGATGGCCCCAGTAGAGTTAAAAGAGCTAAAAGTTCAGCAAGAACTGTTGATAAAGGCTTCATCATAACAAACACTTCACATTGGGGAGCTCCGGTATTATTTATCTGAAAGAAGGATGGCACTCTCAGACTATGCATCGATTATCTACTGTTGAATGAGTGACCATAAAAAATCGATACCCGTTACCTCGGATTGATGATCAGTTTGACTAGTTGCAGGAGACCTGGGTTTTCTCTAAAATTGACCTGAAATCTGGATATCATCAGCTACGGATCAGGGAATGTGATATTCATAAGACAACCTTCAGAACCTTGCCCCCAAATTGTCGATAGCCTAATGTGGGGTTCTCTTATTTCTTCCCAAGGTGGCAACATTTTTTTTTCCCAGAAATTAAGTTTTTATCGGATTTCTTTGCTTTGAATTCTTGTATGTGAGGCATACCAGAAATAAAGTACCCCATAGCTCATTTAGCTTAGTGCGTGTAGAAGAGTGCAGTTGGTTTCATGAGCCTCCTTGGTGTCCTTTCTTTCAATTAACATATACGTCTACGGATGACGTTATTTTGTCATTCATTACCATCGTGGACGTATCTTTATATGTGTCAAATTATATTAACATATAGATCGAAATATATCAAAATTCTATTAGCATATAATGTTAACATATCTATATTTGACAAAAATATATCATTAGCATGACTTTAGAGTTTTTTCTTAAATGTACATACCTTAACTTGTATAAAATTCACATTTTTTAATATAATTAAATATATAGAAATGTATAGAATTCTCTTTCTCCTCTTATTTCTTCATTTTTTATTCTCATCAAATAAAAGATATCAAAAGGCAAATTTATATTTTTTAAAGAGAAAAAGTGTAAAACCAATATATTGAAAAAGAGAAAATGTATATTAAATTGATTTTTTTAGATAGAAAATTGATATGTTTAATTTTAGAGAGAAAATTTGGATTTAATTTTTTTTAAACAGAAACCTATGTGTTTGTACTGACAATTTAAGATGATGAAATTTTTTAGACAGAAAATTAAATGTGGTTGATTTTAAGATAAAAATAAAATTTAGGCTTTTATAGAAAAAAGTAAATTAAATTAATTCTGTATATATATATATATATATATATATATATAAAAGAAACTTATCGTGTTTACTTTTAGAAAGATAAAAAAATAATTTAGTTTTTTAGAGAGAGAAAATTTAAAATAAATACATTTAAAGAAATAAAATTTAAAATAATTTGAACTTTATAAAAACAGAAAATTAATATATTTAACTTTAGAGAGAGAGAGAAAAAACTAATTTTGGTTTTGTTAGTGAAAGAAAATATAAAATAAATATATTTGAAAAGAAAATGTGTATTAAATTAACTTTTTAGAGAAAGAAAATTAATATTTTTAATTTTAGAAAGAAAATTTTAAAATTAATGTGTTTAGGAGATAAATTTTGAAATAACTTACTAATTTTAGAGACAAAATTAATTTGATTAGTTTTAAAGCAAAAACTAAAATTTTGTTTTCTGTAGAAAGAAAAAAAATAAAAACAATATGTTTAAAGATAGAGAACATTACATAAATTAATTTTTTAGAGAGAAAATTAAGGTATTTACTTTTAAAGTGATAATTTATATAAATCATAGAAAGGTTAAGATTATCCAAATGTTGATATACATACTAAACAAGGAAAAGGAGAAACGCTTCTCTCTCTCTCTCTCTCTCTCTCTCTCTCTCTCTATATATATATATATATACTTTTCCACCTAGTACTCCCTGATTATAATTTGCCACTCAAGTCTTTTTTGGACCAAAATTATCCTCATCAAATTATATAAGTGAATTTGAAAAGAGAGAAACAATGGTTAAATTATAGAAGGGAAAAAATTATCTATGTATTAGGACAACGAAAGAAAATCATTAGTTCTATGTCTTCTCCCTTCTCCGCTTTATACTTTTCCATCAAATGCTCTCTTGTTATAATCTGCAACTCAACCAATCTCTTTTAAATTGAATCAAACTCTTTTAAATTAAATGATCAGATACTTTACTCCCTTAATCAGATATCTCAAATTTAAGACTGAGAATAGAAAAAAAGAATTTGAAAAAAGCTAATCTCTTAATGGATCTTACAATGCTCAGACTATTAGTCAAGTGAATACCGAATACCGATTAATCCAATACCAAAAAATAAATAATAATAATAATTTGCAACTCAATTTTTTTTTTTTTTTTTGGCACCAAAATACATCTTTTGACATAAAAATTACCACAGGGTAAAAAAAATGTGCTAACAATTTTACCACATGCACTTAGAACTTCCCCAGTACACTTACAATACCCATCACTGGTTCCAAAATTTATACATTGCTTCTCATTCAAATTATTGGCGATTCCCCCTTCTACACAATAACTTCCTGTACTCACTGCTACTCAATACGCTAATCCTTTTATTTTTGAATTAAAATCCGTGCTACAAAATAATTTTCTATAAATACGGCCTTTCAAAGTCGCACGAGCATTATGTGTGCTTCAAAAGACTAGTCCTGTGGACTTACAAGAAGCAGTGGAACTTTTATATATGTTGGTATAATCAAATTAATCTCTTGGTTAAAACAGCATGTTAGTTCACCTCTACAGAACTTATAAATAAGCAGTACAAGCAGAATGTGACACAAAATTGAAATCCATAGGAGAGGATCTATTGACACTTCATACAGATTGCTTGTCCCAAGACAGAAAATGTGCTTCCACTGTTGAATATTTTAGCTTGAACAACAGGGTGAGGACCATACCCCAGCAAGCAACCTAGACCCTGAAAATGAGGGTTGAAGAAAAAAGTTTGGGGTGCAGGCACAGAAGGAAAATGATACAGCACAAAATATCAGATGAGCAATTTAGTCCTGGCTTGACTTGAAAAAAATTTGTTGGAATCTGCTTTATGCTTTTGAAGCAGCTGAACTTGAGCAAAATTTGTCTGGGTTTTCCTTTCAGTAGGTTTACTAAACCTAATATAGGCTGCCAGCACATGCTATATCAGGGGAAATAAAAAGGCAATCCTCTGTGACCTGTTATAGCAATTTAAAGACTCAAAGTTTCTCATACATTAACATATATAAATAGTTCAATCAACTACATAATGGCATTGTTGTTAACCTGCTAAAGAAGTGATAAATAAATTTTTTTTAAAAAATCACAATCTTCTTCACACATTTCCATTCTCTAGGATAGCACCTGAACATTCTTAAAAGCTATGAAAGCCAAATAATCCAATACACAGCAGGTTTTATGTCCTTAGTTCCATCCTTCCCTCCAACACTTGATAGAGTGAAGCAAGTACCAAATGCATAACATGTTTGACAGAGGTAAGAAAATTGCCCAAGTTGAAAAAAAAAATGGTAGAGTATATGAAAAGATTAATAAATTGGATACTAATTGATGCACAGCATTAAACAAGGCACTTACATGGAATTTTATCAACTCAATAAAGGCCCAACATTCTCAATTCTGTAACATGGCTGGGATCAAGCTCAGGAATATTTTTACCATCTTCTCGATTCTCCACTATGTACTCCTGGCGTTATGATGACATTGAAATTAATGAATTTTAAAACGAGAGAGAGAGAGAGAGAGAGAGAGAGAGAAATTTTTACCATCTTCTCGATTCTCCACTATGTACTCCTGGCGTTATGATGACATTGAAATTAATGAATTTTAAAACGAGAGAGAGAGAGAGAGAGAGAGAGAGAGAGAGAGAGAGAGAGAGAGAGAGAGAGAGAGAGAGAGAGAGAGAGAGAGAGAGAGAGAGAGAGAGAGAGAGAGAGAGAGAGAGAAGATGCCACATGGGGCCATTATTTAAAACATTGCTATTTATTAAAAGACCACATCAAGTATTCCTACTCTCATCTGAAAAGAATGTAACAAAGGGGAAACAATTGTCCCATTCCCAAGACAAAACAAAATTCAACACCACCATCCATGAATCAGAATAAACACTAGAATGAGCTGCACATTCACATGTTAGTTTTTAACTGGATCTCAAGTTCATATCAGCTCTCTTGTTCAAGAAAAGCATTATGGACACTCATATTCATAATCAATTTTATAGAGGCAAGACAAATCTACGCAACTTTTTCACATACACTTCCACAGGTGATGCCCCATCGTGCTTTACATTAAGTTCCAACTACCTGAACTTTAGACAGAACAATTAACTCTCCCCATCAGAGACAAAACACTAACCCAACTACAAAGTCATTCTATTGCAGTTTTCAGGTAGTGTTATGCTTAAGTTATGTCAAAAGTGAAGCTAATTATTACAAGGGAATGAATTGGAAAAGGAAATGGTTACCAGTTTATTTTGAATGTTGTGCTAAATCTGTTTACAGTAGATCTGTTTATGACAGAGAAAGATCACCTTTGCTGGGCCATCCTTGTTGCTAAGATGCAGCATTAAGGCTGGACCCAAAAGAATCATTGTTAGATTGGGTTGGGATGGGATCTTCCATATTGTGGTTTGTAGCACCAAACATTTTGGCTCTACACATGGAGTTACTATAAAACTATAATAGCAGTTCCAAGAACTCCTCACCTCAGCTAGAAATAAGGAAGTCTCTGAGTGTTCCTAAGCACTCCAAAGAGGATAAACAGAATGTTCATGTCAATAGGAATTGGATGCTTTGGACTACTTATTGAGATCCTTAATGAGGCAAAGGTTCTCATATGGAAACCGAGAATGCTGGCCATAAGTTTAAGTTATCATCACTTCTTGATGGAAGGCATGGATGGTTTTCCCTGGAAAAGTATGCAGAAAGCTTTTGCACCACCCCCCTCCCCCTGCACCCACACCAGGCACCTCCGCAAACAAAAGAAAAAATTGCAACGTTTGCTGGGGAGGCAAAATTAAAGGAGAACATTTTGACATGCACTCTCTGCAAGAAAGGAGAATTCTACCAATGAATAGACATCCTATTTATAAAGGGGATAGTGAGACAGTTAATCAGTTCTAATTCCTTGTAGCGGAACAAAGATTTTATGTGGGCTTGTAATTACATTCTCCGTATCTAATGAACATCCACTCCGTAAATGACAATTGAAGTGGAGGTTTGGACAGATAAGAGTTGAAAACTAAAATTCATTTATAAACTCTAGCTATTTTCATGTTGTATTGCTGAAAAATAATGAAGCTTTGTGGGGGGTTGAAGAAAATGAAGTTTTTTGGGGGTTGAAGAAGTAAGAGGCAAAAAAGAAATATTCATTTTATCACTCTAGCTAATTTCATATTATTTTGTTGAAAGAGAGTTTTTTTAGGGATCTTAAGGTTGTAAAGGAGTAACACACTGCACTTTTTCCCGTCTATTTTTGCCTCTAGTCCAAGGTCATGCTTACTGTTCAATTGTTAAAAAAAAAATGCAGATGGAATCAGAAAGGCTGGCCAACTAAAACTAGTTATCTGATAGAAGTGCTTTTTCCTTTTTTCCCCCTTTCCTATTCTCTAGAATAAGATGATGAACTATAATACTCAAGTCAATAGAAATTGAGAAAATTCTGAAATCTGTGCAAGAACAAATGTATCATTTGTCCCAAACGATCTACATTAACATACTAGTTTCATCAGAAGATCTGATCTCTACCAATTCAGTAGCAAGCATGATACCCTTCTGCTTCTATTAGACTTATATATAATAAGTACTTAAAATAAGTAACTTTATCTTCCAATTAAGTTGGCCAATTCCACTCCTCTAGAACTTTTACTAAACTCATTAGATACAACAGAGTAACCTAATTTCCTTCAGCAATAAAAATTTGTTTAAGATAAATACCATTTTTATAGAATTAAAAGCACCCATTCAAATGGATATGTTCTAGTTATTTACTGAAGTTTCCATGCATTATTGTTAAAATCTTATGAATAACTCAATTTAGGAATTTTTAAGGTATTCATCTTAGTTTGCATCAGATAAATTCCAAATAGAAAGAAACAATATATGAACTTTTATGACTTTGAATTAGGAAATCAAACCTTTGTAAGTTCTTGCTTTGCAAGAACATGATAGTGGCGTTCGTTGATTCTCTGTCCACAAATTATGGCTATGAAAAACCCATAAAGCAAGCCCACCAAAAGAATGGCTAAAACTGCACAGTTAACACAAGTTGACAGATGAAAGTTAGGGTTGCAACCATTTAACATCTTAATGCCAGAGCGGAGCCAGAACAGCACTATAATATATGGAGATACTCTTTTTTCAACCTAATAGATGACACCCTTCTTTATAACAGAATCAAATTATTCTCCGGTTACGTACCATTCAAAGCATAGTCATGGCACTAATTTTAACAAAATTCACTTTTTTAACCGTACGAAGAGCATTGGATCCTGAAATAAAATAGATGTAACATATAGAGTAGATAATCTCAAAGCATGCAAGGCTCACATACCAGCCATGGAATAGAACCCATATGGATGTTCTTCGTACCCAAACATTTCTCTTAGCTCCTCCCCATAAAATTTGTACACCAGCACACCAAGAAATGCTACAATCTGTCAACAGAATCAAACATGGAAGGGTCTAATTATAATGATGCCGAAACAAGCACCAAAAAATTTATGAGTATTCTGCATACGATGGCTCTTGCTTAAGGCCAAACTATCAATTGTCAAAGCAAAATATGTATTGATCATGATACTTTGACAAGGGATTTCTAAAATTTCACAACTAGGATCAACCAGGATATCAACATGGCAAGTTCCACATAATATACAAACATGAAGATCATAATGACTCACTCCATTAGTCTTAACAATAATCCAGGTGGAGTAACAGTTATTATCTACAAACTTCTCTGTGCATTCTCACATGCAAGTGAAGGGCATGACTAAACAGTCAAATGCATGTCAAATCCATGCAGACAGACGTGATTGCAAGAAGCATCTTATTGTAAATTCTAGGGACTTCCAAATCAATCATGGAGAATAAGGCTGAGAAACTCTTATAATTTAGTTTATATAGCTTTTCCAGAACCAACTGATTCAATCCTCAGGTTATTATATAAGCTCGATATTATATAAGCTTGAGTACCTTGGAAAACAAGGTTTGAAGCTAAACAGCTCTTGAGACTCGGAAAATGACTTTCTTCATCAAAGACATCTTAGGGATCATTCATTAGTTGAGTGAGTCAATAGCCTATACTAGGCAATTTAATTTGATTCTCTATCATTAAGTCCTTAAAGATTTAGTTCCTTCTTGATAAATTTAAACACTGTTTCATATATTTTCATACATAAAATACAATCATATTTTAAAAATCTTTAACCTTAAATCACTAACCTTCATATTTGATGTTTTGGTATGAAAATTGTGGGAAATCTATTTCGATTACCAAAAATAAGTAATAATCTCATCATTTAGTAAGAAAATATAATATAACCAAAGGTGAATTTACACCCATCTGAATCACCACTGCAATCAGCATCTGTGTATCCTCTCAAATGATAAGTCCTTTCCTTAATAACAAAAAAAATAATCTGCAATTTCTTTCAAATATCTAAAAATTCTCTTTACTGTATTACAGTGACTCCTACCTAAATTAGATTAATACTTGCTTACCAAGCTCATGGCATAATAAATGTCAAAACGAGTACAAATCATAGCATACACCAGGCTCCCAACATCATCGGAATAAAGTACTCTAGACATCTCTCTATTTTTGTTTAATAGTCTTTGGACACATCTCATGGCTTAAACTTTCGTAGTATCAATCGGTTTGCATTTTCCATTCTAAATCATTCCAGAACCATTTTGATATAAAATTCATAAGATAATACAAGTAATCTCTTAAAACAATCTCTATGAATCTTAACACCTAATATATAATCTGTCTCACATATGTCCTTCACCTCGAAATTTGAAGGCAACAATTTCTTGATATTTAGGACATACTCCTTATTGTTCCGGCTAATAATATATCATCGCATAAAGAGATAGAATTACAAGCTTATTATTAGATTTCTTTACATGAACACAACTGTTTTCACATATCACAATAAAATCATAAGAGATTACAATTTTATAAAATGTCAAACACTATTGTCTCGAAAACTGCTTAACGTCATAAATTGATATATTCAATTTGTAAACTTTGTTTTCTTGGTCTGACAATAAAACCTACCGGTTATTCCATATAAATTTTTTCTTTAAATTCTCTATTGAGAAAAGCAGTCTCCACGTCCATCAGACATAATTTTAAGACTAAATTGGATACTATAGCCAACAACAGGAGAATAGAAAATTTCACTATTGGTGAAAAGATTTTTTCATACTCAATATCTTCTTGTTGGATATAACATTTTGCCACTAGTCGTGTATTGTACATCTCAATAGTTCTATTAGCCTTATGCTTTATGTTATGATCCTCTCATTCTCAATAGTTTTGCGTCCAAATGGAAATTCAGCCGGTTCCCAAACATAGAAACATGGTTTGATTCTATCGTTTTCTTCCATTATTTTTATCCATTCATCCTTGGTATGTCAAGACAAAATCTCATTTATGTTTACAGGCTCTTCTTCATTTTCTTGAGAAATAATAAAGTATGTCTTTCAATCTCATAACAACGTTTAGGCACATCTCTCGCAGCACTTTTCCAAAATAGTAATTTGGTTGGATCAATAAAGTATGAATCCCTCCCACAAGGATCATCTAATAATTCATTTTCTTGTGATTCTAACGATTTATTTTGCATAAAGTCATTGTCTGAATTAATTAATTCAAACAAAAGCTTTCTTTCTGTTACTTTACATCTGTTAAAAAAATCATTCTCTAAAAATATCACATTTCGTGATTTAATCTCAATAACAGTATCATCCTTGCGTTCACCAATGAATACATAATTTTTAAACTAATCAGAATATTTATAAAGATACATTTCTTTCCACGAGACATAACTTTCCAAATTTATTGGAAAAATCTTAAGCATAAGCAACCAATCCTCAAGTTCTAAGATTGATCATATTCAGTTTTCTACCGGTTTAAAGTTCATCTAGTTTGGTAAGTACTAATTTAAACACACTTTATTTAAAATATAGGTTACAGTTAACAATGGATCTTCCCAAAAGAAAATACGCAAGTTAGCTTAGACCACTATGGATCTTGTCATATGTAACAATATTTTATTCCTTTTCTCCGTAACACCATTGTGTTAAGGTGTGTAAAGAATAGTTAATTGTCTGATTACTTAGTTTCATTACATAAATCCCTAAGTTAATCTAATAAATATTCACATCCTCGATTAGCCTTTGTTTATTATTTTATCCATTTGATTCTCTACTTTATTAATATATCTAAAATACTTGTTTCAATTTTGTGAAAAATCAAATAGATATGACCAAATCGGATGAAATTATCTATGAATGTAATGAAATATAACACCTCATGTCTGATAGGGGTGCTATGACACTCAGGTCGAGTTAGGTAGTGTTGATACCCGAGCTCAGCTCGTGTTATTTAGGTGAGCTCGAGCTCGAGCTCATCGAGCATGCATTTTTTAAGCTCGAGCTCGCTCAAGCTTGAAGTATCGTCGGGTAGTGTCGTCAGGTAATATCGTCGGGTAATGTAGATAATATATTTAGAAGAGTATACCGATAAACGTAATTTTATATATAAAAATTATTTTAAAAATATAATTACATATAAAAATTATTTTTTTAAAATAAAATTAATGGATTTCGGGTAGCTCGTCGATCTTTTGAGCTCTACACAGTTGGGCTCTGGCTCGAGCTCTGGCTCGGGCTCAAGCTCGATACCGAGCTACCCGAGCCTAAGCTCGAGTCAAGCTTTAACTGGGTAGTGTCACGGGTACTTGTGACACTACCGGGTGTCATAACAGGTCTATGTCTGGCCTTCACATACATTTGACCACAAATGTCAAAATGGACTAACTGCAATGGAAATTCAACACTCATGGTTTTTCCAAATGGTTTTCGTATCTTTTAGCAGCAAGACAATGTTCACAAATAAATAAATCAACTTTAATAAACAAACCCAATAATTCTGTTTTCATTAGTCAATTCATCTGATCTTACCTAACGTGACCAACTCTAGCATACCATGTCTTATTGTCAACATTTGAGTTAACAGAAAAGCAAATATTCAGCGAAATACAGCAATCTATATAATAGTTAAGTATTTGTCCATATCAACACACTGCCACATCAACCGTCTCTCAACAACACCCTACCCGGTCCGGTTGCTCAAGTAGCGCAGTTTAACAATTGATCATGATTTTGACCATCACGTCCAACTATTTTTCACCTGTTTTTCTCATCAACCAGACCAATTTCTAAAATTTTCAGGTGTCCTGAATCCATTTTTGGAGTCAAATTAACCAAATTCTAATACTAGAAACAGGTTCCTTACATTTCTATTGATTCTCAAGTGTTGTCATTAATTGTGTGCACCATGGATATTTCCAAATTCTTCCAACACATTCCTCAATCAATCAATGCCGTCTTTGATGACTCCAATTATAATTTGTGGGATAAGAAAATATACAATTTTCTTAAAGGTGGGCTTTTTTGGCATATTGCTATTAGAAAAATAACCAAACCCACACAAAAGAAAGATGAGGAAGATACATTCACAAATCTTCTCATAACTTGGGACGGCACGAATCATCAGATTCTGACATGGTTTCGAAATACCTATACCAAAGTTATCAAACTCGACTTTCGACGTTTTGATACTACTAAAAAGTTATGGGATTTGTTGGAAACTCACTATTTTATCTCTAATGATGTCAATCAATTTCAATTATATAGATGACCCCATCGCATGCAACAATCACCTAATCAAACTATCTACAATTATGTGTCTGAATTGTAAAAACTTTGAAATCAATTAGTACTTGGAGATTCTGTATAGCTTAATATTGATGCAGTCACTATATATGCTAATTTTCATGATCGCCGAAACATACGGCATTTGTTGATGACACTCAAAGGTGAATTTGAGTCAATTTGCAACTCTTTTCTTCATAGTGGCTCTCCACCCAATCTTGATATTGTCATTAAGGAATTAATCACAAAAGAGCTACGTCAAAGCTCAGTTTTCCCCTCTTCAAAACTCAGCTATGAAGTCTTGAAATGTAGTTTGTACTACTAAAAAAAATTACATCTCCGAATGCAAGAAAAAAAATACTCAAATAAACTTTTGGACAAGGTAATTCTTGTAAATTTTTTCATACTCAAACTACTACTGTTGCCACTACTACCACCGAAGTCCAGAGAAGAGTACATCTGCCAAATTTTCTTTAAAAGATCTTCAAATGTTATTGAACAATTTCAACCAGATTCTCGTACTCATTCTTCCCTCGATCTCTCTCTCACACCAAGTACCTCTTCCTCTTGGTATTTTGATTCTACATGTGGTAACCACATGACTTTTGACTCATCTATATTTGACTCACATACTGTTTCTCCTACTTCTAATGTTATTCAAACCGCTGATAATTCCACCATGCATGTTCAAAATATAAGCACTATTCACACATGTAACTTATCCTTACTAAATAATTTTCTTGTTTCTAAACTATTTCCAAAACTCGTATCTATTGGTCAACTATGTGACCTTAGTGCTGACTTGCATTTTTTGAGTTGTTGTATTGTGCAGGTTCCATAAACAGCGAAATCCTTAGGCCAGAGCATAAAATTGGTCAACTATTCAAATTCACTTCTTTTCGCATTTCATCCAAACTAGTTGTTGCTGCTATTACATCCAATATCTAACATCTTCATCTTAGTCATCTTTTCTGATATCAGATTCGGATCCCTAATCTCTAGTGAGTCTTTCGGTCAAGTCAAGTTTAAAGTTTTGATTGTGCTCCATGTTAACTTTTAAAAGGTTGTCATGCATTATCTTATCATAATAATGATTTTATTTCTTTAACACCATTTAATTTGATTCATTCTGATATATGGGAAGTATTTCTCATGATATTACGGGTGGTTCACGACATTATATTATGTTTATTGATAATTTTTCTGGTTATATATGAATTTATCTTTAACATCATTAGTCTGAATTATTCTCTACTTTGTTTTGCAAATATAATTCAAACTCAATATAAAATCAAAATATTTCGCACTGATAATACCAAAAACAATAACTACAAACTGAGTTTTAATTCCAAATTTTTCAATCGACTGTTTGAAAGACAATATAGGAAAGTAAAAAAATTTAAAACAAATAATAAAATTAAAATTTGAAAAAAAAGGGAAAATAAAATAAATAATAATAATGAAAAATAAATAAAAATAAATTGTCCATAGAAAATTAAAATAATAGTAATAATAATAATAATTCAACTAGTTCGGATTCTCATACATCAATTATTCATACATAAAATTATCTTTTCAACTAAATTCTTATATATTTTATATATCCACAATTGAATTCACCCCCAACTTAGTACGTATCTCTTCATTTTCAATCTTTTCTTTTAGTTTTACCACATATCCATACGAATATTTTCATTTTAGTTACAATCATTTTATACTCTTATTGTTATTTAATGATCCAATAGTTTGTGTCATACTATAATGCAAATCTTACTGTAATTTTATAAAATTTCTCCTTCAACTATAATAACATTAAGCGATCACAAAAAACTCCAGATGCACTTTTTCATTTCATCCAACCAATTTGGATTTTATGATTCACATCTCCAACCATATTGTAATCACTTTATATGATGGATCCAAAATATCAAAAATGTGGTGCGCCCTGTCAGCATAATTGTTTTTTATCATTCTTATCACGACCATCAAGCATACATCTCATATACTCAGTTTTTGATTGATTCAATCTAAATTTTCTGAATTCTAGCATGTCCCTCTAGAACTCCGATTTAGCACACACTTTCCTTAGTTCTTTGACCAATACTATATGATATGCAAAAAACATACACTGGCTTTTTATTTTGGATGCTATTCGTTATTTTATATATCACTATTGTAAAAGGAACTTAATACTAAATTTTGGTGAAACTCAATATTAATTAGAAAGTTATCACTTAAACTCACATAGATTCTTAGATTAATAATAGCCCCCTCGTATGTAACTTTGATGAGATCAATATATCTCAAAGAGATCTCCTTCTTTATCGTCCATCACAATATCCCTAAGAATCCTATCATATATATTTTTAGATTAATGAATATCATATGCAAATTTTTCTTTTATACTCTAAACTTTTCCATCAAATGTATGAGTAAGTGAATGATTTTGGTAGTGGATCGTCTAGACATGAATTCAAATTGACTCTGAGTACATCCAATCTCAATCTATACTACATCACTCTCTCCCACAATTTCATAATATGATTAATAAATTTAATTTTTCAGTAATTAAAACAATCTTGCACATCCCCTTTATTATTATATAGTGATACAACTGTACTTTCCCTCTATGCTTGGAACATTTTTTTATTTGTCAAATTTTGTTAAAAAAACTGTTAACATTCCTATTCTCACTTCACCCAAACACTTCCACACTTTAATACGGATGTTCTCAGGTCCTATGACTTTGTTATTGTTCATTTTCTTTAAACCCTTCCTTACTTTGTAAGGATGAATTATACATTTAAAATCTCTATTAATCTCCTCTACAAGTATCATGATATCGTTGATATTTCTTGTAACCTCAACGTTAAAGAGGTTATCAAAATACTCTCTCCAATACTTTCTTATACCCTCATTTCTTAAAAACACTATTAGTTTCACTCTTAATACAATTAACACTCTTTAGATCTTTTCCCTTCCTATCATTAGTTTGGCAATTCCATAAATTATTTCCTCCATTCTTAGTTTCTAGTTTCTTATATAATTTGTGATAAACCTTACTTTTTTGATTTGCAAATAATCTTCTTCACTTCATTTTTTGCAATTTTGTACTACTCAAATGTATCGCTACTTCTCTTACGTTTAGCATTTCTATAACACTCTCGTTTGATTCGTATAATAGTTTGAATTTTTTCACTCTATCAGCATGACTTTTTACCTATTAGTGTCCAACCCCCTAAATATACCAAAAACTTTCTTACCTAAATTTTTAATATTATTAGACATTTCTACTCACATGATTTCTGAATCATCATTAATCGATCAAATAGCTATTTGAATTAATTCATCCCTAAAGGTTGTCACACTTTCCTCTTTTAGGCTCCATCACTTAATTCTTGACTCCATATATTGGCGATCTTTCTTTTGTCATTTAGGCGCACGTACATCCAAAACTAAAAGCCTATATTGAGTTGCTACACTCTCCTCTGGTATATCCTTGCAATCCCTATAAGTCATTTTATCTCCCCTCCCAATGAAAGAAAAAATCTATTTAGTTGACATTCGACCCACTTTTATATATAATTGTGTGACTATTTTTTTTTTTTTTTTTGAAAAAGGCGTTTACAAATATCAAATCAAATTTTGTGACAAACTCTAAAACGGGACGCCTACCTCATTCCTACTATTAGAGCCAAAGTTTCTATGTACAATTTCAAATCCTTCATTATTCTCACCTACATATTCATTTAAATTTTCTCTAACAAATAACTTCTCCTCACTAGATATGATTTGTATAAATTTATTTAAATCTTTTCAAAATTATTGTTTACTAGTTGCATCTACACTTATTTGAGATGCATACATACTGACTATATTAATAACGTTTTCCCCACTAACTAGTTTAACAAGCAAAATTCTATATCCTTTTCTTCTGATTTCCACTACATTCTATTATAAGTCCTTATGGACAATTATTTTTATCCGTTTTTAATTCTATCCTTACATGTGTACCAAAGTTTATGACCTAAGACTCAACTTCTTTAGCTTTCTCCCCTACTTATTTAGGTTTTTGAAGACACATAATATTAATCCTCCGTTGATAATGCCATGGAATATAAAGAAAAATTATTCACTCACTTTCTTACTCAACAAGGTACCATTGTCAAGAACCTCTCAACAAAACAATCAATCAAAACGAAAACATACACACATTCTAGATACCATTCGAGCCCTTCTCATATCTTCTTCATGTCCAGAAACATTTTGGGGGAAGCCACTCTAACAACTACTTATACTGTCATTCATATTCTTACTCCTGTCATCGGTAATATATCTCCTTATAAATAGGTATATAATCATTCTCCTCATTACCACCTCTTAGAGTTTTTGGCAGCGCCAACTTTGTACTCTTACAAACTTTTGAGCGTTCTAAACTAGAACCATGAACACGATTATATTGTTTCCTACGATACAGAATATAACACAAACGTTATAGATGTTGTAACCCCTTGTCTCAAAGACTAAATTTCTAGGCACGTGATCTTTTGGGAATACAAAATGTTATCAATTCTTTCCAAATTCCAACTCACCAAATCTCCTCACCCGTTATTTTTTGACCCAACTATATCGCTGCTACTTGTAGGTTCCTTAACAACTCGACCTCGCCTCCACCTGCTCCTATCAAAAGTCTTGCGACTATGGATCCATCACCTACTTCAACAGATCACTCTTCACCTCCTTTAAATGATCACCTAACTCCAACCGAGCCTCATGCTTCCTAACCACTATTTCGTCAATCTGATCGAATAAGTTACACTCCTATCAATTTTTGTGATTATCATATTTATTCTACTATTCTCTCTGTACGAATCTCGCACCTACTGCAAGACCAGCATTAGCAATTGCAGAAAAACTACATGCTCTCACCATCACCATACTTGGGGCATAGTTGATTTACCTCCAAGGAAATCTATTGTCGTGTGCAAATAAATCTATAAAATCAAGACTCAAGCCGATAGTTCTGTTGACCAATACAAAACCCAACTTGTAGTGAAGGACTTCACACAGCACTACGACATTGATTATGAGATATTTGCTCCTATAGCTAGTTTAACCTCACTCCTTTGTTGTTGCTATCCGTAAACATTGGCTGTTATTTTAAATGGATGTCAAAAATATCTTCCTTAATGACGATCTCACCGAAGAAGTATACATGCAACCCCTATCAGGTTATGAGCATCCACTAAATAAAATACTTTGTCTTTGAAAAGCCTTATATAGTCTCAAACAAGCAATTCGAGTATGGTTTCTCAAATTTAGCTCCACCATTAGCAATCTCAATTTTCATTCCAATGCTTATAATCATGTCGTGCTTATTTGAAAAACACAGCAGGGGTATACTTTTCTTCTTCTTTATGTCGACAACATGATTATCCCCAGCAATCACTAACTATAACTCCACTCTCAAATCTGTTCTCCACCAACAATTTGAGATGAAAGATCTAGATACTCCTAGTTACTTTTTGGATCTTGAGGTCTCATTTGATCTATTTGGGTACTTTCTATCACAAGCAAAATATACTTTCGATCTCATCTCACATGTCGGCATCACAAATACTAAGATGGTGAGCACTCCTTGAACCCAATACTCATGCTCACCTTTCAATCACCGATGAGACTCTTCTCGATGATAGTACTCTATTGCCAAATAGTTGGTATTCTTATTTATCTCACTGTCTCACGTCCCGAGTTTATGACTACAACTCTGATCACTCACTTTTTGATCACTCTCTATATTTTTTGCTACATTTGAGATACCTTATTTCATGGCCTTCACTTATCTAACTCGTCTCCACTGGAGCTAGAAGTATATTCTAATGCTGATCAGGTCAATGACCTAACTGATCGGTTAGCACATCCCTCATATATTTAAGTAGCAAAAAACAAACAATTGTTTGTTGCTCTAATATAGAAGTAGAATATCGAGCCTTTGCTGATGCCACTTTTGAGCTCCTATAGTTACAATGACTCCTCCAAGATATGGTGTCACTTCCTCCCCAATCATTCCTCTTCATTATGACAATCATAGTGTCATGCAAATCGCACACAATGATATCTTCCATGAATGCACCAAACATATTGAGATTGAGTCTCACCTTGTGCAGCATCATCTCCTTACAACACTATTCAACTTGTTCCTATTTCCTCCCAATCTCAAATTGTAAATATCTTCGCCAAGTCGCACTCAACTCAGCAATTTTGGAATCTAATTTGCAAACTCAAGATGGCTGACTCGTCACCACCTTGAGTTCAAGAGGGGATGTTAACATATATATCCACATATGACATCATTTTGTCTCCATTCATTACCATTATCAGGATCTCTCTACATATGTCGAATTATGTTAACATATTGTGACATATATGTTAACATATATAAGTTGAGTGCTACCATTATGTTATCATTATGTTAATATATATATCACAATAGGTTAACAAATCATATATTTATCAGAATTTTTTATTAGTTTCACTTTAAGGTTTTTCCTTTAAGGTTTTTCCTAGCACTGACAAATACCCATCTTCAAAAATTTAATTACAATATGAATACATCATGTGGAGTATTGAACACCTATTTTGGCAAGCATCTCGCAAGTATTGACATGTGTTGGGCAAGTTTCAAATTGTTGTGTGCTAATGTGAACAATGCATATCATTGGAAAGAATTATTGCAAAAAGTGCATATGATTAGAAAGAAATCATCTAAAAGGATATTTAGAAACTAATAAAAAGAAAATATTTAGAAAATGAATGGTTTCCTTATTTTATTTGATAGCAATCTTTTTAAAGATAGTAGTTACCTTAGTTTTAAACTTTTTCATATTAGTAATGATTTTAAGAGTTTGTTTTTAGTATGAAGTCTATTATATTTAAACCCTAGTTTTTCCTATTTAAAGGGGTATGATTGATAAAAAATAAGTCTAATTCTCATATTGTAAGAAACTTGCAAGGGAACAAGTTCCCAACCGTCAAATTTGGGGTCTAAGAGAGGAAAAACTCTAACAAGAGAGGACATGAATTCTCTACAGAATATCCATTAACTAGATCCTGTAGTAGGACTCATATCATGTACCCATACCCAAGTCCATTTTGATGTATCCGTGCTTCATATTAAAGTAACTTGTGGAGACACAATACATGGATACTTATTGCAGTCTTTAGTTAAAATCA
Organism: Dillenia suffruticosa; assembly: GCA_033439265.1. Lineage (NCBI taxonomy): Eukaryota > Viridiplantae > Streptophyta > Magnoliopsida > Dilleniales > Dilleniaceae > Dillenia > Dillenia suffruticosa. The sequence continues at coordinate 11,253,975 of JAVTVX010000004.1, read as the reverse complement.
CCATATTAACTTGGCAAGTGGCATTGCTCCAAAAATATACAGTAGGAACCTTCCCCACAAAGTCCCTCTTTAACATCAATGAGGAGCTCAAAGGCACAAAGCTCTTTCAGGGAAAAAAAAAACATGAAATCCAATTAGTGAACTTCTTGACCCATTTCAAACGACCAGTGATTTAACTTCTTTAATGGTTTACCCGATATATAGAAAGAAATAAACTCACGATATGTGTCCCTAGTAATGTGCAGCGATGACAATAGGATAATAATCTCAGCACTTGAAGAATCATGTGCAATGAATATACAATTTGATAATATCAAATTATCTCTGGAAAAATTAGCAATTAAGATTTTAACATTGAGAAGTTTAGTTCGAAAAAACCTCTTCACTACAACATGCACTCAAGACAGGTGAACTGGACAACAGCTTGTCAGACAGGATTATGACATTAGTCGCAAACCTCTAGATAATTAAGTTTAACTTCGAGAAAAAACTAAAATCAACATAGGGGGTCAAACTGTAAATTAACATACCAGCTGCACAATGATAAAGATAAATGCATGGTCTCTAGCTACAAGGAACTGAAACTTCAATCTCAACCACCAACGATCAGGTGGAACATTTGCCCTCAGTATAAACACTGCCCTGCATTCTGTACAGTGCGCAAAAGCAAAACCCTCCTGGCAAGGAGAATAGAGGGATACAAATTATAAATTTCTGCAGGATCACATCACTGTTTTGATTCTAGAAACCATGTCAAAAGTTTTATAGTTCAGTAGGTGTAGACTCAGCAAGATACAACAAAAATATAGTTTCTAGGGCCATGACCTTGCTCCTCAAAGCACAGGAAAGATGATAAATAATAAAGTAATTACCTTTGTTGATCTCCAATTATCAAGACAAGACCTATGCACATACTTCTGGGTGCCTTTACAGTGGCATGGGGCAATCAAGTCTTCTCCTGAGAATGGATGAGACACACATCAATATCACCACATTGAAGAAACATGATGCATTTAATCATTCAAGATATTACAGGAAGTTTATATAATATACAGTTAATGACCATATTTGTCCTCAAGAAACATGATGTAATAGCTCATTGCTCTGGAAACTTAAGAAATGAAAGAGATACCGAGTATGATAGGCAGTAAAGACCTCCATTATCAAGGCATATTCGGCACTGAGGTTGGTCAGAATTCACCAGACGGCAGTTCTCATCAGCATCAAGATTCTGCAAATCATCATCATCTTGAGAAGAATCAATGATATCTACTTTAATTTCAGACGAAGATGAGCATTTTTCTGATCTTTGCAAAGTGTTGGATTGAGACAATATGGGTTTTGTTTCTGTATGGTCTTCTGTTCGACTATCATTTGATGTCAATTGCATTGTGAAGAACATAGATTCCAAACTAAGATGAAGGAATCATTGGAAGAGCAATTATTGCAAAAGAACATTTCACCAGCATCTAAGAGTCCTGCAAAAAAGGACTATGCTGCACGTGTAAGCAAATCCCTCAAAATAAGTGAAAATTATAAGTCTAAATGGATAAACCATGCAAACAATAAACACACGAACTGTGCACATAATTAATATATCTCATAAAACTTCATGACTATTAACAAACACATTGAAAGCTTTAGACTCAAGCTTTTGCTTTTTAACTTCGATTATACGTTGATACATTCCTAATATAAATCAGCAGTGATAAAGTGGTCCTGGGAAAAATAAGCAATTATAAAATATTTATTCCAATAATTGATGTAAGAGATTAAACCTTAAAAGTTAACTATTAAGATGGAAGATTTTTAAATTTATAATGTACTATTAAGATGTAAGAGACTTAGCTTTATTTTTGATAACTTAGTCACTACCCTTCAAGTGTGTACCTATAAATATATTGGGCATGCAAATAACTCACAAGCCAGGTGCCAATACGGGACAATGGGTATTTTAGCATTCAGCTCTTTTTATTATTTTTTAATTACTCAAATCACTCTGATCCTAATTCGTCAGCACGAGTTTTGAGACAACGGCTCAACAAAACGCAAGAGTAAATTTGGCTGCCACAGATTAAATTAACCATCATCGCCCTTTTTATTGAGCAGGCCATTACTTTATCCTAACATTTCACCTAATATGTTGAATAACCAAACTCTTCTACCAGTTTCAAAATATACCTATATCATAAAAAAAAAAATGAAAGTTGCAAAATCCATAAACAATCATTAATTTTGGCATTTAAAATGTGGGTTTAGTTTTAGTTTTCAGGTGGAAAACAACAAGTGGCCACCTGAACGCCATGGTCATACATATCAAAGTAAAGGCCAATTAAAAGCAATTGCCTAATCTAGATTACAGTACAATTTGATCTGTTACACAATCTAATTCGAAGAAAGATAAACAATTTGGCAACGGTTGTATGCATAGATAATCAAGAGAAGATTCAATTTTGCCAGATTCAGAAATCCGAAACATGACAAATTGATAGAAAAGATTTGACCTGATTTATGAGAAAGCTGTGAAGGCCTTCACTAGATGAAGAAGAAGGCAGCACCAACATTGAGAATGCAGATGATGAGAAAAGACAAATCAATCAATCTAATCCCCAATTAGATTAAATAAATTTCTTCTTCTAGGGTTTGCAGTTGTCGAGACTTGTTGAGAATGGTAGGAAGTCCCCAAAGTCAGACAAGAGAGAGAGAGAGAAAGAACCGAACAGGACTTCCTCAGTTTTGAACCGACCAAAATGAAAACGACTTAATTAAATTAGTAATTATTTATTCAGTATCGATGGTATTCAGTATCGATGGGCGATTAATTCAAACATATTTTTTTATTAATTAATTAAAATTTTAATTATAAATCATCTTGCTCTCCTGTTAAAGTAACACCTAACCCCCTGTCACAGCAGCATCACAGTCACACACATACCGTTTGGATATTGTCCCCCTCCGATGATGCTCATCTGAATAATTCTAAAATTTTGTATTTTACTTCAAATTCTATTTCATGAATTATGAATTTTAAAAAAATATATATTAGGCAACAATATTTTTTATAGCATTGGTTTTAGATTTATTATATTTTCTAATAAAAATAATTTAAAAATAAAAGTATCATAATTTTCTTTAAAAGAAATTAAAATTATTAATATTTTTAATAAATATTTTATGAATTTAATATCAACTTTTTTAAATGTATATAAGAAATAATATTAATATTAAATGTAGAATTTTGTTACATGTAGTTATATTTTTTTTATTCAAATAAAATGCAATAATGCTATTATGTGCATCCGGAAAGGCCTGTATCCTTTTATTTGTGACCTGCTGTCACGTTAATATTATTATCCCTTGAAAGGCCTACCCTAAAGATCTCCTAAATGCCAAAATAGATGACATATTCTACAGGTATGCATGAGATCACCACTGGGCTTAAAGTTAAACATGAAATCTAGTGGGGCCCCAAAAATAACTAATCCCTTGAACGGAAGGACTCAAAAGAAACATAAAAAACAAACCCAAATACGATGAAAGGTCCCATTACTAAAAATAAAATAAAATAAAAATAAAAATAAAACAGAAAAACATTTTGAAGGGCCCAACCGACCCATTTCTCCGTCGATACTATCTTTTGAGTGCCATTTCTCCTTCGATGCTATCATGTCGTTGGGGACATATCTTTTTGGGGGGACTTTCGAGATGGTTCGACTCTCGTTTATATAAAATTATTAAAAATATCAACACGTAAAATTTAAAATATTTTAATTAAATTAAAAGTTTACTTTAAGAATACAAACAAATTTAGCAAAATAAAGGGTTCTCTAAAAGATGACCTACCTAGGCACATGACTTATAGGAGGAGAGAGAGAGAGAATTATTACACCAAGGTAATAAAAATGCCTTCAAGTAATGGATATCGAAGAAATAGAGAGAACAAAGAGAAGTACAAAAGTGAGAGGAGAGAGTTGCTTTGAGTTGTAAAATAAATTCTACCTTGGATGTTATAAGAAAGGGAGGAAAAAGTGGTATATAAATGAAAAATAAGAAAGGTGTTAACATAATTAATGTGGGATCGCTTTCAATAATAAATGTTTCAAGAATTTTTCAAATAATCGCATTATATTTTTGTAGGTGTTATGAAATATTATAAGTGTCACATTCTAAAAAACTTTTCATTTTTCATGAATTCATTCACTTTGTAAAAACATCTTTATTTTTTATGAATCCATTCGATTCTTAAAAATCTCTTTATTGTTCTAATTTTCATTTTTCAAGATAAAAAAAATTACTTGTTTAGTCCCTCAACTTTCCCTTAATTCATAAATTAATCACTGAGCTTCAGAATACAACGCCTGAGCACCTAAGTTTCATAATAGGTAATGAATTGGTCCCACCGTTAGTAATAATGTCAACCTATCCATTAAATACCGACATGACATCATGTGACAAATGATGCGATGAGACAGATTCTGAGTTGGCTTCTATTTTGGTAAGAATTGCTGACATGTCACAGCACCATGTGCACACAATATTGTCACATCATCAATAATACTGACGTGGCATAAATAGAGCTGATTTTTTTTAGCAGTTAACTTTTTTCGTGGATTCCATTATTCAAAAAATGATTCGTAGAGAATAAAAATATTTTTACTTATCTATTTTTTAATAAAATTTGTAAAATAAAATACAATTAAAATTCGTAAGAAATGTTGCATTTAGTATTTATTAAATACATGCAATGTCATTCTTCCCTCTATTCATTGACTAAAAAGGGGTAAGACTAAAAAAAAGTAGCATAAGAAATAACAAAAAAGAAGAGTTAGATGAAGAGAGAGAACCCAAATCGACACAGTGGTTTGAGAAAGAGAGAGAGAGAGAGAGAAGTTACAAGGGAGATACTAAGGGATTAGGGATTAGAGAAAAGAATTAGATTACTTTATTGTGTTCGAGGGAAAGAGAAAGTAGAGGTAGGGGCTTGGGGTTGTTTGGACAACATCCATACAAATATTCATGGTTAGGGTTTGGGTACTCTACTTATCTCCGTCTCTTCTTTTTCTCAGCAATAGCCATAATTGTCATAAGCACATTGAAGTGTAGATGCAACCTTGATGCCATGTTGGTAACTTCATGGACAGCACGAAATCCATCACAAAGATTTTATGATTGCTCTAATTTTTTGGTATGGCTAATGTTATTTAATTCCTTTCCAATGTCTGAAACTCAAATTTGTTGTTAGTATGTTAAATTCACAAATTTAGATATGGTATCTTGAATTAACAAATTCCTTTGCCCTAATTTAAGTACCTTTACAAAAAAATTTGTTTGCCCTAATTTAAATTCCTTTTGTTGTTGGTTCATTTCATGAATTGCACATATTTGCAGATATTTGCTTCCCAAAAGTTTATATTTTATAATTGAATAGTAATACTTTACAGAATGGTAATGCTTGTATTTTTTTGAATGGTATTATCCACCATTTTACCCTGGAGCTAATAAAGTCATTCATGGGCTAAAAAAATTTCAAACAAGCAAAAAATTATATACGACTCTATAGTAACTGATTGGAGTTTAAGAATGAAAGCTACAAGAAACACCATCGAGGGGCTAAAGGAAAAGAACAATCATCGAGTGCACTATATTCAAGAGTTAAAGGAAATCAATTTCACATTGAAGGAAGAGATTTTGAGCTTCCAAGAGATGAAAGAGAAGAAATTAAAACCCATTTAGAAAGATGTTATACACGTAGGTGAATTATGTCAATGGAAGTTCTCTATTTTGCTCTTATGTATAAAGTTGGATAGGGTTTATTTTCAAGAAGTCATGTAGTTAGTTGTAAGTTTATGTAATATTAAAAATGCTATATCTTGCACTTATGAAATACTAAAAATATTATATGTAATATTAAGAATTCTTACACTTCGGCATTATTGGATGGGTTCTTTTTTCTAAAATGTTAATTAGAACATCATAAAATATCACAGGTTTTGCCAATCTGTAGCTCGTAGAATGCTCCTATTCTAAGCTGGCCAATATATAGCTATGGCCATAAATTAACAAAACATCAATTCTGAAAACATCACAACATCAACCTATCAAACAATTATGAGCATAAGCTGTTAACATCTGCACATAAAACATCACAAGTTTTGCAACATCTGAGCATAAACTTAAAACATCACAACAACAGTGCTAAGAATTCTGAGCATAAAACAACCGAGCTTCAAACAACTACATTTAAAAAATTCTAATCATAAAACAATTACAGTTCATAAATTCTTAGCTTAAAATATCAACACTTCATATTTCTAAGGAAAACATTTAGAGTTTGCAATTTAGAGCATAATACATTGGATGCAGGTTTTGCAACATACATTTTGCTCTTCTTAAATCGAACATAAAATATCAACTTAAACACCCACACTTCATAAAACACTTGCACCAGAACATTATTACAAGTTTTGCACTTCAAAACTTGAATCCACTACATAGTTCAAAACATCAGAATAACCTAAGTTTATAGCATAGATCAGGCCATCACATTTTGGATCTTGTAGTTTTCCTTTTCCCTTGGGAGGCTTTGGATGAAGGTTGGCATCTGAACTCAAGATGAAGGAGGGTAGGATGTTTGTGATGCACCTTCAAACTACCACATGCTTGGCCTTGCAAGGAATAATTGGATTAGTTATTGATCCAAATATAGTTACAACGATAGGAGGGATCCAAGTTTAATCATTAATCTTATTTGTATTTGAACTGCATGACCTCTTGTTGTATCCTACTTGCTTGCAAATAGTGCAATTGATGGAATTCCAATTCTAAAAATTGAATGAGGATTTTAAGGTAGGACTTAGGTGGGCTTCTTTCTCATTTTTTTTACCAGTCATCCTACTTTTCTTTTATAATTTAGAGGTAACAAGATTGGAAGCTCACATTTGTCCCATATATTTGGTCTATTGCAAGGATAAACAATAGGTACATAACACTCGGCATAAATAGCTACACTGTAACAACTAGATATATATTTCTCTTATTTATCTCTAGAAACAAATATGCAACTAATTGCATGGACACAAAGAATGCTACATAATTCTCATGTCCTACAAGTACACGTCCTATTGTCCAAATCAATAATAAATCTAGTGAAAATGATAACACTTCATAAATCCCACCACTAACTGATATTGGAAACCAATGTCTACTTTATCTTTTTTGTTTTTCAAGTTTCCTTTGAATGACAGAACAAATGAAGTTTAAACAATAAGAATTGCTCTTTATTCTTCCCTTCTGCAAGTTCTTTACCCTTAACTCTTGTTCTCAAGCCTTCATTCTTTCAGAACTTACCATAAATTTCTCTTTAACCTTTTTTTGAAGAGTATACAGTTTTATGTTAGGATCACTCTTAACACTCTTGACTCATTTCCTTAAGCTACTTTGTTATTGCATGCTTATTATTCCAACTTCTTATACAATTGTGTACAGATTTATAAGTGACTACCATTGCTGTCTTCTCATGACCATGAAGCTTCTTTGCATAAACCAACCATTCACACCCCCTCAAAACATCTCTCACTCTATCCTTATCATTTTTAAGAAATCTTAGATTTTTTTACATTGTAGACGGCGTAATCTTTCAATACTTCTTTAAAAAAATTCAAACTTTCAAAAATCTATCCCTACTTGAATTCAATAAATCTAGGGTTGTACTCTGTTTTGAATTCCTTGTATCTAATTTTTTCTAGGCTCAACCCCTTCATCATCACTCTCATCCTCTCTCATATTGCATTGTAACTCCTCTTCATTATTTGCTTCGTCTTGATCATGAAACTCTACATTTCTATTTTCCTCATCTTCAAAGTCTACAATGCCCTTTAAATCACCTGCATTAGGCACTTCACCCTCTAAAGGATTCTCTCTAGACATTAAGTCCTCCTCCCTTTCTTACCTTGGACTCTCAGCCATAAATACGTGATCATCTTTAGAATCATTAATACCTAGACTATTAGCATCACTCTCTTTAGAATCACTATGCATCAAAATCTCAGTACTAAAACCCTTACTTTCCCCACTCTCCTCATCACTATCATTAAATAAATAAGTCTTATCTAATACATTAGCATCATTTACACCATGTTCTATATAAAAATGAACATTGTCATTTTTTTCCTTTGATCCAAACAACATAACATTGAAGAATCAACTAAAATTGCACCAAAACCATCTCCAAGCAAAAGTATCCAGGACCTTACATAGTTTTTATAACCTAACTTTGCTACCATGTACCCTAATTCAAATATTGATATTTTATCCCTATCACAATTATCAATATATTTTAATTCACCGCCTTTGTTACTATCTATTCCTACAAATTTACCACCGTGATGAATTGCAACTGTTAATTTGTTGGAATCTATATCTGAGAAAGAAAAAATTTGAAAAATGTTAAGAGATTGTATTAATAGCATTTTAAAGAATCTCAACATACCACAATTAGTTGAAAATTTTTTAAAACACAAATATTATTATTAAAACTATAATTTAGAATGCTAGAATCAATATCTAATAACAAAAAATGAAAATGTAAAGAAATATTGTAAACTATAATTTTTTTCAAGCCCTAATTTTTTAGCGAACCCCAAAACTATAGATCTTATAACATTTAAGTGAAAATTACAGATTTAGTCACATTTTAGTTACAATTAAAAAAAAAAGCCTACTTTTTTTTTGAAACTCTAATTTTTTTTCAAACCCTAATTATAGAACTTATAATAATTTAAATTAAATTTCTAGATTTAATTACATTTTAGTTAAAATTAAAAAAAAAAAACCTAATTTTTTGAAAACCCTAATTTTTAACGAATCCCAAAAATTTACAAATTGAAATTACAGTAGTAGTAACATAAATTCAAGGGTCACATTTCATATTGTTGAGGAAATTGTTGTTTCTTTAGTTTTGATAATAACAAAATCTCCCATGTGATTCTAATCAATTTATTAAATGTGCAGAATTTTTTATTTAATTGAAAAGTGATAGAACCAGTTATAAAATTGATCATAAAAGCAATACTTATTTGGTCATAGAACTAAGATTTTATGATATCGGTTGAAAACCCAGCCAGTAAGGTAAGTGTAGATTAGATACTACACTTAACCTATAATTGATTCTAAATGTACACAAAAATGCCCAAACATGAGAACACTTCATATTCCATCACTTAGAAATTTTTCTAAGTATAAAACAGTGATCATTTGACCATATTTGGACGTTCATATCTTTTTATATGTTGAAGCACTTTCAATGCCAAAAATTGTGTTTCAAAGAGGATATATGAAACTTCAAATTTAAGTAATTACAGTACATTTGTCTTGTTGGAATGGTGGAGAAAATTCAGCCAGAAATTGTTTGGTCACTCATTTTATATAGTAGAAATTCTTGACAGAATATGGTTTTTAGTGGATATTTGGATCTCGATAACTTCACTACAGGTCAGGAATTTATAAGTTTATTTATTCAACATTATACTACTACAGTTGAACAATAAATATATGTTGTTATAGCACAATTTCATCAAGATTTTGGTAGAAAAATAAATGGGCAAAGTTTGCAAGTTGTTCTAGAAAATTCAGAACATAAGGCTGATTTCCTGGAGTTGTTTTCGAATTTTTTGGGAAAGCAATCATCTGAATATAATCAAAATAACTTTTGATTATCTTATAGGGATGTTTAAACTTCAGAAGAAAAATATTTACTGCTGGTAAATATAATTATTTAAGGAGGATTTGAAGCCTATTTTTTAAGATAGTTAGAGGAGTTGTTGCTGGTAACTTTGGAGAGTTTTTACTACAGGATTTTGAATTTTGAAAGAGTAGATTTTTAAGCAACAAAACAGTTTCGAAATTCAAGAGATTAGAGAAGATTGAACAGTAAAGAGAGAAAAGAAGAGCAACAAAATCTCTGAATTCTGAGTAATAAATTCTGCTTTCTGAACACAAAAATCTTGATGCTATACTTCTGAATTTCTGTCTCTATATTCATTTGTTTTAAGCATTGTTTAAGTTGTAAAAGTGTGTTGAGTGAGTGAATTATTGTGTGAGTTTTCTTCCATTGTTAGACAAAGGATTCTTCATGATATGAAGATCAGAAGTCAACAAGTGGAGTGTATATTGTTAATTCGACTATAGTGGAAACTAACAGATTGCTAGATCCCAACTTACTGGCTAGAAAAGTGAATGTAGGTACAAGACCGAACCACATAAACAGATTTGTTCTTCTATCCTTATTTTATTTTCCATTGCATGAGTATCAATTGATCATAGAATTAATATTAATCTAAATGGAGTTAGATTAGAATTTTAAAAAACCAATTGAAGACAACCAATTCAACCCTCTTTCTTGGTTGTCATAGGAACCAACACATATCTTGTAAGGACCCTACCTTGAGAAAATTACTTCAATCACATAATAGTAACATAGATTCAAGGGTGGTCACATTTCATACTTTGTAAGGACCCTACGTTGAGAAAATTACTTCAGTCGATGAAGATCATATATCTCACGTTTAGGATCACAACCCTAATTTTTTAAAGGAATATAGACAACCCCCAAGTGTCTACCTCCACTTTCTCTTTCCTCGAACACAATAAAGTAATCACTCACTAATCCCTCTGTATCTCTCTTGAAAGCTTCTCTCTCTCAAACGACTGTGTCAACTTGGGTTCTCTCTCTCTCCATCTAACTCTTCTTTTTTGTTATCTTTTATGTTACTTTTGGTTAGTCTTACACCTGTTTAGCCGACGCATGGAACGAAGAATGGCACTAAAAAATTATACGTGGTAGGATAAAGTGGACTATTGCAAACATATTATGCCACATCAACATTATATATGTATACTTGGTGTTGACGTGTCAAATGACATACCAACAATTCTTGCCAAGATGGAAACCAACTCAAAATCTATTCTATCATGTTATCTGCCACACGGTATCGTGTCTGTATTTAACGAACTATTTGGTGTCGTTATTAACGGAAGAACCAATTCGTTACCAATTGTGAAATTTTTATAATGTATTACAAAATAAGTAATTTCCTGCATTTTGAAATTTAGGGATTAATTTATAAACTGATGGCAAAGTTTGGGTACTAAATAAGTAATTTCCTCAAGATAATATTAATAACTTTTGAGAAGTTCAAAAATATTCATAAATTTGAATTCATATATTATTCATTAGATTAGAGAAAATATACATACACACTCAAGTATAGGTGTATTAAATGAAGATAAAACAACAACAAAGATAGAATTATTTCCAACCAAAAAAAAAGGATAGAATTATTTCTATTCTTTCAATATATTCTTTTTCAATTTCAATATTAAGATTATCTACATTTTATAACATATTATCAGCATGAAATTGTAACTAATAACTAACTGAGCACGAAACTTTGACTCTAAGGTGAAATATTATTTAAAAGAAAAAGAAAAAGGAAGCATTCTCTAATAAAAATAATCTATTATTGTGTTTATCATTTTATAACTTAATATAGAGGTACTTTACAAAGTTTTAATATGATATCTATATTTATATATGTTTCTTTATTAGTTATGTGAATATTATATCATGTAGAACTTAATCATGTCAAATCTCACAAATCTTAATTTTGTGTCCCTCGGCATTCTTGAAAAAAAAAAGAATTCATTTGAGACTTTAAGGTTTCAAATTAATAAGTGAATATATTTCAATCATATTTAAAATCAACTCTCAATTGATATTATTTGGAGAGAAAATTATTGATTCTAATATGCTAGAAAAAACACTCTCTACTTTTCATATCTCAAATATGTTCCTGCACTAGCAATATCGAGAAGGAAATTTTAAAAAATATTCTAAACTAATTTCTTGTTTGCTTGTTGCTGAACAAAATAACAAGTTATTAATGAATAATTACGAATCTCGTTCAACTAGTTTTAGTCCATTCCTTGAAATGAATCCAACAGCTCATGATAATTCTGGACATGGAAATGACCATGGTTATGGACGTGGTCATAACCATAGCCAGGGTTATGGTCATGGTCACAATTGAAATGTTTACTATAATAATCTTGATGGTAATGCAAATTTCAAATCATCAAAAAGTGGATAAATCAAGATGAAAAACAAAACAAAAAAGGGGATTCGATCAGAAGTCCAATAATATGTAATCGATATGGGATAATTGGACATTGATCACATATTTGTTGAACAATAAAGCATCTTGTTGACCTTTATAAAGTTTCCTTGAAAGAAAGATAAACATATGGAAGTAATTTTTTTGTTTGAGTGTTTTGGGAATTTACCTTATTTGGATGTTGTTGATTTTCTAGATGGTGCTAACATTAGTGCTGAAAAATATTAATTGATATAATGACTTCTTATTTCCTTTTCAATCTATAATTATTATTGATATTGCACCAACAATTTTAAAAAACACTATTTATTTAATTGTTTGTTTGTTTATTTATTTATTTATTTATTTTTCTATCAATGAATAATCTATGGATAGTATTACATCTACGGTTGGATCTAATATCAAAAATGAAAATGTTTGTCTTGTAGACATTGCAACCACACATGCTGTCCTCAAAAGCAAAAAATATATATATTTCTCCTATCTTAATATGGGAAAGGGAAATGTGAATAGTATATAAATACAGAGGGGAGAGAAAGAGATGGAGTATAAGATAGAGAGAGATAAGGGAAGAGTGGGAGAGTGAGAGAGAGGGAGAGCAGAGAGGGAGGGTAAGATAGAGGGATAGTGTAAGAGAGAGGAGAGAGGGGAGAGGGGGGCAAGTGAGGGGAGTGAAAGAGAGGGAGAATAAGAGGGAGGGAGAGAGGGAGACTAGAGGAAAGAGGGAAAAGGGAGGGGAAGTGGGGAGCAAGAGGTAGAGAGAGGGATAGATATAGAAGAGCGTGAGGGGAAGTGAGAAAGATGGTGGGTAAGAGAGGAGAGGAGTAGTCTAAAAGAGAGGGAGGGTAACAGAGGTGAGGGGAAGTGTGAGAGGGAAGAGAAAGGGATAGATAGAAAAGAAGGAGGGTAAAAGAAGAGAGGGGAAGGGGAGAGAGGGGCTGATGGGGAAAGAGATTGTACAAGAGAGGTAAAGAGATAGGGAGGCAAAAGTGAGAAAGGAGGAGAGGAAGAGGGAGGAGAGCGTATGAGAAGGAGAAAGGGAGATAAAAGAAAAGAGGGAGGGAGAGTGAGAGAGAGGGATAGATAAGGAGTGGGAGGGAAGGCAGAGAGAGATATAGAGAGAGAATGGGAGTAAGAGAGAGGGAGGAAGAGTATAAGGTGGAGAGTAAGAAAAAAGGGAAAGATATATAGGAAAAGAGGGAGAGAGTGAGAGAGGAGGTGAGTGTTTAAGAGATAGGGAAAGAGGCGGGGAGAAAGACTAAAAGAGAGAGGAAGGGGAGAGATGATTGAGAGGGGAGAGAGAGAGGGATAGATAGAGGGTAGGAGTCTAAGAGAGAGGGAGAGAATGAGGCTAGAGGAGAGAAAGGGGGAATAAGAGAGAGGGAGATAGGGAAACAAAAGGAGAGAGGGAGGTGGAGAGATACGAAGACAAAAGTGAGAGAGGGAGTGAGAGGGATAGAGAGTAGGAGCGGAGGGAGAGAAAGTGTATAGAGATAGAGAGTGTAAGAGAGAGGGAGAAGGAGAACTAGTAGAAAGAGAGTGGGAGTGAAAGAGAAGGAGAGAGGGAGAGTGAGGGATAGATAAAGAGTGGGAGGAGAAAAAGGGGGAGATGGGGAGATAGAGTGTACGAAAGAGGTAGAGAGATAGGGAGACAAAAGTGAGATGAGAAAAAGGAAAATGGGAGTAAGAGAGAAAGAGGAAGGGTAAGAGAGAGGGAGGGGGAGTGTGAGAGAGGGATAGACGGAGAAAGGGGTGAACGGGAGTATAAGAGAAACGAAGGCCAAGATAGGGAGTCTCCCTCCCTACTCCCTCTCTCCCTCCCCTCACACTCCTCCCACTCTCTATTTATCCCTCTCTTCCTTCCTCCCATACCCCATTTCCTCTTTCCAGTCTCTCTCTCTCTCCCCATTTCATCTCCTTATCTCCCCCTCTCTTCCCTACCATTCTATCTATCCCTTTCTTACACTCCCTTTTCTCTCTTTCCCTCCCTCCCTCTCCATCTTTTTTCCTCCCACTATACTATCTCTCTCTCACTCCCCCTTCCTCTCTCATCTAGTCTCTCTCTCTCTCTCTTATGCTCCCTCTCTCTTACGATCCGTATCTCACTCCCACTCTCTCTCATTTCTCTCTCCCCTCCCATTCTTCTCTATATATCCCTCTCTCTACAACACTTTTGTCCCTCTATCTCTCTCCATCCCTCCTCTCCCCTCCCCTCTCACTCTCTATCTATCGCTTTCTTTGCCTCATTTTGTCTCCCTCTCTTGTACACTCTCTCCCTATCTCTCTCTTCCTTCTCCCTCCCACTCTTCTCTATCCATCCCTCTCTCCCACTCTTCTCTATCACCCCCTCTCTTACCCTCCCTATCTCTCTCTCTCTCTCTTTCCCATGTCTTTACCTCTCTCATACACTTTTCCTTATCTCCCCATCTCTCTCTCCCCTCTCACTCTCTCCCTATCTCTCTTTCCTCAAGTCTCCCTCTTTCCTTTCTCTTACCATCCCTCTTTCTTACACTCCCTATCTCACTCCTACTTTCTCTCCTCTCTCCCTCTCTCCCTTCCCAACTATTCTTATCTATCCTTCTCTCTCTGCCTCACTTTTATCCTCTATGTCTCTTCTTCCCACCTTCTCTCTCCCTCCGCTCCCACTCTTTCCCTATCTTTCTCTCCCTCCCCTCCTACTATTTATTTATCCCTCTCTCTGCCTTACTTTTGTCTCATTATCTCTCTTCCTCTCTAATACACTCTCTCTCCATGTCTCTCTTCCCCTTTTCCTCCCTATCTTTTCTATCTATCCCTTTTTCTCACTCTCTCCCCCTCTCATTCTTCTCTCTCCTTTTTTACCCTCCCTGCTCTCCCTGCCTCACTTTTGTACATCCCTCTCTCTTATACCCCCTCTCTTTCTCCCTATCTCTTACTCTCTCTTTCTCTCTTCCCCTCCCACTCTCTATATAGATCTCCCTCCCTCTCCATATAGGGACTTTTACACTCCCTGTCTTACCCTCCCTCTCTTTACACTCCCCCTTTTCTCTGTCCCCCTCTCACTCTCTCCTTATCTCTCTCTCCCACCCCTCCCACTCTCTATCTATCCCTCTCTACCTCAGTTTTATCTCCCTATCTCTCTTCTTCTTTTGTATACTCTCTACCTTTATGTCTCTCTCCCCTCTTCCTCCCATTTTTCTCTATCTATCCCTCACTCTTACTCTCACTCTCTTATACTCTCATTCTCCCTCTCTTACCCTTTCAATCTCTCTCCCTCCCCTCCCCTTCTCCATCTCTCCCCCTTCTTACCCTCCCTATCTCTCTCTCTCTTCCCTCACACTCTCTATCTATCACTCTCTCACTACCCTCACTTTCTCTTCTAGTGTTCACCTCTCTCTGCCTCACTATCCACTCTTCTCTGTTAACCTCCCTCCCTCTCCATCTCTTTCCCTCCCACTACACTCTATCCCTCTCTCTCACTCCCCTCCCTCCCTCTTTCTATCTATCCCTCTCTCTCCTCCCACTCTCGCTATCTATCCTCTCTCCTTCTCTCTCCCTTCTCAGTCTTCTCTATATGTCCCTCTCTCTCTTTCTCTCTCCACTACACATGCTCTATCACGAGAGAGGATAAGAAGAGAGGAAAGGAGAGGAAGAGAGAGGGAGAGAGTTAAAGATAGGGAGAAAAAATGTACGAGAGAGGAAGAGAGGAGAGAAGACGTATAAGAAAAGGATAGATAGAAGAGAAGGTGTAATACCGATACCTCGGTGTACTCACTATTATATTTCTCTTCATTTTATATGTGTTATTATTCATATTTCTATGTAGAAAATCCACTAAAAAATTTTTTCGCTAAAACCACTCAGAAAAATTTCGGCCCAAATCGTCAGAAATTCAAAAATTTTCAAAATGACCACCGATAATCCAATAATAATAAGAATAACTCTAGAGTGTATAGGAATCTCAAATTTGGGTAGATCTTATTTCGCAGAGTTAAATCGTAAATTTTTTTAAAAATCACCGATAAAACCCAAGCTGGGTCAAATGTATCTCGAAAAGGCAAAACAACCATATTTTGATGCGGGATACATTAAATTAGGCCTAATACGAGGTTTTGTGTCTAATTTAAGATTTTAAAAATTTTTGGGGTCGAAATGTAATTTTCATAAGGGACTTATTTGATATTAACAAAAACTTAGAAGGAATTTGACAATTGTTCTTTCCCCCTCCCAAAACCGTGAACAAGCAAGAGAGAAAGAATGAAAGAGTGAAAAAAAAACATGGGTGCCCATGAAGGATGGAGATAAAAGATTTTTTTTGAGTTTTTGATAAGTTAATCTAAGAGTGGAGATTGAATTAAAGTTAGATGAATTAATTTGGACTATTGGATTAAGTTAGTGGAAGACAAGACACTATTCATTGAGTGAAAAAGTGAGATTTCTTGAAAATCAACCAATGGTGAGGATTTAACTTGGAATATGATCGAAATTGTGAACTCTTGGATCTTGGTGGTTGGGAGACATGCAATTAATGAATAAGATGAGTGGTAGTGTGAGAAAGTAGACTTGTAGAGTGAGAAAAGAGAGTTATTATGTGAGGAAGAGAGAATGAATTGTGTTGTGATCAAATAATCCAATGGCTAAAATTGATCTTGAAAAGGGTGGATGGCTAGAATTAAATGGAGCAATTCATAAAGCTAACACTTAGGCTCATTTTTCTTTCAAAAACTGTGAGTGTTCAAGCCAAAGAAGTAAGCTTCCATTTTTTTTCTTCTCTCCATGGCCGTAAGCTTCAAGATAGAGAAATTCAATATTTTTCTAAAACACCACCTCAATTTTTTTACATAAATCATTTTCTCACAAACCTAACTACAACATATCAAAAAATTGAAGTAAAAGGAGTAGTCTTGCATAGTGAAGAATAATAGAGAACCGTGAACTACATTCTTGAAGAAATGTATGATTTTTTCAAACACCACTTTCAAATTTTGGTGTAGATTCATTCCCCTCAAATCCTAACACAATATATCTAAATTCGGAGCCAAAAGGAGACACCTAACTTGGTGAACTTAGGTTGGCTGAAAGCTAGGAGCAAGAAGGAAAGAATGATTTTGTGAAGAGAAATCTTGGTTGGGCTTGAAAACATCCAATTTTGAGGTAAAGAAAAATTTTGCACTTGCTGAAATTTAAAAAGCCTTGTATGAATGTGTTACTATGATATTTTTAGCATGTTTCTATAACTTAGAGTCTAGGTAGAACCTAAATGAAGCATGGAGAATGTGTGTAGAAAATTTACATTAATTGTGGCCGAAAATGTGAAGGAGAAATGTGTTTTTGATGAGCTAAAAATTTAGTTTCAAAAAGCCAATAATGTATGCTGAATTCTAGTACAAAAGTGATCAATATTTGTGTTTGATTATTGATTTAAAACAATGGGATGTTGTTGTGCAAGAAAACTAACTTAAAGGTCAAGGTATGTGGCTTAATATATACAAAATTTTTGGACAAGTGGTGATAAATTTGTGTGTGTGAGCATGTATAGTTATATATGTGTGCTAAAGTGATATGATAAAATGTGTATATATAATGATTTTAGAATGGGAAATTTTATGAAAGAGTGATGAATTCAATTGATATGTAAGTATACAAAATTTTAATGGATGAATTGTGCAATGTGCAATGTGCAATGTGAATGTGGACTATTTTGTGTATAAAGGATGTGAGATTTTGAGCATACTAAATTCTGAAATTTTGTGAACTGTTTGGGTATACAAAGAGGTAGAATGTGGGAGTGATAGTTTTGGTAGTTTAAAATGACATTGTTTCGTTAGAAATGTATGGTAAACATTGAGATCGAGGATACATGCATGAGAAAATGCGCATTTTAAGGTTTGAAATACACAATGTGTTAAAAGGGAATTGAAACCTTAAACATGCAAAAATTTTGAACCTTGTGGGCTGAATTGTGTGCCTTTGGAAAATGAGCATTTGAAATGTTGAAAATTTTATATATATTATGTGTTGCATTGTAGTGACACGTTTGCTGATCGAATAAGAGGAGCACATTTCTTACACATTGTGGTATATTTTAGAGACTGACATACCCTCTCATATATGTGATTGGAACTTTGACGCTATATTCTTGATTGAGCAAAAATACATGTTTTATAGCGTTTCAAAATGACATATTTTATTACATGTGTGAAAGAATGAGATTTGATCTATATTTTATAAATACTTCTCTTTGTGATCATTGAAGTGTCTCAAATGATTGATTCAAATGATATGTATCCATGAATTGTGTTGAAATGATATTGTACCACTCTTTGAAAACTTGATATGAATTATATGTTTCCATTGCATTGGCACATGAATTTAATAGTTTAATTGAAATGTGTGGGCCGATACCTACTTATGATGTGATGATATGATGATATCCTTGGTGGACTTGATATGATGATATCCTTGATGGACTACCGTAGCTACAAAAGGTGTTTGTAGAGGTACCCATTGTATCCGGATACGCTTCTACAGGAGGTATCCTCAAATGCCATATATATAGTTGCGGCCGGTTGAACCAATTCGGGGAGGATATGTGTAATGCCACTGTCTAAAACCGGACGAGATTCTATATATGATTGATTATGTATGTATGTGAAAACACAGGCTAGCCCTTGGTAAAGCTCGTGGCCAATATTGGGGTATAGAGCTAAATGTTTTTATACTTGCATATAAACCCTAACGCATTCGTCATTGGTCGTGATAAACCATTGTCGGGGATATTTTATTGGTTAACTTTAAATGATTTTTGAAATGTAAATGGATGCATATGTTGATATATTGATGTATAATGTCATCATGTTTTGAGAATGTGTTTTGACAGTCCGTGCTCATACCTACTATTGATAACATAATATCAATTCTCTCACTTATCGAGTATTTTCCTTAATACTCACCCCTCACTTTTCCTTGATGACAGATATAGATTTGGTAGGGAGACGTGTCGAGAGACTTTCGACACATTTGACATATCTTTGGAGATGACGAGTGTTGGTTATGGTACCAACCATTCTTTCGTGATGAAGTTGGATAATGTATATATATATTTGAGGTCTATAGAATGACCAATGTATATTTTATAAGATGATTATAATTATGTTATTGTAAATGTAAATTGAAACTCTCGAAATTCATTGTATATTCATACATTGAGACACAGTGTTACATTTTAAATTTCTTTTACTTGAAAATTTATATTTTGAGAAAAAACATATTTTAAACAGGTGAAGATGTTAGTCTTGCATTGTCTCGGTATGTGTGTCATGTGATGGGCAACATACAGCATAACGGGCGACTGTTCACGGCCTTCGATTGAGAATTGGGGCATGGCAGAGGGAGTATAAGAGAGGAGAGGGAGAGTGTAAGAGAGAGGGAATATAAGAGAGAGAGAGAGAGATAAACAGTGGAGGGGAGGGGAGGGGAGGGAGAGGGAGTAATAGGGAGGCTAAGAGAGGAGAAGGGGACTGTAAGAGAGAGTAGGAGAGTTACAGAGTTACAGAGAAGCCCGTAATTATAAAAGAATGTCAATGAAGAGATGATTGGTCATGGAAGAATGCAATCCAAATAGAACTATAATATCTCTCAAAACATGGGATCTTTAGAGCCATAGTCAAAATACCTAAAAGTGTTAAACCAGTGGGCTATAAATGAGTGCTTATGCGAAAAAGAAATGAGAAAAATGAGATTTTCCATACAAAACAAGAATTGTAGCACAAGATTTTTCGTAAAGATCTAGTATGATAATGAAGAGATATATTCTTTTTTTTTTCTTTGGTAGGGAAGAGATATGTTCTTTTGTGACAGATGCAATTATATTTTGTTATTTTATTAGATTGGTCGCGCATGAAAAGTTTCATATGTAATTAATAGATGTGGTCACTGTATATTTATATGAGACACTTGATAGTGAATATACATCAATTATGTTGGCATATTTATAGATTTTGATGATACGTAAAACATGATTAGTTTGATAAATAAAAGAATTTGGAGTTTGTTAGTTGAAATAGTTGACTCACAAGAAGAAAGAGGCAATATGTGTGAGAATAGTCAACACTTGAGAATATTGCAGAACAAGGAGAAACAATCCATTACCAATAGTGGGATAATGTTGCTGCTCAAACAAATGAGGTTGGATAGAAAATAAAACATTTTTTAATTTTAAAAACTAGGTTTGACCAATCCACCAGAATCTAAGTATTAAAAAGTATGGATTTTTGAGATATCAAGAAAATGAGAATAAAAATTTTCGGTATTTGTTTCCCATGTATAAATTAGGTTAAAATATATTTTTTTAGAATTTTTCTAAATCATTAACTTTTCGAACAAAAGTCATCCAAAAATCAAAACCGTAATTTTATTCTTTAAAGGGAAAATTGACTTTTTATTCTTAATGAATTAGGTTTTGAAACTATTTTTATTGAATCCAAATATGAGGTATTTCTTTATTTACATATAATATCTTAAATGACTATTACAGAGTAAATAAGGTGACAATTGAAACCTGTCGACCTGATTTAGACCCATGTCGACCTGTTGTTACTTTGAACAGTCATGTCAACCAATTTAAAACACATGTCTACCTGATGTCCTATAACTTGATGAAAAGCATGTTGACCTGCTCTAAACACATGTCGACCTAAATCTGTTTACATCAACCAATTTTAAGTTAATTGTCGACAATTGAGCAAAGCCTAAATCAAAGTAGAAAACATGTCGACCTGCTCTTCACACACATCGACCTGCCTTTAGGTTCACAAATTGTAAGTTCTATGTCGACCAATTCATTTTATCCATAAGCACATCGACTTGTTTAGTTGTTCTTGTCAACCTGAGGTATAGAACTTCTCTAGAAATAGATAAATCTGAACACTTTGACTCATATGAAAACATATCAGCCTGTATAGTGTTAGGTGGACAAATTTAAAGTGATGTGTTGACCAATTGTAATTTAAATAGGGATATATTGATGTATAGAAAAGACATGTTAACCCAAAGTTAAATGTCCTATAGATCTGACATTCCAATACATCGACCTAGGTACAAACCATGTCGATTTGAAACAACATGAATAGTGACATGTCAACTAATTCATCCGAACATATCAACCAATTTGACTTAGGAATAGTAACAGGTCAACCCATTGGTGCAACACATCAACCTGTTAGTTCATAACACATCAACCCACCACTATTCTTGTCGACCTACATACAAACACATCAACCTATTCATCTCAACATATCAATCAATTGAATCCATGAATAGTGACAAATCAACTTGGGACTACCATATGTCGACCTGTTGATGTTTGCTTCTAAAAAATACACCTTGATACATCAAAATCATTGTCGACCTAAGGAAACATATTGACCAATTTATTTCATCTGGTCAACTAATTCAACAGATGAATAGTAACATATCAACCCATGTAGAAAACTATGTCGACCTATCTATCGTTATTTTTGAAATATATATATCGACACATAAAAATTCTTGTCGACATAACATATATACAATGACCAATTAACTAGCACACGTCGACCAATTCCCTATTTGAATAAGAATATGTCAGTGTGTATAGTAGACATGTCGACCTGACATTCATTTAATCATAGATGTTACACAACGATCTAGTCATTAGCTTGACAACATACATACACACATCGACCAATTTAAAATAATATGTCTACTTATTTTAAATTGCACAGTAACTTGTCGACTCACAGATATCTTGTCAATCTGTTTTGATAAAATTACACTATAAAATTTTCAAATTTAGGTCGATATCCATTTAAACGTGTAACCCAAAAGTTGTCAGAAACCAAATTTTCGAAACACATTTGAACTCAACGGTCATATTCTTTTTCTGAATCACTGAATTTTTCCATTTCGATCAAAGCTAACATCCTAATGTGGCAAAAGCACTTCATGCAATTGGTTAAAGAAAATGAGCCAGCACCGGAAAAGCAAGTCTTTAGCACAAATTAAGAAACGACTAGAAAACATTTAATGAAGAATATTAATGGCAAACGTTTGAAAGGTCACCAACCACAATGGCTACTTGATAGATCAAGTAAATGATGAAATAAATCGATCTACAGATGTTCAAAAAAGATGAAGAGAAAAATACTGAAAAAATTGAAGTGCCAAACATTTTGAACTTACATCACTCTAAGCTTCAAAGCCATAAACTCTACTTTCTATATTTCTGTAAAGTTCTTTTTACAAGCTTCAAGTCTGTTACATCTAAAGTTATAACTTTATTTATTGTAACACTTATTTTCCTCCTGTACAAAAATATCAAAAACTAGAGATAGGTTTCTTGATCTGGGATTTAGAGAGAAAAACAACCCGTGAGAGGTTGAATAGTGATTTGTAAGGAAACATTGTATAAGTTCAACTTTCACCTGGAAGCACGTTTGTTGTACTATTTGGGTGGCAAATAGTAGAAATTCATGTGGAGTTTGGGAATGGACGTATACCGAATTTGGTGGAACCACTATAAAAATTTCGTGTGATTTATTTTCTTTTTTTCCTTCATTTTTATTTTTCTTCTGTGCTCTATTTCTTTAATCGCATTCAATTCCTCTAAATCATTTTATCTCACACAAATTGCAAAATATCCAAATTCTCGAAAAATTTCTATACAATCTATTCACCTCCTCTAAGTTATATTTCAAATTCAAATAGTAACATGTGGCTTAAGTAATACACAATGGGAGTAGTTAGAATATTCTCTTGATCGGCAGCATTAGTATATCTCTAACCAGATGTCTATGAAAATTTCCCATGCAATTTCAACAATTTTTGCTATATGTTTTGATTCCCCATAACCAAAACAAACACGAGAACAATTGCTTTGACCGTCTCCTCTACCACCCTTAATACCACCCCTATCTTCTCAGATGCTCTTAGACCTCAAAATTACGCTTATCAATGTTGAAGCATCACCTCATGTAACTCTCTTTGAAGAGTCAACAATAGAGCATACATATCACTCAAAGTAGTTGGAATCACCTACCAAACAAGCAACTAAGTATGAATCATCTCGTACTCCATGTCTAATCCCATAAGAAACGCAGCATTACTTATAGCTCATTGTGTTCCTACATCTTAAAAACATCACTAGTAATAGGAAGCATTATTTTTTTTCTCTTCAAAATTATGTTTCACTTCTTTATAATATTCAAAAAGAGATCTTTCCCTTTGATCGGTCCTATGTACACTTTGATCTATTTTGTTGACAAAATATATTTTGATGATGAGTAAAACTAAGTAAAACTAAGTTAAATGATGAGCAAATTAGGGTAGATGGATGAAAGATTAATTTGGAAGAAATTTTAAACTAGTTTAAGAATATTTAAAGTTAGATAACTTAGTTGTAAATCTGAAAAAGTTGACTCATCCGTGAAATAAATTGACTTGTCAAATATAAATCAGCCTTATAAACAAAAAAATGTTAGTCAAATCGACTCACTTAAAAATCTAGTAGACTTTCTAAGTATAGATCAACCTTTAAGTAAGAACAAGAAGGTACACAAGTCGACTCGAAAATGAATCAAGTCAACTTGCCAAGTTTAATAAAGTTACTAAACTAAAACATTAAGTTAAACAAGTCGACTCGAATATAAACCAAGTCAATTTGCTAAAGCTAATAAGCTTATTGAACTTAAACAGTAAGTTAGTCAAATCGACTCACTTAAACATTAAGTCAACTTGGAAAACAATCTATAATAGAAGACTAAGTGTGAGTCTAAAAACAAGTCGATCTGCCTAAAATATAAGTTGCCCAGTCTTATAGGAACATTAGAGAAGTCACAAATTTGAACTTCTAACAATTGAAAATTTTAAGATTAACAGTCAAAATAAGTTAGATCACACTACACAAAGTCCAAGTTGACCTAATATAGTGTTAGAAACCTAAGACAAACCATGAGAGAAGTTGAAGTAAGACTTCAACAAGTAGCAACATGGCAACAGCCCATAGGATCCATTAAACCAATTATATAGGCCACAATACACGCAGGTAGCACATGCACATGACACTTAGGGCAATGAGCACCCTAATGCCAATATTGTGCCACATGGTGAACAGAGGAGTTCTAGAGGAATCAGGACACTTAGAAACCCTAAAAGACACAAGAAAGCACACAGAAGTAGAGTCAGGATAGAACCCACGTCGGGCCACACGCCAAGGTATCCTTCTTGAACATAGCTTCTTTAGGAGCCCCGTGCAATCATAAGGCGATTGGAGATTTGGTTCAAGCATTTGAAAATAATGGGAAAAGGCTCAAAGAAACCAGAGGATATGAAAAGACAACGAGGATTAACTAATGAACTAGAATCTCGTGGGCAGACCCAATGCCAACGTCGAGCAATCTGATTAGTCACTGGGTAGATGTGTGCAGAAGTATTCTAAAACCCAAGAGGGCTCAGAAGATGAGAGAAATACTATAAATACACTGGAGCAAAGGCTGGGCAAAAAGTAAAATCATTCGAGCACTCAAAACATGAAGAAAAACCCTAGTTTGCAAGGGCATTCAGCCAAGGAGCTAGGATGTGTAACCATGGAGCTAAACTAGGAGCTGAATAACAATCATGGAAGAGTTCTAGAGCAACTATGGAACTTTAGAAACCCTAAAGAAGCCATGACCAAGAAGGAGAATCCAAGTTCTCAAGAGCTAAATAGTTCTGTGTCCATGCAAACTCTTGGAAACCTTAGCAAGCTAGTCTTTGATCTAAGTAAGGGAAGCTTCATTCAAGCTAGACGTCAAAGAGGAATACAAGTCCTAGTTATGGGGAAAAATAATAGATTAAGAAATTTGAAATGCAATCAAAGGGGTGAATAGGTTGTATGGCACTAGTTAGATTATTTTGAGGTTTTTTAGTTTGTTAAGAATGAAGGTGAGTTCAAGGAGTTGAGGGAAGGAAGAAAACAGAGTGTAAGAAGAAAATAAAATTGGAAACAAAGCACCTAAAGTTTTTATAATGGTTCTACCAAACTCAATATACGTCTACTCACAAGCAATATTCCTGAATTTTCACTATTTCTCTGAATAGTACAACCCACTTGCTTCCCAAGTACAAGTAAAACCTTACAACTCATTTATTTCACAAGTACAAGTGAAACCTTCATAGCTTGCTTTTTTTGTGGGTATAAATAAAAACTTTACAACCCACTTGCTTCACGAGTACAAGTGGAACCTTTATAATTTATCATCCCAAAATGCTCACAACCTTACCAGTTGTTTTTCTCTCTCTAAAACCCAAACCGAGAAATCCTCTCAATTCTTTAAAACATTCGATACAGAAAATATGTGAAGATTATAGAGATTGAGGCTATACACCTCAGGTGTAACAAAAAATTAACCTTACAGGAGATTACACACTCGAATAAGAAATAAATGGAAGACAGAGTGTATTTTTTCTCAAGAAATAGAGAGTTTTTTTAAGTCAGTCGTTGAAGTATGTTCTATTTGTTTATTGATCGATTTCCCTCTATCTTTTTATTTCTTCTTTACTTTGGCATTTATAGATGAATTTAACAGAGCTGTTGAAAGATTAGTGATTTCAAACATCGGGTAATTAATTCTCTTCACCAACCTTTGAATGTTTTTGGTTGCCTTCTTTAAATGTTTTGCCCGTTATTGTCCTTAAAATAGTTCTTTACTTCTTTCCATCAATAAATCCTTTCTTAAGAAGATTTGAAATGTCTTTTTGCTACAACAGGAATGTTAGCTTGACTTTGTATTCAAAATTTTGGTTAAACAAAGAATTTGTTTGGTCCATGTCATTAGTTTTTAAATGGTCAATAAATATTTTCAATGTCTACAATGTTACTTTCTTAAACTTTCTCAGTGAATAAATGGTTAATTGAGATTGTTTGGATTCAAGAATGTGATTGAACAATTAAGTGTTTCGATCAGCCTTTGATTTGGGTTGGTTAACCAGAGGAGCATGAATTTTCGGTCGACTGAATGAGTAGAGTAGGTTGGCCATTTAGATTTACAGTTAGCTATATTAGTATAGCAGACTGGCCACTTATACTTAGTGGTTGTATAATACGGACACTACGGTATCTATAGAAGAGTGCCATTTTTGAAATATATATATAAAAAAATGAGATATTCCTCAGTTCATTATATAGAGAGAGAGATTTTATTTATTTAAATTTGATTTTTGATTTTGGGGTATTTAAATTAAATTTTTGGTATATTTTAAATAACCGAATCGACAAATCGAAGTAAACCCCATTTTTATGAAATTCGCATTTCTAACGAAATATGAATGTGAAAAATATATATGCATAAATATATATATATATATATATATATATATATATATAATTATAAAAAAAAATGGAGACGCAGCGTTTTGGGGCAAAACGCTGTGTCCCCAAATTGATTTGGGGATTAGGGTTGGAAACCTAATCCCTTTCCTCTCTCTCTCTCTCTCACCCCGACCCTTCGTTTCTCCCCCCACCATGGCGCCGCTCCTCTTTCGTCGCGAGCTCCGCCGCCAACGGGCCACCACCATCTTCTTCTTCTTCTTCTTCTTTCCCTCTCGGTTTCTCTCTCACAGTTCTCTCCCCCTCGTGATTTCTCCGATCGCTCTCCCTTCTCGATCGCACACCGCTGTGAGCTCCACTACCAGCGCGCCACCGCGCGATCTCCCCTACGCACCTCACGCCACTGCGCGCGACTGTCGCCACCTCCCGCAAGCGTATACCTTTGCACGCAATTGAGCCACAGTGCGCCTCAGTCCGCGAGCTAGTGCGACCCAGTTCGCGAGTCAACGCGACCCAGCACGCGAGTGAGCGTAACTCAGTCCGCGAGCGCACCTCAGTCCGCCAGCGCGAGCCAGGCCGCAAACTTGCCAGCGCATGGGCGCGCACCAGCTCGCAAGCTACTGCGGCCCACGAGCCACTGCCAGCCCGCAGGCCCATCAGCCGCAGGCCTGCCAACCTGCATGCCCATTAGCTCGCAGGCCTGCCGGCCTGCAGGCCCGCTAGCCCACTAGCCCGCAAACTAGTGAGCCCGCTAGCCGAAGCCCACTGGCCAGCTGACCCGCGAACCCGCGAACCCGCGAACCCGCGAACCCGCGAACCCACGACCCACTGTAGCTCGTGACAGCCCATGAGCCCATGATAGCCCACGAACCCCATACAGGTAACTGATTTAGGGTTTTGCTTCCGATCTAAGTGTTTGAACCTAACTAATAAATTTTGTCTTGATAGGTAGCATTTCAGATCTTGGAGTGATTAAGGAGACATTCGGATAAAGGTCTGCAATCCGAGAAAACCCCAGATGAGGGATTTTGGACCCATTCGAGTTATTTATCTAATTTAGGGTAAATTTAGGATAAGAAACATTGTATATGCTAGAATGTAAACTAGATTCGTAATTAATGCATTTTCGGATATTATATGGGTTCATTAGGTTAAGTGTAGAAATTTATATGAAATGGGACTGTTCAGGATAATAGAATCAAATTAAGTTGATTTGAATAGTTTCCCTTGGAGTTTAAATTGACCTATACATGAAAATAGTTATAAATTGGGATTTGAGTGCAAGGGTTGATGCAGTCTTTCTCATTATAAATTGTTCTACTTATAGACAATTTAAATACGATCTCCGTATTATGAAAATAGACTCATATACCTTGAAAATGACATGGTTTGAAACATTTGGATGGGAATCGTCATGTGTATGAGTGTTCCAGGTTGACCCTTATCGGGGAGAACGTGAGTTTACCGCTGTCTAGCACTGGGCGGGACACCATACACGGCCGACTATATATATGTATCATCATTATTATTAATAGGCTAGTTGAAATAGTTTGTGGCCAATATTGGGGTAGAGAGCCATTATTTGATATTTGCAAAGTGAAAACCCCCAATGTGCCCGTCCTTGGTCTGGGAGACTATTGTCGGGGTTGTTTGTTCGGCCGACTCTGCATATGTGACTTGATACATGGATGGATGCATATATTATTTTCTGATATGTGCCTTGAGATATGTTTTACTCTAAAACAGTACGTTATGTTCGAACACTCGATATTTTGTTATATGCTTTAACACTCCAAGTTCACCCTCAATATTGATAGCATGATATCAATCCCCTCACTTGCTGAATATTCTCCTATAGATACTCACCCCTCACTTTCGTTCCCACAGGATTAGTCGTGGACTGAGGAAGTGTTGTGATTGTATTCTTGCGACGTGGACTTGATAGTATCGGGCATGCATATGGATGTTACCATATCTTCCGCTACGATTATTGAAGATTTTAATTTGATAAATGTATTCATTTATTTATTTTTGGGATGACTGTATAATTTATGTATATTTATTTGTAAAACTCTTATAGTTTATTTGCATTGAGACGATTGTACGTATTTGAATATCACTTGGAAAAATTATTGTATATTATGTAAAATTTTAGGTTCGCTCGGTGTGACGGCTGCGCATGCTCTAGTTGGACATGACAGTAGAGGTCTGTGGCTAGATCTGTTAAAAATTTTTATAACCATGCGTTGTTCTGGATGTTGGCTGTGGCATTGGTTGATTTTGGAGAGGCCGGGATGACCATTTATTTATTTTACAGGATGAATGTTGATATACAGGTCAAATTGTACTTGGAAGACCTCCAAAATATGAGGAGATTCTGTCCAATTTTTTATAAAAATGTAGCTGGAATCCAGGGTAACAGGTGGCTGTTCATGACCCCGGTTCGGGGCATGACAGTTCGGTTGGTATCAGAGCCAGGTTGGGTTAGAGAAAGGATAGTAATAAAAGTCAAGTCTTCCCAAGTACATTTAAAAGTCCTCAATGTGTTAGAGAGTTTCGTACAGTCATTTAAAGTCTCATACGTGGTTGTAGACCACTAATTTCATTCAGTTTAGGGGGTTAGTTACGAGCAACTAATCCTAATTTTTAAATCATGCCAAATCTAGAGTTATATTTAATGAAAAATTCTCCCTTTGTAGAATTATGCCGCCTAGACGCGGTAGACTAGCGGGACGCTGAGCTAGACCCGCACTACCCGAGACTCCTCAAGTGCCTGACCCTTCGAGGGGACCTGAAACCTTTGGAGTGCCTAAGGCTGCTTCTTCTTCACGGGCGCCCCCTGCAGCACCTACACAGCCGGCTGCTGCAGCCGAGATTCCACCACCGTCCCTTGAGGCGTTTAGATAGGTGTATGAGTGGTACACCTCCCATGGGGTTCAGATGCCACCCCATCACTACCGATGGCCGTGCCGACTCCTACGGCCGTGCCACCTTTAGTTGTACCAGATCAACCCCCAGTTGTTGGTCCTTCTATTGTTTTAGGACCTAGTAACACTACCTCCTCCACCTCGAGGCGTATTCATGAGCTCACCCAGTTGGTGAAGGAGGTGAGACAATTAGGCTGCACGGAGTTTGTGGGGACGGGTGATCCCACAGCAATAAAGGACTGGATCAACCGCACCCGCAGAATTTTGACTGATCTGGTGTTGAGCGAGGACTATCAGCTTCGGATAGCAGAGAGACTCTTAGATGGTGATGCCCTCACTTGGTGGGAGGCAATTTGTGACGATGCTACCGAGCCGCTGCGATTGGAGGACTTCCTGCAGGAGTTCGATCGCAGGTACTTCTCTGAGTTCCAGCAGGACTGCAATAGGGCAGAGTTTCTATATTTGCGGCAAGGAACCAGGACAGTGACAGAGTATGAGACGGAGATGAGGTGACTAGCTGCTTTCGTTCCAGACTTGGCGACGCCAAAGCAATTACGGTTCAAGTTTGAGGACGGCCTCAACTTGAACGTCAGGAGGTACATGACAGTGACTCCTAGCCTCTCCTCTGCGAAGATAGTGGACTCAGCACTTAGGGAGGAGGAGATCATCCGTGCTGAGGGCAGATAGTAGGAGAGCAGAGAGCTAAGAAAGAAGAGATCTGAGGCTTCTTCGAGCCAGGTCTCGAAGAAGGGTAGGACTTCAGGATATCAGAGAGGCTCGTCTCAGCCGAGACAAGCACATACTAGGCAAGAATCGTGACCTCAGGGGTTTAAAGCACCAGCCCCTAGTGCCACTACTCAAACTTCAGATCAGCGGCACCCTTTTTGTCGTCGATGTAGTGGACACCACCCTTTTGGAGAGTATAGGGTGCCTGTTACATGCTTCCGGTATGGGAAGCCAGGGTACATCAGGAGCGCCTACCTTGAGTTGGGATTTGGAAGTCAGATAGTTTCAGGACACTCGAGTGTTCCCCGAGGAGGACAGCAGGGAGCACCTGCGTACTCGAGTCATACCGCTACACGGACAGCAATCGAGAGCAACACTGTGCCAGGACCATTCCGACGCAGCAGAGGACATAGGCCCGTGTATACTCCATGACGCAGAGGACGCTCAGGCGAGTCATGACGTAATGATTGGTGCTCCTCCCACTGATCCCCATGTTTAGAGATATTTTTTTATGTACCTTCTTTTGAGCGCCATCACTAGTTAAAACCTTAGAGGCTTAACTATGTTGGTATGTATATACATTTTGATATATATATATATATGTAAGCATATATCTTTCAATATTTATCAACAGATCTTTTTATTTTCTCACAATAAGAGTTATGAAAATATGGGGAGTCGACGCTCGTATCCTTATTGATACCGAGTCGAACTATTCGTATGTGAGAAGCATCTTTTGCCCACGGGTTGGATAAGCCTTGTCGCCACTTGATGAGGAGATATTGGTCATTTCTCCTCTCGGTGAGCAGATACTTAGACATTCCATCTACAGAGGGAGCGAGGTCTGGTCAAAGATGCGGTACTTGAGGCAGACTTGTTTCCAATTGAAATGACGAATTTCGATGCCATCCTAAGGATGGATTGGCTAAGCATACATAGAGTCTCAGTAGATTGCTTTACCAAAGAAGTGGAGTTTCGGAGACCCGAGAAGCCGTTTTTGAGGTTCCCAGGAGAGAGGCGAGTGTTACCTCGCTGTGTTGTATCGGTGATGAAAGCCAGGAGATTGATACGCCGTGGGTGCACGGCATACCTGGCTTTTGTTATTGACACCACTGTGGAGAGGCCAAGGCTTGAGGAGGTCCCAGTGGTGCAGGAGTTTCCATATGTATTTCCCGAAGAGTTACCTGGGCTACCATCAGTTCGAGAGTTTAATTTCGAGATTGACTTAGCTTCAGGGACTACTCACATATCTATTCCGCTATACTGAATGGTGCCAGCTGAGCTTAGAGAGATCAAGGTCCAGTTGCAAGAATTGCTAGATAAGGGTTTAATCCGTCCGAGCACTTTGTCGTGGGGTGCTCTGGTGTTATTCGTAAAGAAGAATGACGGAACTCTATGATTGTGTGTGAACTATAGGCAGCTAAACAAGGTTTCCATCAAGAATCGGTACCCTCTGCCGCGTATTGATGATTTATTTGAGCAGTTCCAGGGTACGCATGTTTTTTTCAAAGATCGATTTTCGATCCGGATATCATCAGTTGCGGATTAGGGCTGAGAATGTGCCCAAGACCGCATTCCGCACCCGATATGGACATTACGAGTTCGTTGTCATGCCGTTTGGGCTGACCAACACACCAGCAGCCACAGACAGTGACCGAGGTGCGGAGTTTCCTTGGTCTTGCGGAGTGTTATCGGCGATTTGTAGAATGATTCTCTAGGATAGCTGCTCTACTTACCAGACTGACGCGGGAGGACATCAAGTTCTTTTGGGACGATCATTGTGAGACAAACTTTCAGAAGCTCAAACAACAACTGACGACAGACGGCCAGTCAGAGAGGACCTTAGTTTTCCAGCTTAGCCCGTAACTATTCTACATCGACAGGTCAGAAAGCTGCGGAGCTAAGAAGTTTCATTGGTTAGAGTTTTATGGAGGAGTGACCAGGTCGAGGAAGAGATCTGGGAGCCCAAGGAGACTATTAGGAGACAGTACCTCTACTTGTTCAGTGTATTGCTTTCTTTTAATTTCAAGAACGAAACTTATTTTTAGAGAGTTAGAAAATATAACACCAACACTGCGGTGTCCGTAGAAGAGTGCCATTTTCAAAATATATATATAAAAAAATGAGATATTCTTAAATTTGATTTTCGATTTTGGAATATTTAAATTAAATTTTTGGTATATTTTAAATTACCGAATCGGCAAATCGAAATAAACCCCATTTTTATGAAATTCGCATTTCTAATGAAATATGGGTTTGAAAAATATATATGCATAAATATATATATAATGATAAAAAAAATGGAGACGCAGCGTTTTGGGGCAAAACACTGCATCCCCAAATTGATTTGAGGATTAGGGTTGGAAACCCTAATCCCTCTCTCTCTCTCACCCCGACCCTTCGTTTCTCCCCCGACCGCGGCACCGCTCCTCCTTCGCCGTGAGCTCCGCCGCGAACGGGCCACCACCATCTTCTTATTCTCCTCCTCCTCCTCCTCCTCCTCCTCCTTCTTCTTCTTCTTCTTCTTCTTCTTCTTCTTCTTCTTCTTCTTCTTCTTTCCCTCTCGGTTTCTCTCTCACAGTTCTCTCCCCCTCGCGATTTCTCGCGATCGCTCTCCCTTCCCGCTCCACCGCGAGATCTCCCCTGCTCACTGCACGCCACCGCGCGCGACTGTCGCTGCCTCCCGCAAGCATGTGCCTTTGCACGCGATCGAGCCACAGTATACCTCAGTCCACGAGCGAACGCGACCCAGCCCGGAGCGAGCGTGCCTCAGTTTGCGAGTGCGAGCCAGGCCGAGAGCGCGCCAGCGCACGCCAGCACACGAACGCACACCAGCCCGCAAGCCATTGCGGCCCGCGAACCACTGCCAGCCCGCAAGCCCATCAGCTACAAGCCCATCAGCCGCAGGCCCGCCAGCCCACAGGCCCGCCAGCTCGCAGGCCTGCCGGCCCGCTAGCCCACTGGCCCGTTGGCCCGCAGACCAGCGAGCCTGCTAGCCGAAGCCCACTGGCCCGTTGACCCGCGAACCCGCTATAGTTCGCGAGCCCGCGACGGCCCATGAGCCCGTGACAACCCACAAACCTCCACGCAGGTAACTGATTTAGGGTTTTGCTTCCGATCTAAATGTTTGAACCTAACTAATAAACCCTATCTTAATAGATAGCATTTCAGATCTTGGAGTGATCGAGGAGACATTCGGACAAAGGTTTGCGATCAGAGAAAACCCTAGGTGAGGGATTTTGGACCCATTCGAGTTATTTATCTAATTTATGGTAAATTTAGGATAAGAAGTCTTGTATATGCTAGAATGTAAACTAAATTCACAATGAATGCATTTTCAGACATTATATGCAGTTCATTAGGTTATGTGTAGGAATTTATATGAAATGGAACTGTTCAGGATGATAGAATCAAATTAAGTTGATTTGAATAGCTTCCCTTGGAGTTTAAATTGATCTATGCATGAAAATAGTCGGAAATTGGGATTTGAGTGCAAGAGTTGATGCAGCCTTTCTCATTATAAATTGTTATGTTTATAGGCAATTTAAATATAAACTCCGTATTATGAAAATAGACTCATATATCTTGAAAATGACATGGCTTGAGACATTTGGATGGGAATCGAAAAGTGTATATTTTTTCAAAAATTTTTCATCTTATAGGAAAATTATTTATTTTAAGGCTTATTTCCGACCTTAAGTGGTTTTAGGGTTGAATTTGACTTGATTTAAAAGTACGTTAATTGTTTATAAATGAAATGCAACTGATGACATTAGAGTGTATTCAAAAATTGAAGAGTTAAGGTTTGTACAAATTTGGAAAAAATGGATAAACCCTATAATACTTGAAATTTGATGTTAAATTGTGATGATCTGATTAGGTTGATCTTTTGGAGACTCGAGAAGTCAGATTGGATTTGTTTTGAAAATATGGAGTGACCACCCTCCCTAAAATTGTGAGTGAGATTTTGGCATCTACTATTGATTGATAAATCACGTTTTACTGATTTTCAAACGACATGATTTCTATACGTGTGAAAACTGAATTTTTGGATTTTGATAGATATATTTTTACGACCATTGGAGTGTCCCAACTGTTGATTTTATTGATTCACATCCATGAGTTTGATAAACGGATACTATGTCATTCTTTTTAACATATTGACATGTTTTAAATACTTTTACTATATTGGCACGTAATTTTAAATGGATTTACATGTACTATTTGGGCTATACGCCCGGCCGAAATTATGTTACGATGCATGGGGCTATATGCCCGGCCGACATGATGATGTGATACATGGGGCTATGTGCCCGGCCGACTTGGTGATATAGTGATATACTTCCTATAGCATTCCGTAGCTACAAAGGACATTTGGTAGAGGTACCCCTTGTGACCGGATACTTTTCGGCTGGAGGTATCCTCCAGATCGTCATGTGTATGGGTATTCCAGGTTGACCCTCATCGGGGAGAACGTGAGTTTACCTCTGTCTAGCACTGGGTAGGACACCATACACGACCGACTATATATATATATATAATTATTATTATATATAGGCTAGTTGGAGTAGTCTGTGGCCAACATTGGGGTAGAGAGCCATTATTTGATATTTGCATAGTGAAAACCCCCAATGCGCCCGTTCTTAGTTTAGGTAGACTATTGCCGGGGTTGTTTGTTCGGCCAGCTCTACATATGTGACTTGATACATGGATTGATGCATATGTTATTTTCTGATATGTGTCTTGAGATATGTTTTACTCTGAAACAGTATGTTATTTTCGTACACTCGATATTTTGTTACATATTTTGACACTCCAAGTTCACCCTCGATATTGATAGCACGATATCAATCCCCTCACTTGTTGAGTATCCTCCCATAGATACTCACCCCTCACTTTCTTTCCCACAGGATTAGTCGTGGACTGAGGAAGTGTTATTGTGATTGTATTCTTGTGACGTGGACTTGATAGTACCGGGTTTAGGTATGGATGTTACCATATCTTCCGCTACGATTATTGGAGATTTTAGTTTGATAAATGCACTTATTTATTTATTTTTTGGATGACTGTATAATTTATATATATTTATTTGTGAAACTCTCATAGTTTATTTGCATTGAGAAGATTGTACGTATTTGAACGTCATTTGAGAAAATTATTGTATATAATGTAAACTTTTAGGTCCGTTCAGTGTGGCGGCTGCTCATACTCTAGTTGAACATGACAGTATAGATATGTGGCTAGATTTGTTGGAAATTTTTATAGTATTGCGTTGTTCTGAATGTTGGCTATGGCATTGGTTGATTTTGAAGAGATCGGGATGGCCATTTATTTATTTTACAGGATGAATGTTGGTATACAAGTCAAATTGTACTTAGGAGACCTCCGAAATATGGGGAGATTCTGTCCAATTTTCTATAAAAATGTAGCCGGCATCCAGGGCAATAGGCGACTGTTCATGACCCTGGTTCGGGGCGTGACAGGTTGACTACTTGAGCACAACAAGCTGGCCGCTTGTACTCAGCGGTTGACTGCTTGAGCGCTAATTGATACATGGGGGAAAATACCGTTATTTTTTATTCTCAATTTCTTGATATTTTAAATACTCATATTTTCACGTACTTAATCTCCTATGGGTTTTTAATATTTTAAAGTGTCTTGTTTCTATCTGACTTCCTTGCCTGAGTAGTCCTATTATCCACTATCAGTAATGAATCATTTCTTTTTGTTGTTGTGGACTTCTTCTTCAATAATATAAACCATTAAATTTCATGTCGACTAAGCTTACGCATTCTATTCATACACATTACTATTTTTTTCTTTTTGTGAGTCAATTGCTTCTTATCTTCTAAATTCTTTTCTTAATCATTCTCATCATGTTTATCTTCAAATTTTTTGCTTAATCAAACTAATAATGTTTTGGTTATTATCAAAACTTATAAATATGTCAATAATCTCTCCCTTATGATGATAACAAAACATTTTAGAATTTGGATTTAACTCCTCCTTAATTTATGCTCTTGATATGTCTAAGTAAATCTCCTAATCTAAGACTTCAATTTATTCAAGTTCATTCAATTCAAATTGTATACATTTCCTCTCTTTTTTGTCATGAACAAAATGGGAGTTAACCATACGCATTTAGTTCAAGCATAACAGATCTCCTTCTTTTGCATTGTGATATCTTAGCAAGTTCTATGGAAAGTCCTAAAATTTCTCCCCATTGGACCAGCTTTCATCTAGCCATCTATCGAGTCATCCCTCTTGTAGTTCTACCCTTATTCTTTCCTTCTCTTTCTCCTTCTTTTCTCCCTTTTTGTCATCAATAGAAATGGATATCAATTCAAAACTTAGAGGGCAAAAATATAACCCAAGATTAAGGTTCTTTACCTAATATTAGGGGAATGAAACTTTCCCTTACAATTTATCTCTGTGCCATTTTAATTACTTTAGATGAATATAGATCAAGGCACATTGGTCAGAAAAGGTTCATGTAAAGCAGAGAGATGGAGGGAGAAAAGTCTTCAGAGTGAATGGTTGGGTCTTGAATAATGGGAGGACTTCTCGGCGATGGATTCCATTCTGTTTGTCACCTTTTGGAGTTCTAAGGTTAAAAGAATACTATGTTGCACTAGTTTGGCTTGACTTAGATTGATTCAGTGGTTTTAGCTTCGATCCTTTCTAACTTCTCCTAGATCTTTTCTAGAGTAAATTCTCTACAATAATTGGCTTAGAACAAGATTAACTTTTTATCTCACTAATTGCCATCCCCCTTAATCTTTACACATTATGCTCTCTTTTTTTGGTTCTACTGATGTGAAAGCTTCTTGCCTAGTCGGACTACTGTAATTCTTTGAGGTTAGAAGTAAGAAGTTCATGTTTCAATTGCTTATCCTCCCTCTTGTTTTATGTCAATTCATTTTTAATTACCCTTTGACTTTCTTTCCCATGCTTAATGTTATTTTCATTTAACATCTGATCGCTTTAGTTTCTTTTTTCCTTTGATTACAGTACAAGATTTATCATTTCTGGAGAGAAAGATTTTGACACGCTTCAAAAGTTTGCAATGATTGCAGTGAGGAGTTTCAGAAGCTAGTGGACAGAGGAGAATATAGTTGTTCTTTTCTTTCTGTGAGGGAGTTCACATTTTTCTCCATATTACTTAATTGTTCTTGTCTCTCTATTATATTAATCTGACTTTGCATTTTATCCAAACTATCCCTAATTATCACTCTAACTTTTGTTTCAACTCTTTCTTCCTTTTGAGTTCTTTCTCCAAATTTCATTTCTATATACCATGTTTTACAAAGGAAACTCCAAAGTCATTTTTCTTTTTTAACTCCATTGCCACCTCTTTCTTTACATTAATTCCATTGGCAGAAATAAATTTAGAGATCAAGAATGAGTTGAAAGGAATTTCAGGATTGAGACTTGTAAAAAGATTCTTTGTTTAGAGAGAAAGAAAAAGGATGCTGGAAGTTTTGAGATTTATAGGAATGTTTCGACAAAGAGAGAGTTTTAATGTTTAGAAAGAAGTCAGAGTTGGTCGTAATAAATGTGTTTGATGTAAATTGATTGAAGCAAGTCCAAATAATTTGAGAAGGAAGTTGGCAGCTTATGAGAAAGAGAATGGAGATCTACTTGTAAGCATCTTCTGATGGTTGTACAGCAATTTGGAGCTTTGTGAGATGGGTTTGAGGATTGGTGTGAGAAAATAAAGGTCACAAAAAAGGTAGGACGGCTAGGTGTGCTATTTGTTCAAGTTGACAAGTCTTAGTTCTAATATTATTTACTCTGTAAGTAAATATCCACATTTGACATTTTACATTTTACATTTTCATTTATTTAAGATATTATATGTAAATAAGAAAATAATCTCCATTTAGATTTAAAAAAATGTTTCAAAATCTAATTCCTTGAGAATAAAAAGTCTACTCTCCCTTCAAAGAACTAATTCTGATTTTGATTTTTAGATGAATTTTGTTCGAATGGTTAATGAGTTAGAAAAATTTTTAAAAAAGAAAATAGATTTTAAGCTAATTGATACATAAGAAACAAATACTATCATTTTTTATTCTTAATTTATTAATATTTTAAATACTCATATTTTTAAGTATTTAGTTTCTGACGAGTTAATCAAATCTAAGTTTTTAATATTCTAAAGCACCTTATTTTTATCCAACTTTTTTGCTTGAGTAGCACTATTATCTGCTATTAGTAATAAATCATTTCTTTTTATTGTAGACTTGTTTTTCAATAATATAAACTATTAAATTTCGTATCCACTAATCTTACGTATTTTAATCATATCCATCACTATTTTTTTCTTTTTGTGAGTCGATTGTTTCTTATCTTATTAATTCTTTTCTTAATCATTCTCATCATGTTTATCTTCAAATTCTTTCCTTAATCGAATTAATCATATTGTGCTTATTTCCAAATCTATAAATATGCCAATAAAATTTATCTTGTTTTGAATAGAGTTTGACATTAGTAGAAAGTTAATTTGGTTGTTGGTTGTAGTCATTAAGATTCTGCTTAGAGTAGTACTCTTGAGGTATAATTAAGCCTATAAATACTTCATAAAGGCCAAGTTATGAGTATATAGTATTTGATTATTCACTTTAATTAATAAAGTTAGTTCTTCCTTTTAAGAGCTTTCTTAGGAGCATAGAGAAGAGAGGAACCCTTATTTATGTTACACAATCTCTCAAGAGATCCCTATGGTACAGAAATGTGGGGATCACAATCAAACCTAGTGTGAAGAGTAATCCACAACTATCCCTAACCTTAACCCAAAACCATTCGATTGAGCCACCCTTTTGTGTAACATAATTGCCATGAGAGGTCTTTTGCACTCCAAAACCTTTTGATCTACAAACCCTACTATCTGTTGCCCTAATATATAGTCACTAATTGATTTAGCGCACCAACACATTTGTGGAAGCCAAGTTGACTCATCCCAAACTAGGTTTAGGACACAAGATATAAGCCTAACAAGCCGAGACTTAAAGTTTAAGTCAAGCTCTAAGTTAAGTTGACTACACATTGTACAAGTCAACTTGTACATTCTGGATTTAGATAATTTTAAGTGTCATTGACCTCAATTCGACCTATGCACTGTACCTAGTCAACCTACTCTTATGCATCATAGTGAAAAGTTTAAAAGATAAAGTACAAGTAGATCTGACCATTGTTCAAGTCGACTTGCACAAAATATAAGTTTTACAGAAAACTTTTACTAGTCAACTTCAAGTACTAACAAAACAACTTGTATGAGCCAAAATGAAAAATATACTAAGTCAAGATTGCACTTAGTTGACCAGTCCAATGCATGAGTCAACCTTTACAAACTCAAACATTACAGAACTCAACCACAAGTCGACTAGATAGCAAAACTAGTTGACCTAAATCAATCTGAGCTATACACAATGATTGCTCAAGTTGACATAAGATCAAAACAAGTTGACATGCATGAACTACAATGAGAAAATGTTTTAAGTACTGACAAGTAGAAGTCAACTTAAAGAGAACACAAATCGACTTACACAAGCGGTAAAGTATAAATACTTAAGAGTAGAATGGAACACATCGACTTGGCACACATATGAAGTCGAATTACACTAGCCCTAAACTATACAGAATTCAAAACTCAACTAACCTAAATGAAGAATAAGTTGATTCAATGTAAATAATGGCTAGTTATTCAGAAAATCTATTTGAACATTAAATGAGTTTTAACCTCTCTCAATGGCTATGTTTATTCATTTAATGAAACTCAACAACTATTTCTTCAACGAACTTATAAATATAACACTTCAGGAAAAGATGAATAACTTCTGAATCTTTTTGAGCTTCATTAAACATGATTAAATAACAATCTTCTGTGGGCTTAATTTCTCTGTGTTGTATTTTTTTATTAGGCCTTAACGTATCATCTGAAGTTAAAGGGTTCATCTTGTATTCTCGTTTTACTTTCAAATCTTGTCAAAAATCAGAAGGAATGGTTTCATTGGTTTGGGCATTCAAAAAATGTTGAGTGAAACATGAGAGATTTAGATTTGTTAACTCATGTACAAAGTTAGTGAAGAGTGTTCAAGTGAAACATTATAAAGTTTAACCAACACCTGGGTAAATTAGTTGTATACTATTTTGAAAAAATAATAGATTTGAAAATTTTAGATGAACTTTGGAAGTGAACATATACTGAAAAGGGTGGAATCATTATATATCTTATGTATCAATTTTTTTATTCTCTCCTTAGTCTTCATATAAAACCCAAAAAAATCTAAAAGTGTCAAAAATAATCTATTCATCCCATCTAAATTGTTAACAACTGAATCTTCAGGCCCAATATGTACTTTGCATCAAGTTATGCATAAGAGATAAATGCTGCTTGCATACAAAAACTCAACATACTCTTACAATTCTTACATTGTATTACAATAATTAAATATATGACTATTGAATTATCAAAAATCCATTCAATTTGGTTGAAGAGTTTATAATATTCCATTAACCATTTTTCTTCTTAATCTAACCTTACTTTTAACCTGTGGATCTTTACTTAGATGATCCAACTAACCTTGAACTGTCAAATATCTCATCATTATCCTTTTTCAATTGAAAATAATTATTTCTACTAATTAATAATTAATTTGTGATTCCGGAATAAGATACAATAATTTCTACAATTATCTTTTTCTCAATACTACTATAAGTCATCCCATACAATTATTAAATATCCACAAATTTTTTACATGATTAGATAGATTGCGCACCACATTATCCATGAATAGTAACATGAACAATATCAAGTGAATAGTACCCCATGAAAAGAACCATCTAGATAGCGTCACGAAGAGTGCTGTGAACAGTAAACAACATGATCAACCTTTCTTCCCATGTGAATAACCTTTTGTTTGCACCTCACAAATAGTCAAAACCACTATGGGATCTTGTCCTTATATAAATCTGCAACTACCACTTCGATTACGCAGGATGAAAATGGAAAATTGGAGGAAGAGTTGAAAAAAAAAAAATATATATATATATATATATAACCTTTTTCGATACCCAAAATATCAAGGTGGCAACAAAAAAATTGAGGTTAATTTAGTTTAGATCAGGTGTAATTTTCAATTAAAAGGTTTATATTTATATAACAATAAGGTTAATTTATAAAAAAAATTATATTTTTAAAAATATTTTAATTAAGAAAGTGTAAGTAAAATAAAATAAAAGTTAATATGAATTGGGTTGAAGCTACTCAAATGTCATCTTGTCCGATGTGAACAGGGGGAATCAGCAGAGAAAGAGCCAGTGTGATAATTAAATCCAAATAAACCATTTCGGGATATAAAGTACGTCAAACATAAAGCATGTCACTGTCACATTGACTATTTTCCTTTCTTTTTGCGAGCCATTTTTTTATCACGTATATATTGATTACCGCCCAATATCCAAAATTTTATCTAAATATCTCAATTAATTTAAATCGATTATTATAAAACCTATTTTATAGAGGCAAGTCTCATAATATTATTTTTTTATATTCAAGGGGAGTCAAATTTCTGACCTAATTAAGAGATAAAAATACTCATTCTACCTATACCAACAAATATTAATTCTTTTTGCGAGTGATTGTGGCACTAGGGTCATATTTTAGCCATTCATGCCTCATTCCAGAAGTTGTTACAATATTTAATTAAATTTAATTAATTTCTTTAATATGAAAAAAATAAATGTAACGATTATTTTAATTTAATTTTTACTTATAAAGTTTCATAATTTTTTGTAAAGTATTTTATTTTAATTACAAAAATATTATAAATAAAATAAAATAAAAACATAATGAGCCAAAAATTTTTCCAAAAAAGACAAGCCAAGAAAGCCTCCCCCTACCATGTACGCAAGTTTCTTTTTCACCATGACTAACCCCCTCCCCCAATCCAAAAAAGTGTGACATGAATATTGAGTTATTTCCTAAAATATTGAAAAAGTTATACGAAATTTCAAAAATATGATTTTTTTTTCTAAAATTAAGAATTCGACTTTAAAATTGATTTTCAAAAATTCGATTTCAAAAGCGTTCAATCAATCTATCCATTAGGAAAAAAATTAAAAGTCAATTTTGAGAAAATCGACTTCGCAGAGAGAACATATTCCTAACTGATTGAAAGGTTGAACCGACTAAAAAAACTAAATGATTCTCGACCAGTTCTAAAGTCAATTTTTAAGAGATTGATTTCTCGGTTATAAAACCACACTACTCTTCGTCTTCTTCACGCCACCTCTTCCATTTTGTCCCTGCCAACAATGTGCCTTTCTCAACCCTCAGTGAGTGGAAGCGATCTCCAGCGATGAGATCTTCATTTCATGGTGACAAGCTGGTAGAAGTTATTTTTTTTAAACAATAAGCGATCTCCGACCATTGTTTCTGCATTTTCTGGCAACATTTTTTTTAATGATCGTCTTCTGCATTTTCCAGCAACTTCCTTATCCAGTGGGTTTGATGTTATTTTTTTTCCTGTTTTGTGCACTATTAATTTTGGGTTTTTGTTTTCTGTTTTGTAGGTGCTTATGTTTTTCCAGTAACCTCATTTCCAGTTAAGAGGTAAGCTCTCCCTCTTTAATGTTTTTTCCTCATATTTATGTTTTTCGGCGAACTCATTTCCAAAGTTATTTTTTTCCCATGTTTTATATTTGGTGTAATGTATGGATGTTGTATGATGGCAGTTTAAAATGTAGGGTTTGAATGTGATGGATTTTGATGTACACACATGCGGAAGCATAATAAATTTTTGGAATAGTAAAAGCGTGGATTTTCGGTCATATCTCTATGAGCAGATTATAGAAAAATCTGGGGAACCTTGAATCATTCTTGAACGAACACATTGTCGGGATGATAACCGCGATGATTGAGTTATCACCACAGTATTACAATACTGCATTCTACAATCCGATGACGTACAAGACTCAAAAATTCTCTACGCAGAGTTTTTCTCTAACCCTCTTTCTCTCATAGAAAAGTGTTCTCTCACTCAAATTCAGATTCTAGAAATTATACATTTGTGTACTCTGTATGGAAACCCTAAGTGACCTTTTGAAAGATCAATTATTGTCGCATAACCATACAAGAAAGGAGCATCAATCCACATCGGTTACGATTTGGAGAATATGGAAAGATTTCTCATTTCCATTTATGGAAAATGCCCCACGTGGGCATTAATTCCTTTATCTCCCACTTGCACACGAGGGTATTTTTATCCATCACGAGATCACAACTCATGCGATCTTCCACATTACCCTTATGGATTTTCATACAAGATCGGGTGTCGTGCGACTGACGAGTACACCTACAAGCAAAGACTTCTCGATACACCTATTAGAATAGTCGATGAGTCACCGTTAGTATGAAAATATCTCGCTGTACCCCAAACTTAACACAATTATATCTGTCGAGTTACTTTCCTTATTGGAAGT
The DNA here is from genome assembly GCA_033439265.1 of Dillenia suffruticosa. Classification (NCBI taxonomy): domain Eukaryota; kingdom Viridiplantae; phylum Streptophyta; class Magnoliopsida; order Dilleniales; family Dilleniaceae; genus Dillenia; species Dillenia suffruticosa. Next base: position 11,210,344 of record JAVTVX010000004.1, on the reverse strand, counting down.
GATTTACAATCATCGCTCGATAGTGTATTCACTATTACGTTTGTATCCCAACATGGATAAATATAACAAATCGGTCGGTGAATACAACACAATGATATATTCTAAATTGGTCTTCTTTTTCTCAAACTCGAATCCATTGATCTCAATTCAGCTGCTTTCCTAGACCTGCCCCTTAGATTTTAATTTATCTTCCGGGTCATAAGTAAACAAACTAAAGTAGCAAAACTGAATCGAGACTTGTAAAAAAAACCGAAAGTAATAAGAGTATCTGAGATCTCACCTAATGGATCTCGGGTCTCACACAGTGGGAACGCGGATCGTGCTCAGATCATTGTTTCATATAATAGCTCATACTATCCCTAATCATTTTATCATACGGGTATGAAACATGTGCCACAGTGTTAACCCCTTATATCTCAAAAGAGTATATGTCAAATTTCTCTAAAACTGTGTAGATACGGAACTCAGTTTATATATAAAACTCTACCCAGATATATAAGAAAGAGTATCTCAAAGATAATATCACTAAACGCAGGTGATATCCGAGATCTCGAATCTGCCTCCTCACAAGTTACATGGATGTGGGTATTTCTATATCAGTCATATTCCAAATGATCTCATTTTGAACACGTATCAGGGTGACTTGTGTTCTAATAGGGCTACTGTTAATACCTCTTACGACTATAAACCATCTCATATCCGTTCACTCAGAGATGGAGGTGGTCACTCATGTAAGAGAGTCGACCTCACATGTCTAACATATCTTTTATCACATCAAAGATATATGATCTAAAACAAATGCATCATTTAAGAAAATAATAACGCAAGTGTGACTAAATAATGCACAAAAATCACACACATATATATATATATATAAGTAATAAGTATTACATCATCAATTCAGTACAAAATGAGAAATATCAAAACATATCCAAACATAATGACTCTCAATGTGCTACAAATGAGTCTCTAGTGATGGATTTGGTGAAGGGGTCAGCCACCATGTCATGTCATGTGTCAAAATGTACTTGACGATCACTTCACCCTTCTCGATAATATCTCTTACAAAGTTATATTTGGTATCGATATGTTTAATTCTACTATGATACTTAAGATTTTGGGTGTAGACTATAGCGGCCCGATTATTACAATAGATTATCATGCCTTCCATTATCAGCCACAATCACTAAGTCCTCTAATAGTCTTTGGAGCCAAACACTCTCCTAAAATGCGACTGAGTAAGCCACAAACTCAACTTCTATCGTAGATAGAGCCACACAGGTTTGCTTCTTGTTACTCCAAGAGATGGCATCACTATTGAGCAAGAAGGCAAAACCTGATGTCGATTTATACTATCCAGATCACCACCCAATCGGCATCCGAATATCCCACAAGGCATAAATCTCCTCCTCTATAACACAAGAAGCTCATAGTTCCCTTAAAATATCTCAAAATCCTTTTCACTGCCTCCAATAACCCCTTCCAGGATTTAATTGATATCTACTCACCAGACCGATTATATAACATATGCCTAGTCGTGTACACAATATTGCGTACATCAATCTTTCCAATGCATTAGAATAAGGAATTTTGCTCATCTCCCTTACTTTTTCTTGAGTTTTTAGGCACATCTCAAGACTTAGACCATCACACTTAGCGACCGGAGTATCTATGGGATTACAATCACTCATCCTAAAGTGCTCAAGAATTTTCCTAATGTAAATCTCTTGTGAAAAAGCCAACATTCAGCTCAAGCGATCCCTCTAAATCTTAACTTCAAGGATAAACTTAGCTTCACCCATATCTTTCATGTCGAAGCTCCATGACAACCATGTCTTGATTGTCATCAGGTACTCAATGTTGTTTCCGGTTAACATTATATCATTCACATATAAAGATAAGATCACAAAAGAATTATTGTTATGTATCAAATAGACACAGTGATTCTCATCGATCATTGTGAAACCATAAGATATCACCTCCTAATGAAATCTCAGGTACCACTGCATAGATAACTACTTTAGGCCATATATCGACTTCTAATTCAGCAGATCTTATCCTCATGACCTACTAAAATGAACCTTGAGGGTTGTTCCATGTAGATCTCCTCATCCAAATATCCATTAAGGAAAGTAGTCTTTACAGCCGTCTAATGCAACTCTTGATCTATATTTGCGACAATTGCTAAGAGTAGACAGATCGATGTAAATTTGATTATAGGGGAGAAAGTCTCATCGTAGTCAATACCCTTTATCTATATGTAACCCATGGCTACTATACGGGACTTGTATCTCTCTACCAATCCGTAGGCTTTTCTTTTAATTTTGAGAACTCACTTATTCTCAATGGCTTTTATATTCTCAGGTAAGTCAACTAGGTCGTAGACCCTGTTGACTCTCATAGATTCCATCTCTTTCTTCATAACCTTTAACCATTGGTCCTTCGTAAGACTCTCAAGAGCCTCATAAAAAGTCCTGAGCTCCTCATCATCCTCAGGAGTTATGATGAGGATCTCATCCTCAATCGAAAAATAACATCGTGGTATATGTCACCGACTACTCTTACGAGGAGAGGGAGTCTCCTCACCTTTAGATGGGCTGCTCTCACTAGAACCAAAGTCCGTAACAAATTCTTGAGTCCCGCCACTGGGCTCAACTGAGCCATTAGGCTCAACCATCTCATAAAATGTAAAGTCTTGATTTATTTCACCTCTTTTAGAGAAATCATTTTCCAGGAACGTAGCATCACGAGATTTGATTTCAGAGATCATGTCGTCCGTACATTTACCTAGGAACACATGTCCTATAGAATGTTCAAAATATTGTATGAAAATACACTTCTTTTCTCGTGGGTCTAACTTGCAATGTGGGTGCGAGGAATCATGAACATATGCGGCACAACCCCATGACTTCAAATGGTTAAGGTCAGGCTGCCTCCCTGCCCAAAGCTCGTATGGGGTACAGACTATGGAATTCGTTAGAACACGATTAAGAATATAGGTAGCAATCAACAATGTATCTCCCAAATGGAAGATCGCCAAATTGGCCTGTGCCACCATGGATCTCACCATCTCCAATAGAATCATGTTCCTTCTCTTGGTTACTCCGTTCAACTGGGGACTAGTAGGAACAGTCAACTGTCTTGTAATGCTCTTCTCGAAACAAAACTCTTTAAACTGCTTAGACAAATACTCGCGTCCTCGATCAGTTCTAAGAGTCTTAACTCTCAAATTTAACTGATTTTTAATCTCGTTGATAAATCTCCTGAAACAATCTAATGCCTTAGGCTTGTGTGTGATCAGATAGATATAACCGAAACGCATGTAATTGTCTATAAATATAATGAAATACGTGGTTTCGTTTCGGGTTTTCACATTCATAGACTCATAAATATCGGAGTGAATCAATTACAATGGAATCCCAACTCTCATTATCTTTCTAAATGGTTTACTCGTTACTTTGCCAACTAGGCAAAACTCACATAAGGCAACTCGACTCGAGTTAGTGGGTCCAATAGGCCACTTGCTGCCAACCGATTCATTCTCTCTTGCCTTATATAGCCAAGTCAACTATACCAAATAGAAATATTATCAACTACGCAATCAAATGTATAAGCAATAGAAGATAAATCAGAAATTTTATTATAAAAAACCATATCCAATGCATACAGTCCATCATGGACTAAACCAGTACATAAAAGAGAATTATCATAGGAAATTGAAACTCTCGAGTTTCTAAACAGAACAGAATATCTTAAGCGATCTAAACACAGAACAGATACAAGATTCCGCTGAATCTCAGGAGCATACAGCACATCATGTAGGTATGGGAATTGGTTACTTCATAATATCAGCTTGCATGTATCAATCCCCTCATAACTACCAATGCTTTGTTCCCCATATATAGCCTCCTCGCATGAGGACTCAATCGATGGAACTCCACATATGCGCTCTTATCACGAGCTATATGGTAAGTGGCTACTAAGTCTTTTGCTTGCCACACTCGTAAGCGAAGTGCCCAAACCCGCCACATACGTAGCACTTGTCTTTGCCTTTATTGAAGTCATTCTTCTTACACTTCTGCCTTTTGTCGTCGGCCTTTACTGATGGCTTCTTCTTCATTTGGCTTTTGGCATTTCCGTCATGTTTACGCCACTTGTGCTTGAAGTCCCGAGATCTCTTACTCGACTCCGCCACATAAACATGACTGGAAACAGACCTAGCCACCTTCTGGTACTCCTCCTCAAGCTCACAATGCCTACTCACGTCCATGAAAGTATGAATACCCTCAATGTGCGTGAGATAGGTTTTAACCATATCTCTGGAGTCAGGTAAAGACTGGATAACCCCCAGCACCTGAAGCTCATCAGATATCGGCTCCCCCATGTTCTTTAAAGAGGTGATCATACTTGACATGTGCATAAGATACTGTTTCATATTATGATCAAGTCTCTTCTTATAGGTAATAAAACTATAGGTAAGCATTCTCAGCCTAGGAGCTGATCGGGAGCTAAGGTGCTCTCTCAGAGCAACCCAGACCGATATCGCAGTAGGATATTACTCATACACTGGGATCAAGTCATCGTGTATACTGTTTACGAGGATAATCCTAACCTGGCCATACTTCCTTTTCCAAGCACGATACGCCTCGTGATTCCATTTCTCTTTAGGCGTGGTATCCTCCTCGAGATCTAACATCTCGTACCTCAGAACCTCCGCTAGGTCCTGTTCCTTGAAAACAAACTAAACCTTTTGGTGTCAAATTTCATAGTTGTCATCGTTCAGTTTATCTCCCTTTATGAGATCAAGTATGGTATTCTTTGTTGCAGCCATTTTCTCTGTTACACAGAAAAGAGACGTTAGTGACTAATTATACTTATTATCATAATTTCACGTACTCTACAAATCAACAAATCCAAAATAATTAGAGTATTGACTCTAAAGTGAGCGTATAGGTCAACGGATACCATACACCACAACCTGAGATCGCAACTTATCATCCGAACTTGGATTCGATACATAAAATCCCACAAATAATCACAAATATAGATATAAGACTCTCAGAAAATTGGAAAAATCCAATTCTGGATGACCTGACACACCGTCGGGATCCACACGCTCTACCGTACGCCGGTGGCGCATCTGCATGCGCTACCACTCTCCTCCATGCCCTGGCAACCATCTGGAGCATGCACCAGATGCACGGCACACATCACACGGGCCGCCACGCGCCTGGAATGACTCGGTTCATGCGTACCTACGTGTGGCGCACTCTTGTGCGGCGTACTATTCACGCACTCACATGCCCCAGGCGCAGGTTGGCTCACATGCGCCCACTAGCAGCGTGCTGCTCACATGTCTTCACGTATCTGATCCACGTCACCCAGTTCGCGGATCGGGTCTGGAGCAAGGCGCCGGTCTGGGTCCAGGTCCAAACTAACCCGGATCGCCAGAGGCCTTCACTCGCCTCTCTGGCACATGTACTACACACGCCAGTGCCTTGTTGGCTGACACGCCTTCCTCGCGCGTGCTGCTCACGCGCCCGTGGGTTTGGATCCTTCTTCCGCACCCGACGGGCTTGCAACCGGTTTTTCGACCCGGTTTCCATAAAACCCATTTTCGACCACTTTCTTACAGCTGTTTCGCCGAGAAAATAATATTGGACTTTCCAAAACTATTCTCAACCCAATTTTTGGGAGATTCAAGCCCTAAATGCGGTGAATCAAATGTTCAAATTTTGGCCCTCCGTAGCCATGTCAGAAAACCTAGTTTCTAACAACGGCAATGCACAAAATATGTGTCAAATCATATATCAGCATACAAGAAACATATCTATGTCATTTTTATAGATCAGCCATCCCTCTATCTAGACAGATTTAGGGTTTTAAGTTTTAGGGACCATTAGAGCTGAAAACTTTGACATTCATTTCCAAGGTCCAAACATGCTCCAAAAATAATGAAAAAATCATTTTTGTGATCTACGGAATATGGGTAATATCGTGGTATAATTGGATTCACAAAACTCATCTATGACCAAAATCCCAAAATTTTTATACTCAAATAAAATTTCAAAAATTTATTTTTAATAAATAAATCCCACATGCTATGATACCAATGATGGATTTTGATGCACACACAAGCGTGATAAATATTTAGAATAGTAAAATATTAGATTTTCAGGCATACCTCTATGAGCAGATCGTAAGAAAATCTGGGGAATCTTGAATCCTTCTCGAACGACCTCACCATTGGGATGACAATCACGATGATCGAGTTATCACCACAGTATCACAACACCGCAGTCTACAATCTGATGACGTACACGACTCGAAAAATTCTCTATGTAGAATTTTTCTCTAGCCCTCTTTCTCTCAAAGAAAAGTGTTCTCTCATTCAGATTCAGATCCCAGAAATTGTATAGTTGTGTGCTCTCCTAACTGACTTTTTGAAAGATCAATTATTGTCACATAACCACACAAGGAAGGAGTATCAATCCATATCAGTTACGATTTGGAGAACATGGAAATATTCCTCATTGCCATTTATGGAAAATGTCCCACGTGGGCATTAATTCCTTCGTAATGTTGTATGATGTTTTTGTCCCCCCATTTTTTTTGGTTGTTGATGATGGTTATTTGGTGCATGGGACATTAAGGTGAAAGGAAAAAAGAGGGGGGAGAGAGAGAGAGAGAATTGTTAGAAGAATTAATGATGTTGGGTGGTGGAATTTATTGAAATTGATTGTGGTAGAAATATGAAATTAAATTAATGAATTAATATGAGAAGAAATTAAATTAATGATTTAATGATGTAATATGAAATGAAATATTAAATATTAAATTAATAGGAGAAGAAATATGAAATATCCCAAACATGAAAGTTAATAATTTAATAAATTTGGAAAACGAATTAAAAAATTAATGGTAAAAAATAAAATAAGAAAATATGAAATTAATGCTTTGAAATGATTTAAATGATGGTAGAATTAATGATTTAACAAATATGAAATTTTAAATTAAAATATTATTGCCAAAAAATTAAATAAAAAATATTTTATTGAAGATGAATGGTTCCAATATCGGACAATATTAACAAGTGATTTCATTGTCCCGTCCCCCAACTATAGTGCTATATCCAACCACGTAACCGACCCCATATAGCCCAATAGTAGCAGACTTGACTCCGATCCCATTGAGACATTTTTTGTAAGCGAGCAGGTTGATTGGTCAGTTTGAAATTGATTTCCTAAAGTTATGAGTGTAAAAAATGTTTAAAAAGTATCGATATGTAATGGACTTTATGAATGTTCTTGACGATGTAATGAATAATTTAATGTTTTATAGCTTTTGTCATCTTATGAATGATATTATATTTTTTGCATTTTGTTATAAACTTTCTCAAAATTTAGCTAGATTTACTATGTTTTTATGTTCAGCTAAAATCATTGTAAAGACTGAGTTTTTTTATTATGTACTAGATTTTGATAAGATTGAATGATTTTATTGGTTTTGCAAATATTGACGATGGTAGCAACACACGATTATCTAAACTTACAGTCGGGTCCATGAGACCTAAGTGTATTGTGCCTCTAGCTAACACATCATTCTCAGCTTATTTTGGAGAATGGAACCAATACACTACTAGATATCCGCCGTACTGGTCATAGGTTTTGGTATGCAACCCATTGAACGTACGTGTACAGTATCTTCTACTATTTGCTGGTTTCTATAGGGTGTATCGGTATGGTCATATACAACTTGACCATGTCTTATTAGAGCCCTGGTCCAGCAATTGAAATAGAAGACACATATGTTCTATCTCCCCGTTGGTGAGGTGAGTGTTACGTTACAGGACGTCAAGATCCTGTGGTGTTTATCAGTTGATAGAGAGGCAGTCATCAGTATCGATTTGTAGTAGCGTCTTACTAAGTGGCAAAAGGTGTATCTCGGACTTATGGGGTTCATCCCCAATCCCAACGACTTTGATGGTGACCAGCTTAAAGTGAGGGCTGCCCCTATGCCTTGATTCCAAATAGGTAGCGGTTTTATTTCATGCAAGAGGGTGCATCATGTAGGAGGGTACATTATGCGGGAGCTAGCCTACCTACTTGGAGACAAGTTAGAGTTGAAGGTTAAACTAATGTACTTAGAGTTGTTGTGAGATATAGATGCAGTCGATCACTTTAATTAGGATAGTGCGGTTTTGGCTGCACTGTACAGAATTTTGTGCCATGGGTGTGCTATTGGAGTTAGATTACGAAACCACTGCTACTTTTTCAAGTATCATATGCTTTTGGCAACTTTCTTTTGATGATTTTATGTAAATTTCATCTCTAACTTCATTTTCTTCATCTCTTACCAATTTTTGGTGTGGGAGAGATTTTTCATATTCAGACCGATCAGACACCATATCGCTGATCCCATGCCCACTGCGTTGGACTTGTTGAGTAGCCTACGAGAATCACTATAAGTTACTTTGAGATATAGTGACATATAATGTTTATTATCACTTCTACATATTTACTTTCGAATGTTTTGAAACAAATGGAACGTTTGACTTAATTTTGCTATTGTCAGACAACATGTACTTAGGAGTTATCAAGATTAGAGGATCACATAAGGAAAGATGGGATAATTAACTGTGTACATTATGATCATACAACAATCGAGTTTTCAATTGAGTTCACTACTATATGTTATGTTTACCTTTTGATTTTTTTTTTTTCAATTCATCTGGATACCGTATTCAGATTTCGATTTAGATGCGTTGTCACCGTACTATCGTCAGAGTAGCAACATTTGGTGTGCATTTATTCTACTAATCTATTTGGAGATTGTAGAATACTATCTTCCGGAAAGAGTTTTGAGACAGTTTGCATCTAACATGGTGTACCGATCAATACAAATACTGGATTGAATTTTATCGCATCAATCAAAATAGGAGAGCGGGATAGGATTAGAGTAGTATTCATGCATTGCTTAGAGAGATGGGAGAATCGTCAGGATTATGTTGTCAATGGACTAGCATTCCACAGTGACAATATCTCTGGAGTACATGCCCTGGTATTGGGTCATCACGTGTACATACATGGACAATCATACAAGGACAATTCGACACATAGTTATATAATTGGTTTTGTTATATGGCATCGCAATTGAGATTAATGTAAGTCTAAACAGCTCAATTATTTTTATCTCATTTTTGTTTTTTGACTGATTAGGTTATCAATATTATATCCATTGTAAGGTCGATCACTCAAACACATCCACTAGATTATGGGCGATGTATTGGCCTTAAATGATCCGATGCTATAGCTATCATGGTAAAAAACTTAGCATCGCATGCACTTTTTCATTTTGGTGGTGATCGATCCTCTGCGTCTACACCGGCAGACGAAGCAGGTCATCTGTCGATATCTGGCTATACAAATGAGGATAATGGGACATAGGGCTTTACATATCCGATGTTAAGTCCTTCTATGCTTGCTTTCGAAGTTAGTATAGATGATATTTCACCCACTATTCGTCTACATAGAGATGGCCACCATCGGCACTATAGTAGATCATCTCAAACTATGAACTTTGAGCCAGTTATTCTCACCTTCGACGAGATTGCGAAGCCATCTCATAGATGCAGTTCTTGGCCCATCAGACGTCGGTCCCATAGAAATGTTGATCGTTCTCCTTGTGATCGGATACTAATAATTTATACCAAAAAATAATAACTCAAGAAATTTTGATAGAATTTGTTTTTGTTCATGTTAAATATGCTCATTTTAAGATATTTATACAACTCCAATCATATCACAAAACAACTACTAACTAATCATAATTTTAAAACTCTTTAACTTCCTTAAAACCTCTTTTTCACAATAATTTGTATTAAGTTCTTTTTTTTTTCTTTCCAACTAATGGTGCAAAAATTTGAGTACAATATTTATCCGTAAATTCTCAAATTTAAAACATAATATGGTTAGAACACAACAATAAAGTAATATATTTTCTTATATGATATAAGTAATTTTTAGACATTTTTATTTTTCATTATAAAGGTTCATTTTTTAATTGAATAAATAGTATAGTCATAAAACTATAAAAGAATGAAACTATCGGCAAATAGATAAAATTAGTAAACTATGTTGACCACCAAAATAATAAGGTAGAATTCTCAAAATGTTATAATATGATATTCATTAAAAAAAAGGAGAAAAATATAAGATCTAATTAAGAAAATCTATCATTATAAAAAATTCCTCTTCTCAAGAAGAAAAGCCCTTATTTTTCAAATTTGATTGCTTGGGGTTGGCTTAAAAATAGTCAATCATCTGCTTCTCTAACACAAAATAACCTATTTTTAGTTTTATATATAATTCCATGAACTTTACATCTTTTCATTTGCACCCTTAATTTAAATTTCAAGAACACCCCATCCATGTGTCTGGTATGCATTTGAGATAGTGTTTAGTTCACATTTGAAAATCCGAATCAAAATCAAAATCAAAGATATTAGAAATCGAAATCGAAATTGAAATCGATTTTGATACTATCTATTTGGTTTAAATTTTAGAATAGATTGATTATTATTGTTAATATTTGATTTATATATATTTCGCAATGAAAATTATATAATTATTAATTTTATTCCCGATAAAAATGACATTTGTTTAACAATAAATAATTGTCAATATATATATAATATTTTTAACTTACATGAACATTTGTTTTATTCTTAAGAATAAATAATGCAAAATTGACGATTACAATTATTTTTATAAAATATGTTTAATATTCTTTTGACAATTAACAATTATTCTCATTTGGAATCCAGTGTTGTGCTGCTACTCATGCCATTAACCTTACCTGTGTTGTATAATCCACCAAAAAAAAACACTTTAGTAAATAAAATTCTAGGATTTGCCCAATTCAATTCAGCGATATCGTAATATAAACAAATCTTGAGAACGAACAAAATCATTTGCCAAAAGCCAAGAATCGCTCGTAAAATTATCATCACGTGTAAAATCATAGTCAATTCTTCTCAAATACTCCTAAGTAGATATTGAATTATTGCAATTGGTATTACTGTCAACTCGAAAGGAGAAGTTTCCGAAATTAAAGTTTCTTCTTTTATGCATTACGTCTTGAACGGCTTCAGCAGGTCTAGGAATCAGACGATTGGAGAAGGAAGAAGAAGAGATGTGATGACGACTTTGGTTTTGATAAGGGGAGAGAGAGAGAGACTAGGGTTTGGTGGTGAAGGCATCATTTGCAGTGGTGAAGGAGGGGGGAGAGAAAGGCAGAGGAGTAGGAGAAAGATCAGAATGATGAGGAAGAGGTGGTCGTTGAAGGCAACGGATGGTGAGGAAGAGGAACAATGGCTATTGAAGGAATGGAAGGGCAAAATCTGGTGAGCGATTTTTCTTAGGTTTCATTCGTGAGTTTAAGCCAAAACCCATTATTTTAGTTGGGTTTAGGGTTATTATGTTATGATACTCGGGTAATATCATGGGTACTCGTGATACTATCAAGTCAAAACTCGAGCTCAAACTCGGTCAGCTTGAGCTCGGGTCGAGCTCGAGCTTAGCGAGTCTTGCCTCGAGCTCGAGCTTAGCGAGTCTTGCCTCGAGCTCGAGCTTGAGCCCATGTTCTGTCAAACTTGAAGTTCGTCAAGCTACTCGGATACTACTACCCTAACCTACCCATTCTCATTTCTCATTCAGCCACCCAAGTGATCATTTCTCATTCAGCCGCCTAAGCGATCGAAGGTCTCTTCTCTTTCTAATCCTCTCACCACGGCGATTGAAGGGCAATTCAACCATAGCCCAAGCGATCTAAGGTCTCCTTCTCCTTCTGATCCTCTTACCACAGTGATTGAAGGTTTGATCTCCTTCTCCTCTCACCATGGCGATCAATCGAAGGTCTGATCTCCTTCTCCTCTCACCTTGGCGATCAATCGAAGGTTTGATCTCCTTCTCCTCTCACTATCGCAATCCTTCTCCTCTCACCATCGTGATCGAATGTCTGATCTCCTTCTCTTCTTACCATCGCGATCGAAGGTCTCTTTCTCCTCTTACCATCACGATCGAAGGTCTCGCCTCTTGACCTTGAATCAAAGGTAAACTCTCTCCTCTAGGGTTTTTGAGTTCTGCCTTTTGCCCTCCTCATCAAGCTCTTGGGTATGATCTTGATCCCAGTTTTGGTTTCGGTTTCGGTTTCGGTTTCGGTTTCGGTTTTTGTTTCGAGCTTGGGTTTGGGTACTATCTCGGACTCAGGCTCGGGTTCAGATATTGTCTCGCGAGATACACGATACTCGAGTTCAAGCTCTTCGATGACACTTCAAGTAGAGCTCGAGCTCTAGAATTGTAGGCTCGATGAGCTCGAGCTCAACTACCATAAACTCAAGCCGAGCTCGGGTATTGTGATACTCGAGCTCGACTCGGGTGTCATAACATGGCTAGTGGGTTTCACAAAATTCATATTTTATGGGTTTCATTCCTAAACATTTATTCTCATTCCACTAAACCAAACAATTTATATGGATTTTAATTTTATTACTAATTCTTATACCCTTTAACCAAACACCACCAGAGGTTATGTTGTGTTTCATGTGTCATTGTCGAGGTTTTTTTTTTTTTTTTAAACTTAGTTAATAATTTTTCCCAATATTAATTAATTAGAAAATTTTTAGTGAACTTTTTTAATTTGGTATTTAATATATAACCTATTTATAACTTTATTAAGGTTTTGAGAATAAAAATTATTTATTTTTTAATTTTATTCTATTTGTACGATATATCATTACCAATCAAAAATTAAATACAGTAAAGAATTATTTAATATTTTATTTTATTCTAGTTATACTATATATCATTATTAATATTAACGTTTAATTGATTCAATAATTGAATATCAATTCCCCTTAAATGAGATTTTGAATTTCAGTCGGAGAAAACATATGTTATGATAAATTTGCTTTTTAAAAATTCAAATCAACTCAAACTAAATTTAATCGAATTTAATATAATTATTGAATATTGTTGATTTATTTTTTTAAAAAAAAGATATCATTCTCAATCAAGAAATTAAATTTCAATAACAAATATATAATCTTTTTCATACAAAAATAAATCATTTCATAAAAAAATTTAAAATTTTTCACAATCTCAATTACTTTTTTATTTTGAACAAAGGTTATATAATTTTTTTCCTGAATTTTACAAACTATAATATTTCATTGATCTAATATCATATCTAAGATTAAAAAAGGTTCTCAAAAAAAAGAAAATCACAAATATCCGAATTATATTGAAAAAAAAAAGAATAATAAGAAACCATAACTTTTTTTTATATTATATCAATTGATATTTAAAATCAAATTATGACTAATTTATTTTGAAACATGATAACTATATAGCCTTAACAATAAAACACAAAAAAGTTTTAAAAAGATAATGTAATGATCGTAATCTTTTTTTTAATATGTAAATTTTATATTCGAATCGTTATATAATATAAAAAAAAAAAAAAAAAAAAAAAAAAAACAAGAAAGGAAAAGACGACATGATAGCCATTTTTGTGTGATTCGGGGGCGAAATTGTAATAGCGGAGAACCACAAATCAAACGCTTTCCGTTCCCGGTCCTTACTGTTTGAGAGTCGCGGTGCTGTTGTTTCTGACAATATTCTGTGTATGAACACACAGACACACGGACTCTCTCTCTCTCTCTCTCTCTCTCTCTCTCTACCTCCCTGTTTTTTTGGCTTTCTTCTTTAATATGTCTAGGATTTTGTGCTCTTAATTCACACGAAAACACAAAACGCAGAACACAGATCGCATCGAAACTTCACAAAAAACACACCCTTTTATTTTAATCATAATAATTAAAACCACTTTTAATTCTTTTCCTTTTCTTTTCGAAAAATGAAAATCAAACCATTTAATGCCTCACAGTGCTGTGACTCCAATGTTACTTGTACTCGCGTCTCTCTCTCCCTCTGTCTCTCTCACTCACAGACACATTTTCTGTCGCTGGGTTTTTTCCACAGAAAAGAATGATTTTTGGGTTTGTCCTGCTTCAGATTTCTCTGAATCTAATGGTGACACTCTTCATCCTTTTTTTTTTTTTACTATTTTGTGTTTTTCTGGGTTTTTGGTGTTTGATAGTGTCTAGGGTTCTGTTTGGCTATAAATTTGGATTATTTTTAAGTACATTTTATAGTTCTGTTTAGATGGTGTCTGAATTTAACTTTGTGTCTTACAATGGTTGCAGGAAATGTGACTCTAAATGTTGTTAGCTGATGTCTCTCTGAGGTTTCTGCCGTTTTAAGACCTGAGATTTTGGGGGGTTTTTTAATAAAGATCTTTTGCTGTTTTTAAGGTTGGTAGTAGTAATATTCCTACATTGCTATTCTGAACTTCAAATAGACACAGATGCTTCTTTTGTTTGTCTGTTGGATGCTCACCGAAAAGAGGCTTTTGGGACACATTTTGGATGCTGATTTTTTTGTTCAAAGGTTGTCTTTTGGATTTTTGAGAGCAATCAGTATTTCTAGAATGAAAAGGAATTTTTCATTTTAAACGATTAGTGTCGCTGTGAGGATAGGGAATCTAGTTTAATATTATATAGTTTAGTATAAGAGAAGTTGATTTGCGGGAGAGAAAGCTTTTAGATGGATTTTTTTAAGGTAAAGAAGTTTAGGAAAGCACATAAGCCAGACCCAGAAAAGGGTTTAGATGATACGCCAGTGCCACTGCCTGACGAACCCAAGAATGAGAATGGTGATGGGCTGATGACCAAATCAGCAGCAGACAATGGTGCAGCTGATCCTGCTTCTGAAGCTGAGGATGACGATGATGATTTCATTACCAATGAAGTGAAAAGGAGGTTGAAAGAGCTCAGAAGAAACAGTTTTATGGTCTTGATACCTGAAGAGCCTTGCACCGAAGAGGAAGAAGAGGAAGAAGGTGAGTCAGGCTCCAGTGAATGGCGGGAATTGGAGATTGAACACCGACAACTACATTACAGTTTTGATGCAATCTATGATAAATACTGCGAGCGGATGCTGTTCTTTGATCAAATGAGGGCTCACCAGCTGAAGGAAGCTGGTAAATGTTGTTGTTATTGTTCAAAATAATTGCTTAAGCTATGGATCTTATCTAGTGATTCTTAGTACACCATTGGCATTCTTACTTGAGTAGGGTTGCAATTGCCTTCATTACCCTGTTAACGAAAATGTTTAAGAAGCAATTAGCACATCATCTTGGAGGTCCTTGGTGTAAATATCGGACTGTTCATAACCTGGAATACTATGGTTCTTTCACGCTTTTGCTTCCATAAATTACCCTGGCCTTCTCCATCTTTAGAGATTTTCTGGGTTTTCTATCTTCATTTTCATGGATCTTATTGACATTGCTATGGAATTTACCATTGGATATCCATGATCGAATATTGATAAAATCATTGATCATCACTTGAAATCTAAAATATTTGGTTACAGATTCCCAGGTTCCTCTGAATCCATCTCCAAGATCTGCATCAAAGAAACTTGCTTCCCCTCTTCGTTGCCTTTCCTTAAAAAAGATTGAAGAGCCTGAAGAAGAGAAAGAACACTTTCAGCAGCCTGAGATTGACCTGCGTCAAGATCTAGAAACAGCATATGTTGCTCACCTTTGCTTAACTTGGGAGGCACTTCACTGCCAGTACACACAAATGAGCCAGAAAATCTCTTGCCAACCTGAAAATCCTGCCTGTTATAACCACAGTGCTCAACAGTTTCAGCACTTCCACATCTTGTTACAGAGGTTTATTGAGAACGAGCCATTTGAGCAAGGTCTTAGGATGGAAAAATATGCACGAGCTAGAAATACTTTACCTAAACTGCTTCAGGTTCCTAATTTAGAAGGTAAATCAATTTTGTTCAACTCCTTTATTAACATGAGACCATCTGAATCTGCAAAACAAACTTCTTTCTTAGTAAATTGCTGACACAGATTGTTTGAGTGTGATGGTCTAATTGTGCCATCAGTTGACCATACTTCTATTTGGTTAAAATGGAATATCAGTACTTTCAATGCTTTGTAGGAGATTTCCAGATCTAACTGTGGAAATGTTTGTGCTGAACTTACATAAACTAAGATTCTGCAACCATGACATGTAATTTATATATGAGATTGTAAATGATAACCAAAAAGAAAACTATACCGATTTATGTTTTCTAATCCACAAGTTGCTTCATTTTGTTAAAACTGAGGGATTTCTCTAGAACCCAGCAAATGGAACGTAGTTACATGCTACAAGTTGTTCTTAAGAAAAAGGCTAGCCTTTCTTATGTGGTGGTGTCATCAATTGAGAATTATAATTAATACAAGGAGAAAGTGGAAAAATGGAGAAATGTAAATGCACTAGGTACATCTTAACAATAATCAATAACCTTTTGTTACTTAATGTTTCATATGAGATAAATGCTTTGATGAAGACGCTGCACCGGTGCCTTATCTAGTACTTCTATTTTTTTCCACACATTTCTGATTTGGCATTTTAAATCAGAAACCAATCCAGTGCCATCTATACACACTTCTCACTATTAAGGTGCATAAGGGACACAATAACCGTGTCTAGGATTTTAAAATGGGACTCAATTTTCTTTTTTGTTCTCTTTAGAATATGTATAGGAGAATAAAGATCCATTTGTGTCAGGGCTTCTTTAGGGTCTAAAATGGTTTCTTTTGTCATAGAGTAGAGTTCAAAGGTTAATCTATCATTAATATTATGGTTTTTTAAAAATTTATGGTCAACTATGTGCATCATTGTAGCATACTAAAATGAAACTGTTCTTCCTAATACTAGAAATGCCTCATCATGTCTAGTTAGTCTTTAAGAATATTGAGTTCCAACAGTGTAATTGGTAAAAGGAGTGATTTCAGCTTTCATAAGTGTCTTTATTTACTGATACAGATGAAATAGCTTAGAAAATGTTAAAAATTACTCAAGACAGCAAGCTGTATAAGGTGTCTATTTATGACTGGCACAACATCCATAAGGTTATTTGGGCATTCAGATAAAGGTTCAAGCATGAAAATTGATTGGTTTATCCACATGATTATATTTGCATCCTATTACATTTGTCCTTTTTCCTCTTTTTTCTTTACTAATCTCGAATTTGCATGTTGTGTATGTGTTATTGGACCAATACTTACCCAATTATAAGCTTTTAGTAGTTTGGGAATCTTTTGTGGTTGAGCATATATGGTGGTGGTGTCTCCATGTCGTAGTGCATTAATTAGACTATTTATTAAACAGGGGAAAAAAATGATTAATAAAATTTCCAGAGTTTAATCAATGATTTTCATTTTCTAGTTAAGCTCTTGTGATATTTCAGCCACAGATAAGTTCCTTTTTACCTTAATCAGACACAAGTTGTGTCTTTTGGGTGGTTCCAAGCACAAAAAGGGCACAGCGTTTTCTCTGATCTGTTTAGTTGAAGTTCTTTTCCTCAGAGCCCCTCAATGAGCTCCATTTATTAAAGTGACAACCCTCAACCTCATCTTTGTGAGGCTGTTAGTTTCTGGACACAACTTAGACACATAACAAGGGCATGTCCCCATTATACTTCTACATCCGTAACAGAGCTTGGATTACAGTTATAGATAAGCCATGTACAGAGGTGAATCCCCTTTCTATGGCTATTATCCATGTCTTTTGATGGTAACTGATTGGGTTGTTTGTGTTTCCGTTTTTCTAGTCATCGTCAGTGCTTGTTTTGTGGGTGGGTGACCAACTTGTGTCCTTAATTTTTAGCCAAGTAGGGTATAGTCTAGGTCATTTTGTTGATAGATTGAACCTGTCTTTGGCAGCTGCATGCCAGTAAAGACCTGTGACTTGCAGCAATTATGCTGTTTATATACAGCACTAGGGGTCAAATTAATAGTTTCTTTTGCATGCAGCCCATATATAAGCCATATGCCCTAAAACTGGCGCTAGGAACTTGTGGTCCTTGCAGAAATTATTATGGGCCAGCAAATGAATAGAGTGAACCTATACCCAACCCTGACCCTCACCTGTTTGATAGGATAGGGTAAAGGCTGGGTATATTTTCTCATAGAATAGGGTAAGGGTGCAAAATTTAGACCCGATAAACAATAGAATAGGGTATAGGTTCTAATTTATACCCCGTAGAACCAACCATAGGTTCTGATAGGGTAGGGTAAAAACCTACCCCGTGTAAATTTCTCTAAAAAATAAATTTTGATAGAAAAATGAATCGCCAATTTTTGTAATGGCATAATGGCATTTTCTTATTGTGAAATCTCTAGAGATGGAGAAAATATGAACAAACGCAAGAGGCATCCTTGAATGAAGATAGATCATAGTTTTATATTTTCCTATGAAATATCTTTTCTAGATGAATTCTGCCAAATTGATGAATATTTTCATATTTTGATTATTTATGGCTATTTGATTATTAACTAGTTCTATTTAGAATTTTTTAGTGGTGGTGATTTAAATTTCATAATTTTTATTGAGTTTAAAAACTTTTGGAATTAGCATTAGTTGAAGTTTCAAGAATATTAGAAAAAAATGAAAATTTTCATATAAGGAGTTGGAGTTCAAATTTCAATTTTATTAAAGTATTGCTTCAAGGGGAAAAATGGTTTATGCAATTTTGGAAAATGATAGGTTTTACAAGTTTTTCATGTACCTTGCTCTGTAAAAGTAGGCTAAGGTAAGGGGGGTAGTGTAGAGTTTCTCTAGGATAGGGTAAGGGTAGAAACTTTGGAACCGCTGAAAGATAGGATAGGGCACAGGCTTCAGCCTTTACCCTATCCTAGCCCACCCATGCTCACCCTCAGAAATTATGCTGTGCGTGTGTGTGTGTGTGTATATATAGCAATTGGCATCGGGTTTGAACTAGTTGTTTTGTTTTGTTTCTCCATATGTACACTTTACTTGGCTCCCCCCGCCCCCCCCCAAAAAAAAGGATGATGGCTTTTTGTATTCACATAAGTTCTCTTTTTTGTTGTGCTTCATTCCAGGTTTAGATAGGAAGGAAATTGGAGATGATGAAGAATCAGATATGCTTGTCCTTGCCCCTGATCTGCTGAGAGTGATTGAGAACTCAATCTTGACATTCCAACTATTCTTGAAGATGGACAAGAAGAAAGATTCCAGTGTTCGTAATCTATTTGGAGTTCAGAACCAAAGTGCCACTCCTCTTCAACTGGTTCAATCTTCTTTACAGAAGGTAAGGTCCAGTCTCAGAAGTAGAAATGAAAGAGCTATTGATTTTCTTATGGAAGGTCTTACTGAAATTTTGATGAAAGATGTCTACCAAACTTGCCTTTTTTCCCTTCGCTTATATAACTCCTGTTGGGATTTATTTTCATGTTAATCTGAAAAGTAAGTGACATAAGTTAATCCCCACCGCTTAATTTCACAATGCAGAAAGAAGTAAAACTGAAGGAACTGTGTAAGAAGAAAAGGGGATGGAAAAAGAACTCCTGGCCAGCAACAGAGGAGGAAGTTGAGCTTCTGTTTGGGTTGATCGACGTCAAAATTATATCTAGGGTTCTTAGAATGGTTAAAATCACTAAAGAACAGTTGCTTTGGTGTGAAGAAAAGATGAAAAAGCTGGACTTAACTGACGGGAGGCTGCAGAGAGACCTATCTCCGGTCCTCTTCCCTTGTTAAGGGCAACTGAAATTCTTCATTAGCAGCTATGATGTTTTATTGACCTGATACAGCTTTTCTAGTAATAGTTTTATGTGCTATTCAACCTAGTCAGGCAGTGATTTCCCCTAAACTCACTCATTGAGAGGCTAGTGTGGAAGATTTTGTGAATGTTGGTTAAATATCCTTTTGTTGATAATGTGTTCTGTGCATGCAAGAAACTGATGCCTACAATCCAAGCCAACTAAGTTTCTTGGCTTCTCATGCCTTATTGTAAGATCTCTAGAGTTTTCTTTATTTCTTCCCTGAATACATTCTGGTGAATAAAATCCTGAATACATATTTGGCTATCAATCAAACTTTCGGTTTAGCTTACTAAGTAGCTGATAACCGGTGGATGGGTATGGGTAACATAGGTAATAATAATGTTAATTTAAGTGAATTAAGATTTTAAAATATTCTACCATTTATGTATATTTATATATATACTTATTTTTACATAGCGACTATAAAAAAAAAAAAAAAAAAAAAACAAAAATTGTCAAATATATGATTTTTTTTCATGTTTAGGACTCATAAAAAAATTATTATTATGATTAATGGTTAAAATTTGTACTGTATTTTTATTGCTATGAAATATAATGGTATAGCATATAATTTATACATAAACTAAAGCTAATAAAATAGTGTTTATTGTTATGACTACTAAAAGAAATTTTATATCATTTTTAATATGAAGTATAGCAATATTTGGCGTAATTGAGATGTGCAACAAAATATCACCGATCTAAAAGAAAATTTATTTTGTTTAAAAAAAAAATGAAAGATCATTATTTTCAATGCGTGCATATTTTCTTTGTTTGCCATTTCAAGTCCCTTAATCTCTGGCTGTCAGCCGCATTATCATCAGGTTGAAAAACCTCTCCACATATGTTTTTGCTTCATATGATATCATAGGTTTAAGCATTCACTTCTACTACAGACACAATCATTTTGTAACAATGTCTCCCAGTTGGGTCTTCACTGGTCAGTTCTGCTTCTGATTTTGACTTCTCTGAAGGTGATTATGCGTTCAGTGTTACATCTAAAGATGGTTTGCTTCAGTGAAATGGATTGACTTATCGGAAGCTATCAATGGAAGGTAAGGCATATATAGACTCGAATTCTCCCGTTTCTTTCATGGAAATAAATTGGGATGGGTTGTTTCTCTTCGGTTCAAATGGGTCTGTTGTTGTGATCCATTTGGTCATTACTCCATCTAATTTCAGTATTGCCCATTTGGGTTGTAATGATTTATGATCCATCTCATTACTGTAAAGTATCAGCCGGTCCATAATCATAAATTCGCAAAGTAATAAACACCTCTCGGGGAGCACTCTTACACTCTGGAAAAATGCTCACTTGGTCGAAATTCTCCTCTCAACCTGAATCTCTCGATAAGACCCTCTCGATCCTCTGCACATTGCTTGATTGCTCTCTTACTAAGCATACACTACAAAAAAACACGGTTTTAGCCACGGATTTTCGCGACGAAAAAAATTCGTCTTTATTTTTCGACGAATTTAACGACAAAAACTTTTTCGTCGCTAAATTGTCACAAAATTTGGGACGAAAAAGAAGTCGTAGCTAAATTAGCGACGGACACATTATTCGTGGCTAAATTCGTCGCTAATTAGTGACGAAAAAGTTTTCGTGACTAAATTCGTCGCTAATTAGCGATAAAAAATTTTTCGTTGCAAATTTCGTCGCTAATTCGCGATGAATAATATTTCGTGGCTAAATTTTGCCACGGATACAGTTATCGTGGCAACTTTCGTCGCTAAATTTAGTAATGAAAAAATTTCGTGGGAAATTCTGTCACTAATTAGTTACAAAAAATTTTTGTCGCTAAATTCGTCGCGAATTAGCAACGAAAAAATATTTGTCTCTAAATTTAGCAACGGAATCTAAAATTTGTGGCTAAATTCGTCACTAATTAGCCACAAAAAAATATTTATAGCTAAATTTATCGCTAATTAGTAAAAAAAAAAGTATTCGTCGCTAAATTCGTCGCTAATTTATTATCTATATTTTAAAATTTAAGACTAATTCATAACTAAATTTTTTTTTATAAATATGTTAGGAAATATTTTTAACCGTGTACCCATTTTAACTAATTCTGAATAACGAAATTAAATTAAATATATAATAAATATTATAATTTTCTGAGAATTTACAACAATAAATAATTAAATAAATATGTAACAGACAATTTTAAATAAGTCAAGGTTGTGGAGTTTACCATTTATATTTTTCATCTTCTATTTATATTTTTCATCTTCTATATCCATTCGTTTCTCTCATATAATTCAATGGTATTTAAAAGTTCAGTTGTTCATCTTCATTTATCATCGAATGGCACAGATAGTAAGGTTAGCCGACTATCAATTTTTAAACTATTCTATGATTCAAAAAAATAAAATAAAAATGAAAAAGAATAATAAAATAATAAAATAAAAGAAAAAAAAGAAGAAAACAAAATATAAAATACAAATTTATATAAAAAAAGATTAAATTAGCGACGGATTTTGGGACGGATTTAGAAATCCGTTACTAAGTTAGCAACGGATCGAGAAATCCGTCGGTAACTTAGCGACGAATAAAGAATCCGTTGTTAATTTAGCGACGGATTTAGCGACGAATTTATATCAATCGCTAATTTAGCGACAAATTTTCATATCCGTCCCTAACTTAGCGACGGATTTAAAATCCGTCGCTAAATTTTTTATATATAATTAAATAAAATATAATATTTAAATAAAAAATTAATTTAATGATGATAAATTTTATCGGTAATTTAGCGACGAATTTTCAAGTCCGTCGCTGAATCAGTTTTATTTCTTTATTTGAATTTATATTAACAAATCATATTACTATTTTATAATATTTTAATTTAACAATTTATTTTATTATATTATATTTTATTTTTTTTAAAGAATAATATTATTTAAATCTTAAAAAAACATCATATATTTTATTTTATTTAAATTATATTATTTAAAACCATATGAACTGCATTTTATTTTATTTTTTTATATTTTATTTTTCTAAGAATAATATTACTATATTTTTTAATTAATTTATTATTATTTTCTTTTTTTTTTGTTTTATTTAATATTTTTTATTAACCCTATAGGTACCTTTTATTTTTTATTTTATTTCTATTATTTCTATTATTTTATTCAGACCTGGACGCGAGTCTGCGGAGGCGCCCGCGCAGAGGCGCCCAAATAATGCTAAAAAAGGTGCCCAAATAATGCTGTAAAAAATTCTGTTGTTGAAGAGATTCAAACCTTGGACCTCAAATTTGATTAGGCAACGTGTCAACCACCGGACCACCCTAAGACTTGTGTGTAAATCATTTTTTTTTTTCTTTCTTCCTCCTTATTTTTTTTCTATTCTCTTTTTTTTTTTCTTCCTCTTACTTGGGTTTTTTTTTTCTTTGAAATTTCTTATATATAATAATTATATATATTCGAATAAAAATATTTTGTGATTAAATATATAGGTTTTTTAAATTATTAATATATTATAATTTATTAATAATTATAATTTTATATTATTAAGATGTCCATTTTTAAACTGATTAAAAAAATAAAATAAAAATGAAAAGGAATAATAAAATAATAAAATAAAAGAAAAAAGAAGAAAACAAATATAATATTAATATATTTTTTAATTAATTTATTATTTTATTTTAAATTAGTATTTTATTATTTTTTATTTTATTAAAAATTATCATATTTATTATTTTTAATTAATATTATTTTAGGTTGGTGGTTTAAGTAAAAAAATATTATATTTATTATTTTAAATTGTTATTATATATTATTTTATTATTATTATAAAAATATATTTATTATTTTTAATTGTTATTATATATTATTTTATTATTATTATAAAAATGTGAATGAAAGATAATAAGTAAAAAAAAAAAAAGAAATTTATATCACATACTAATATTGGCTTGGTGGTTAAATGCTTTACAGGTTGATATGCGTGTGCGTGTGCAGGAGTTCGAATCTCTTTAGAGGCAAAGCGGAGACATTTTCCAGCAATTAAGTGAGGACGAGGTGCTGGCTCTGGCTCGGGGGCGGGAGGGCGCGCTTGCAGGCTGGTGCTAGCTCGGACAGGGTGCTGACTCTGGCGCGCTTGCAGGCTGGTGCCGGCTCGGATGGGGTGTTGGCTCTGGCTCGCTCGGGGGCGGGAGAGCGTGCTTGCAGGTAGGCTGGTGCTGGCTCGGGTGGGCAGGCCCATCCATGTGACTTGCGGCTAGTGCTGGCTCGGGTGGGCAGGGCGTCCAGGCACGTGGCTTGTGGCTTGCAGTGCAACTCAGGTATATAGGGCGCGTTCCTTCGACGAATTTGGAATCAGCGACGGATTTGGAATCCGTCGCTCACTCAACGACATTTTTTTATTCGTCTAGCGACGGATATTTTTGTCGCTAAATTAGCTACAGATAATTTTTCTGTCGCTAAATTAGTTTTTAGCGAAAAAATTAGCGACGGATTTTAGCGACAAAAATTATTTGTCGCTAAATTTAACGACGAATTTTAGATTTTCATAGCTAAATTTAGTGACGGATTTTTTTATTCGTCGCTAATTTAGCGACGGATAATTTTTCGTCATTAAATTTTGTAACGAATTTTAGTGACAAAAAATTATTTGTCGCTAAATTTAGCGACGGATTTCAGATTTTCGTCACTAAATTTTGCGACGGATTTCTAATTTTCGTCGCTAAATTTTTGCGACGCGTTATTAGCGACGAAAAATTTTTTGTCGCTAAATCCGTCGCTAATGTTTCTAGCGACGAATTTTTTTAAAATTTTCGTCGCTAAATTTGTGGCTAAAAACCTATTTTTTTGTAGTGATAGTCTGCTCACTAATTTAACCTCTCGGCCTTTCAATCTCTCGGTGCTTACAAAAATAATTCCCATTACGAGACGGATACTAGTCATGGTTATCCGATAATAAAAGAAATCTTTTCCAAGTCTAAATCTTTTTTAATCCGATATGAATCTATTACAATCTCTCCTTATCAGAAAGTAAATATCCTTACAATGGAGACTTTCCTGATCTTTACAACAACTCAAATTTTCCTATCTCAGAGGATTCTGAATCTACAAAAAATCTACAATTACGATAACTACAATCTTGGAAAATCTCAGTGATCTCCCTGCAAGGTAAGTAAGGTCTCTACACCCCTAAATGCATATGAGACTTATCACACATGCTATATATACTATGTAGAGACAATCTGCCAGATACGCACAATTTTACTCTACATACAGCACATAAAAATTACACATGATTCAGACTCTTTCAGTCTTTCATTCCCTTTTATTGCTCTTTCTGGAGCCACCTTCGGTGGGTTTTTTGCATGTCTACTCTCCAAAGACAACTCAGTAGACACGACATCACCAGTTCTCTGTTCGAACGAGAAGGACAATTGGCGCCGTCTATGGAAATGACCAACTAATTAGCTAAAAAAATTTACATCCCGTTTCAAATATCTACCTTTCACAATACCATGCCATTGCAAAGAAGGATCGAAGATAACGCCTCCAAGATGACATCTAAAATAGGAGGACATATGTCCAATCCTACAAACTTGCCTCCATCAGTACCTCCAGCTATATAGTTGGACATCTCAGCCACCTACCTGCTATACCCGATGGAATCACTCCCATATGGAGTCACCTCCTACAGTTCAACCTTAAACCTGTCCAGCTCCTCCCCCTACTCCGACTTCTCCCGAGTAGGTCCACCATTCTCAGATGAAAAAACAAGAGTTCTGAATTCATGGAATTAGCAAACAATTGGAAGAAATCTATTGTGTTATTCGACATGTGTCTTCGTCTTTGCCTGGGAGAAGGTGTACTCGCGTTCACATAGATTATAGCCCTGTATACGCCCAAAACCCTCAGTGACATCTCAATGGGAGCCGAAGGATCTGAAAAAGTAGGTTAAAGAGCTGGTGGCCATCAAATTCAAACAAGCTAATGCCAAACAAGAGGACCCTAACCATTACATCACTTATAGTTCCCCGTTCAACTTTAAAATCATTGTCGAGCCTATGCCTCAAAACGTTCTCCTTCTCTCTATGGAGATGTATGATGACACTGCCAACCCCAAAGACCATGTAGCCCATTTTATCACAGTTATGATCTTGAGAGATATGTCAGATACGGTCATGTGTAAGCATTTCCCCACAACCATGAAGGGAAATGCACTGACATGATTCAAATCGCTCCCACCATTCAGCATCAGAGGATTCTTTCAGCTTAGACAGTAGTACGAAACTCATTTCGTGATTAGCCAAGGGGTGAAAAGGAAGTCAACCTCCCACCTCTCCCTCCGATAGAGAGACAATCAGCCCATAAGGGACTTCCTTGATAGGTTCAAGACTGAGATGATGAGAGTCTTGTGCTTAAATCAATCTATCGTTTTAGCAACTTTCCTCACAGGATTAAGATCCTCGGGGATAAAGACCTTGATTACCAAGAATCCCCCTACCACTATTTAAAAGTTCTACGCTCGAGCTAAGAAGTACATTGCCATTGAAGAAGCCAAAGCATTCAATAAGTTGAAGTGGGCAAGAAAAGGAACGAGTGCAATCGACCTCTATTACACCAACCTTCACTTAAAAGAACTCTAGCAGGGCCTCGACCCCCTCATAGGTTCATTAATTCCACCCCTTTGCATCAAATCTTGATGTAGATCAGAAGCCGACCTTATGTCAACTGGCCTCCTCCCTAAGGGGGGACGACTCCAAATGAGAAAAGATCTTGTATTGCAATTTCCATTGAGAACACGGGCACACGATGAATAAGTGTTGAAAACTAAAAGACTAGCCTGAAACTTTAGTCAGGGAAGGAAGGCTATAGAGATTCATTAACATGAGACAAGGGGCAATCGCCCGTAGAGATAAGGAGAAAGGGATCAATCAAAAACCAAACACATCAAATCGTCATAACCCCCAATCACGTGTGCTATCTTAAACCAGCCCCAAGGGGTCATCCTCCAAGTATAAAGAGAAGATTCTTCATGATGCTTTGCTGACTATTGGGTTACTCGTCACTACGCATGCTGAGAGGGGGCAAAAGAGGAAAGGCTAACAATCGACTTTGACGATGAAGAGATAGTGAGAGCTGGTCTAGGACAACACAACCTCTGGTTGTCACCGCTAAGATAGGGCAGTTTACTGTCAAAAGAATCATTCTTGATCGAGGAGCAGTTTGCAATAATCTCTACCGGAACATATTCCGATAAATGGGTCTCAACTACACTGACCTCCACTCCCACGCTGGGCCTTTGAAAGGACTCTCCCGTAAGTGGGTATACCTCAAAGGCACCATCTAGCTTTCGGTAACTTTGAGAGCACCACCTAATCATACCATCGCCACAATTACGTTCAATGTGGTGAAATTGACATCTCCCTATAATGTCATCTTGGGTCACCCCCGATCTGAAGGACTTGGAAGCACCGTCGAGTATCAGACATATGAAAATTAAGTTTATGATACCTCTCGACATTGGAATACTTGAATGCGATCCAAATCCATCGAAAGCCCAACTTAGTGATCTCTACTCACTGGTTATTATAATGACAACTCTTTATTGTTACTACTTCACTATTCTGACTTTGAATTCTTACTCGTGATAATAATTCAGTTCAATCATGTATTATTTCTTTATGACATTTTGACTAATAACAAAGATTAAACCCTTACTTCCCTATACTCTGCACCCATTATGATTTCTCCTACAGGAGCCCATTTTAGTGAACATACGAGATTTAACTCTCAAACGGGTGACTCTCACTATCTCTCAGTTTTGTACTTCACATGGGTTCCATACCCATTCTAGCCAACATACGGGACCAAACTGCTGAGTAAGTGGCTCCCACTATCTCTTGACTCTGCGCCTCATATGGGCTTCGTACTTATTATAGCCAACATAAGGGACCAACTCCCGACCACTATCTCTTGGTTCCATGCCTCGCATGGGTTTCATACCCATCATGGCCAACATACGGGACTTAACTCTTAAGTAACTGGCTCCTCCTATCTCTCGGATCTGCTCCTTACATGAGTTTTACATCCAGCCTAGCCAACATATGAAACCTAACTCTCAAGTGGGTGGCTCCCACTATCTCTTGCCTCCACGCCTTACATGGGTTTCGTACCCATTCTAGCCAACATATGAGATCTAACTCTTGAGTCTGTGGCTCCCACTATTTCTCAACTAAGCACCTCACATGGGTTCATCATCTATCCTGGCTAATATACGAGATTCAACTCCTGAGTGGGTGGCTTTCACTATCTCTCGACTCTACATCATTCAGAGGTTCCGTACTTACTCTCTTGGTTTTACATCTTATGCTATTTGCTTGATTATACAATTTAATTTCTTGGCTCCATGCCACATGTTGGGCATTTATTTGATATACTCTTAGTTATACGCTCCATATGAGCATTCTCTCGATTCTAAACTTTGCTAGGAATTCTTGACACCACTCAACAATCGTAAAGGAACAATCTAATTCTCTCTTTTTCAGCACCATTCTTTACGAATTACGTCTCTTTCTCTATACATGCCCTCTCGGTTATCATAGGGGCCATGAACAGCTCAGTCGCCAAGTGGTTCTATTCTCTACATAATAATGCAGTTAAGGGGAAAAGACGAGTTCAGGAAAACTAGTGTGATATTTATTACATTATAAAAACACATATGACAAGGAGGTCCATACAGAATCTAGGAACATGGTACATCAGAAGAAGAAAACTAAAAAAAATTTCGTGTGTCACAATTGAGGAGATGGAGGAGGAGTAGGCCTCTGTTGTAAACCCTTGAAACGAGCTCGGAGTGCAACAACACGGGCACTTGCAACAACTACTTCTCGAGAAAAAGTAGTCCCAGGAGTACTGGCTAGACTTAGACCTGACATTTTGGTGTCAACACCACCAGCATTATCCGCCAAGCACTCCCCCAGTCTTGCTAAGTGGATGACTTCTTTCACACGGTATAATTTCTCAGAAAGCTCATGATGATTGCACCGGTGATTTTTTGGAACCTCTGCCATTCTTCCCTCCAAATTTGCAACCTTCCTTTCTGAGATAAGAAATGATTGTTCTTGCTCATGTGCCAACCATTTGACAGATAGCTATTTTATCTCAATTCTACTCAACAAAGCCTCCAATCTCTCATATTCCACAAAGGCTGCCTCCAACATAGAATCTCGATCAGTCTTCAACTACCTTATCTCCTTTTCTTTTTCACACAAGACAGCATTTGCAACCCTCTCCTCTTCTTGTTTTTTCCTCTTTTGGGCCAAAGTAGCTCAAAGTCTCGAGATTTCGTCGCCCTTCTAATCTACTAGGCCCCTAGATGACCCACCAGCTGATTTTTTCTTAACCTTTGAAATTCAACCATAGCAGCAGCTTACACATAATATAGAAAATTGCATAAATCATAATTGAAATACTGAACTCATCAATACATGTAGGAAAAAAGTATACCTAAATCCCAAGGGCAATTATGGCCTCACTGCCCTGCTCCATAGTTAAATAATTCAACTTATTTTGGAGCAGTGGAAATCCAACTTATCGGCAAAACTCCTTATCTCAATGATAGTTATATAATTGAAATAATTACTATCGCAGTAATCGCTACGGTATTTATTTCCTTCAAGTCCTTTGAGCGATCAAAGGACCTAACAAAAACGGGAGGAAGGGGAGCCATTTGATTGGGCATAAGTCCCTTATTCTTTCGGATATACATGTCTCTGGAAGGGTATTCAATGATCCGATCCTAGCCCTTTGCCCTATCTCTTCCACACCCATACTCGGAGCACTAGGAGAAGTGTCATTCCCCTTAATGTTGGCAACTCTAACCTCAGCACTTGCTCTCTTGCTACCTTCGATATCCAAAATCAGTGCTATAGGCTTCTCTCTCTCTTGGTAGCCCCCAACTTCTCGCCACTAAGGCTAAGGACCATTAAATTTCTCTTCTTCCTCTTGGGAACTAAGGTATTAATAGGGTGTATGTCACTGGCTCCTTCTTCTGATGAATTTTCTCTATCCTTGGCACTCTTCTCACTTCGAATTCTCATTACCATGTAAATGGTGATCACCCGGCGATCATCCCCATCAACACAACTAAAAGTACCATACAGCCTAGTTGTAGCCTTCTTCATCAAGAGAGGCCTTGATCTTCACCTTCTCATTCAGTGGCAAACCATCCATCTTCAATAACTGGTCATCGAGGAGGGTGTCTACCTATATAAACCTACCCTTAACTTGGCAAAAGTCCTAAAATCGAATGGTTGAAACCTGAATGCCGAGAATAGGTTGGAGCGTTCAATGCCACTACTGGCTCCTCAAAAGCTCTTAGTAATACTGGAACTAATTTCTTCTTCTCAAACTCTACAAAGAAGAGCTTAGATCCAACTCTTGTTTATACTCTCCTTGTAGAAAAGTCTCCAACTAGAATTTGGTTTTGTCTTAACACAAAACCATCCCCTGGTGAAACCCTTCATGGAATACCCTTGCAAATAAAAAATAGAAGATATGAGTTCGAAATTGAAATTTAGGCAGCAAAAATTCAAGAGACTTACTATCATCAAGATCAATCGCCAAGCACTCGGAATTAATAGTGTTGGAAAAATGTTCCAACCTCTCAAGATCTTCGCCGAAACACCTAAATAAGGCACATTTAAACCATACCTAATGTACTCTTTATACATTGGCAAGGAAGTCTCATATGCCATGTTTGCCCTTTCATCTTTTGAGGGCGGTCATAAATAAAAATCATCCCCCATACCCATTGCTTGTACAACATCATTTAACTTTTTATTGGTCATCGCACTCTTGATTTCATTAATTTCAACCATCGCAATTATTCAAAAATAATCTTTGTCAATCCTAAACCACAAATCCTCTCTCTCAACAAAGTAAACTACCAAAAGCACTACAATGCCTATAACCAATTGTAGGCTGAACAATAAATAACATGTTGAAAAATATTTACCAAAACCAAAGCGGCATGTCCTGCATTTAATACTCACTATCGTGTCTCTACATTTACTCAAAACCACTTCGCTTTGCACCCATTCAATTTCCTAATTCTTATCTTTTTAAACTTATTCCTAATGTCGTTTCAATGAAACAATATTAAAAATAGGGGATAAATAATGGTATATGGTTCGATAACCCATTACCATAAAGTCTCGGTTGATCCATAATCATAAAGTCCATAAAGTACTAAGCAACCTCTCGGGAAGCACTCTTACACTCTCAGAAAAATGCTCTTTTGGTCGAAATTCTCCTATTGACCTGAGTCTCTCGATAAAACCCTCTCGGTCCTCCACACATTGCTTGATCGCTCTCTCTCTTGGCACAGTCTATTCACTAGGCCCTTTAATCTCTCAACCTTTCAACATCTCGGTTCTTATAAAGATAATTTATATTACGAGACGAGTCTTAGGCATGGTTATCCGATAAGAAAAGAAATTTTTACCAAATCTAAATATTTCTTAATTCGATACGAATCTATTAAAATTTCTCCTGATAATGAAGTAAATCTCATAATAACAGAGACTTTTCTGATCTCAATGACAACAACTAGAACTTTCTTTAAATCCAAAATAAGAAGCGTCATATCATTCTAGCAAGATGAAACTCTTAATATCAAAAATAATTTTTTTAAAAAAAATTAAAATTAAAATTTTTATTTTTAATCTTAAAATTAAGATTTTTTATATAAATTATTGTGTTATGCCTTGTATAATAGAATTTCTGGCTGACAGAATATTTTAGGTATTACATTAGACATATAAAGTAAATACATTAATCAAACTTCATGGATGCTTTTAATGTTTAAGTTTATATAAGTTTAAATAATTATTGAAGTTGGTTTTAATTATTATCGTCCGTGCTTCTATTTTGTCCATGTCAAGAGTTGGACCAAACGAACGCCATTGACATTGAGATTTATTCGCTTTCCTATTTGGACCAAAATGCAAAACGCGAACAGAAGAGATAGAGAGATAGAGAGAGAGAGAGAGAGAGAGAGAATGGAATGCAGAAATGAAGTGGGAAGAGCAATGATAGTGTTAGTATGTGGAAGCCTCGTCTACTATCACTGCGCATATCGAAACGCCAGTCTTGTGTCTCTCATCTCCGATGTCCTCATCGTCCTCCTCTGTTCTCTCGCCATTCTCGGCATGCTCTTTCGCCAAATGAACATCTCGTATTTCCCCTACCCTTGCTTTAGTGTCCGATCATTTTATGATCCTTCAAATTAGGGTTTTGATTGATTTGTGGTCAATTAAAGATTTAGTTAGAAAGTCTTGATCAATTTTTGCATAATTAGGTCAAAATTCTGCTCCAGTACCGGCACTTGTAACATTATTGATATTAGCATCATGAATGCTGTTTTATTTTTTTTAATTGCAGTTAATTTGCCTATGATGTCATTGGCACAATTGAATGTGTATCACTAGTAATTGTTTGATAATTTGGATGCAATATTTGGCACAGAGTACCAGTGGATCCATTGGAATGGCAAATCTCTCAAGAAACTGCAAACAGCATTGTTGCTTGGTTGGCTAATACAATTGGGGCGGCAGAGTCTGTTTTGAGGGTTGCGGCCACTGGCCATGATAAACGTCTTTTTGTTAAGGTACTTATCTTTTTCTTCATCTTCATTTCAATACGCAAATTCTTATAGGTGGTCAAGCTTTTGGTAAGCAGATCGTTCCTATGCTTCACCAATTTGTGATGTGTTGCTCATGCTTCAAGAAAACTAATTAGTACAAACTATTGAATTTGTTCAAACTTTGGTAGTAGAAATTGTTGATATACGTGTGATTTGGGGAGAGTTAGTCTCTTTCTTGCTTGATTGGTATGCATGAAATAGGATTATTTCAAGTTAGATACGTGGATACATTAGATATTAATGAATGATGAATCGATACTTTGCTTTTTCTTGTCATATTCTTGGGGGGAGAATGAAACAACTTTCACCAAATGCCAACATGTCCTTAGAAATTCTGATTGGTAAGTAATGAACCCTAGATTGGTTTATTTTTCATCAATTCTTGTTGAATTTAGATAATTTCACAAGTTTTCCCTACATTAAAACGGAGAGAATAAGAACTTTTTCACTATGAGCATGTCTCGCTTGGCAACTTAAGTGGTCAATTCGAAAATAAATAGTTCAAGTCTTTCACAAACCTACTAAAAAGTTTTAAATAGTTTCATATGTTGGGTTAAAGATGTTGAAAACTAACCTATTTCTTAACATGACCTAAAATGGTATATGATTGTTTTTTGGGAAAAGTAAATATTTGACCAATTAAATTTAATTAAAAAATTTTTAAGCTTTAGATCTAAAAATAGATGATGGGTAGTGGTTGTGTGAATGTGAGAAAATGCAAAAAAGAATAATGTATTATTTGGGTTTTTATAAATTAGAGGAGGGCAATTTTGAATTTTTAAAATTATTTGATGATAGTACACTTAGTTAAAAAATACTTAATAGTACTAAGTTAATAATCAGAAGTAAAGTACCCTTGTTTCTAACTCCTGACTTATTTTAAATTGTTTCTCTTTAGTTACAATTCAAATCAAACACATTTTGACTTTTACTTTTAACTTAAAAGTAAGTTTGGTCAACTTATAAACCAAACCAAACATGCTCTATTTGACCAATTTTGAACCCACTCCCGGCACTGTAAAGGTACTCACATTAATTCCATCATTGGAGTTATTTTAGTTTACAACCTATAAAAGTTATGGTAGTGGTCAAGGCCTATGAAACAGAAACATTGGCATAATATTATCACAGACAATAAAACTGTTACACCTGGGATAATAGGACAACATACAGCTAGAAAACTGTCACAAGAGGTATTATTGTGACGTAAAATTTATATGATTCACAACTATAGTTATAGAGATGACCTTCAAATACAACTATTTCAATTTTGGAAACAGAATTTACTTGGTTCATTGACTATGATTATACTTTTCATTTGAACACAGATCATGAAATTCTAAAACAATTCAAACATCTCAGTCCTAGGACATAAATATTTTATAGTCTGTGTTGTGTCCAAGAAAAGTTTTGAGTGTTCAAGAAGTATCTAGTGTTCAAAAGAATAATAAAGAAATTAAGCACTTCAAATGGTATACAAATTTTAGATGAGTGTTGGAAAAATTTTGTATCTGACACAATGTTGGATGTGTACACATTTTCCATATCGATGTGTCCATGCTTTGTACTCGAAGAATGACAGCTACTAGAAGATTGTTGGTCGGATTACTTGTTACTATAAAAATATAAAATAAATTTATTTAAATTGTCAGTGCTAAGGGGATATATAGTCAAAACATCAGGGTAAAACTATATATGCTTTATGAAATTTCAGTCCTACTTGTCATAAACACACCATCAAGACATTAACAAAGGAAAAGAAGCCATTCCTATTTAGATTGTAAAAAGGCCCTTAAGGTATTTACACTTCGAATATAATTTATTGATCGTGTTTGAGTTACTGTGCTGTCTTTTATTAATTTGCTTTTTCTATGACAAAGCAATACTGTTGATTTGCAAATCGCTGCCATGTTAATTTGCTAGGTGAATGAACTTGAAAAAATTAGGTTGACAAATAGTATATAAGGTATAATACAAATCGATGATGTTAGACTAAAGGCAGTCATGTAGAGGTTACAAGGTGGGGAAAGGGTTAAGAATTTCCTTTTGGCATGATAATGGGTGTGAGTTTGGTACTTTACAGAGTTGTTTTCTCAACTTATTTGAGTGAGGAGGCACAAAGAGGCCTAAGTGTGCTCCTTGGGGCCATTGTCATGGAATGTGAACTTTTGTGGACAATCACATAATTGGGAATCAGGGCTTTTATTATATTTTATTTTTGTTGAAGTTTTGGAAGAGGTGAAGTTGGATATGGGAAGGGAAGATACTTCTGCAGGGAGGGGTTCATGGAATGAAACCTTTGAGGTGAAGGGGTATTAAAAATAGTTGAGATTATGATATGCACAATACATATCATTGACAAGAATTATTTTAGAAAGTGTATATCATTGGAAAGAGATCTTTTTAGAAGTATATTATTAGAAATATTCTAGTTTTCTTATTTTAGTTGATACCTATCTTTTTTAAATGGTAGTGTAGGAAACTTGTTAGGGAACAAGTTTCCAACCGTTAAACGTAGAGTCTAAGAGGGAAAACTCTAGCAATAGAGGAGCGGAATTCCTTGTAGAGTATCCATTGACTAGATCTTGTATTAGGGTTCAAATCTATTTGGTATCAGAGCCGGCTGTCATGAAAAGATCTACAAAATGGTTTAGCCGGATGGAAAGATTCATGAGGGAATTTGAGTAGTGAATGGAGCATCCACCGGTTTGGATGGAGGAACTTGAGCAGTCCAACAAGAAGTTGCTGCAGCAACAGCATGATCTCACAGATGTGATTCTGCAAGAGTTGTAGGGGCACAACAAGGTCCAAGAGGTGAGGAGCAGCAACCACACCATTGGAGACCAAGGGGAGGAAAAGAGTAGTCTACTGGAAGGAGGGACTGTCATCCCTAAAAAGTACCATAACTTCAGGGGTGCAGCAAAACCACTCAATATGGCAGCAGATGGTGCCCTCTTCGTCTGGATGCTCTTGGCAGGGAAGTGGAGGCTCAGGCTAGGGATCTCGGCTAAAGGAAGCTGTGTATAGAGGAATGTGAAGAAAAGGAGAGAGTGGCAGGTGCAAGTGCGAAGGATTTATGCTGGTCATTGCTGCTTCCAATGAAGAAATTACAAGATGGAAAGTGGCTACAGAACAAGAGGCTGCAGCTGGTAGAGTTGTTGTGCAAGAATTTCTGGGATAGTAGACATCTTTCCGTCAGGGACTTGAAGAGGCTAAGCGGGTTATGATAAAGTCCAAAGAAAAGGATGAGGCTGGAGGCTTCTTAGGAGTTCTTTATGTTAGGAATGATTTTAGGAGTTCGTTTTTAGTTGGAAATTTATGATATTGTAAATCCTAGTTTCTCTTATTTAAAGTGAGTATGATAAATAAAGAAATAAGTTTAATTCTCATAAAAGAAGTGTGATAGGAAATTTGTTAGAGAACAAGTTCTGGGCTGTCAAATCTAGGATATAAGAGGGGAAAAGCTCTAGTAAGAGAAGAGAGGAATTCCCTGCAAAATATCCATTGATTAGATCCTGTGCTAGAACTCATATCACTTAGATAACAGGGAAAGGTCTCTCTTTCCAAAGAAGTTCATTTGGAAGTTTCTCATGACCTCAAAATTTATCTTCTTTGTGTGGGATGCTGCATGGTGAAGGATGTGATCTTAGGACAATCTTCAAAAAAATGGTGTTGGTTAATGAATGTGCTTTATGTAAAAGTTAGCTGGAGTATTTGGACCACCTTCTTCATTGCACTTGAACTTTCTTGTTGTCCTCTCATGTTTGCACTTACCACAGGTGGCCACTTGCGTTGTGGCTTGGAGTGGTGTGAGGGTTTGTATTTCAAGATTGGAGAGTTTCTAGGATGCTCCCTCTAGCCATGTGTTGGTTTGTTTGGACGGAATGGAAATAGGAGGATTTTTGTGGGGGTGGAGAAACATCTCAGATGTCTCACGAACAACTTTCTTGAATGCTCGCATTTTTGGTCATCAGCTAATTCTTTTGAATTTTTTATTGCAAGGGTTGTTGGGTTTTTAAGGTGGCACCTCCTTGGTGTTCTTACTTTGTTTTGGTTGCTCTGAATGAAATTTTTTTCTGAAACAAAAAAGAAGGCCAAAACCATGGATTATGTTAGGGAAGCAATTGCAGGAGACCAGCCGGATGACGATGTGGCATCTTCAGTCCAGATGGCAGATGAATAGGCTGCTGCAAGACAGATAGCCAACCCAAGTGGGTTGATAGTCTACCAACGCAGAAAGCAAAGGCATCAAAACTGTTAGAAGATGTGTAAAATGCAACAGTCTGCTGTTAGGAGAATATTGGGTGGTTAGAAGAGAGACTTAGGCTATAAATAGAATATGAAGGCTAGTGAGAAAGGATGGAAAAAGTGAATTAGCTTCTGAGAAGTGTGGGCAGTCTGCTCTTAGAGAGAGGCTGAGTTTTTCTTCTTTATTTCTGCTGTGTAATGCTCCTTAGAGCCATTAATCAAAGGAAAGGTTTTATCTTCCAAAACCTTTCTATTCCTTGCTATCTCTAGCCCTAACAGATTACCATAATTGTCTATAGTTTTCGGTACTGACTGGTAATGATCAGTATATATTATAATGTCTAAGAAACTGGTAAGGAGATGAGAATATTTCATCTTGATTTATACACTGACCCGGTCAAATACGAGGCCGTTATTGCCTGTATGCACCGATACTGTTTTGGGTTTTTCTTTTACCTAATGCTATTGTTAATTAAAGCTAAAGTGACTACTATAAATTCTAAAATATAAATAAACGAACTTTCCCTTTACATTATGATCAATTAGTTATTGTTTTAGCAAATTTAATTAAAAAAAATGGATGAACAAACCAACT
Source organism: Dillenia suffruticosa (assembly GCA_033439265.1). Classification (NCBI taxonomy): domain Eukaryota; kingdom Viridiplantae; phylum Streptophyta; class Magnoliopsida; order Dilleniales; family Dilleniaceae; genus Dillenia; species Dillenia suffruticosa. The sequence goes on along the minus strand of JAVTVX010000004.1, from coordinate 11,173,079 downwards.
TTTCCTTAATCAATTATGGTCATTGTTTTATCTATTCACTCAAATTATTTCAACAATTCTAAAATTTAAAAGTGTTTTGACAATCTAAATAAACCAATTTAGTTGTCTTCATTTATTTGTCCAAGTTCTAGATGGTTATAATTACATAATTTGTTTCTAGAGTTTCATATATATATATATATATATATAAATTATGCAATTTGCTAAAACAATGACAATAGTTTTCTTTTTTCATACTAATTTTTTTTAACACAGAAAATGACCATTTTGTATTTCAATAGGTAAACGTATATGCACATATTTTCTTATACTATATATATGAATGTGGTGTGATATGTCGAGATACTCTAGTACTCAAATATTTCATACCAATAATAAAACCTGTATGATAACTCATACAGTATTGACAACTATGTAGATAACGGCTTACTTTCAGATAGCATCCTAAATTTAATGATAGTTGATAGCCTTCCAAAAGTTTAAATTAGTTCTAGTGTGCCCCTGAGTCAATGACATTAGTGTTTCATATCAAGTATTCCCCTTAATTTTTCACGTAAAAATCTGAATCCAACCTTCAAATTATGCACGACTCACTTTCTTCCTCTATTTTCTCTTTCTGTTAAAAGTTCAAGAAATTTTTTGCAACAGTTTTTTGTAAACCCTTTTGGGTTTTGAATTCCCTATCTTCCAATGATAATGTTTCAACAAATTTATTTCTTCCCATTGAAAGTTTTACAGGAATATCATAATTAGTCTTTGAATGATCTTGTCTTTTTCTCTTTATCTAGTTTCCACTCTGTGTGGAATGTGCGTGTGCCTGTTCTTATGTGTGTGTGTGTGTGTTTGACAGACATAGGAGGAAGAGAAAGATACTGGATCATGTGCCTTGCATGTCAACTTAAATTAGATGAAATCCCAACTCTCCCCATTTATGGGGGTGATTGACTTTTTTTTAATTTTATTTTTAAGAACACTCCCCCCCCCCCCCCCCCCCCCGTGACTCTGATGATAGCTCAGGGGATTATTTGGAAGTAGGTCTAAACTTCATGGAGTCATTTGTGATTTTGGCAAGTGTGTGTGTGTGTGTGTGTGTGTGTGCATGTGTTTAAGTCTCTTTCCAAGTGAGACTTCAATGGATAGCCTGTTCTTAGGATCAAACAAAAATATATTTTGACATTTTTAATAAACAATAGAACAAAGGAGACAGAGATTTAGTGCAAGAAACACATAAGAAGGCAGATGATAGAGATTCAGTGCAATAAACACATAAGAAGGCAGATAATTTTATCCCATTTTCCTGAAACAGGTAATCTATATCAATAAGTAGTGCAATGTATGTGAAAACCACATTGTGCAGAGAGGGAGAAAACTCAAAGGAAGTGCATGGAGCACCCAGTTTTGCTCTCATGTTTAAGATGAATTATATATTAGGCTTGCCTCCACAGTAATTTCTCATTAGGAATCTGGCAATTGCCTTGGTCAAAAAAGACAATAAGGCTACATCTTTGGCCCCTTGCTTGGTGTTGCAGCAAAAATGGGAAGCACTTTGGCCCCTTGGTTGGTGTCGCAGCAAAAATGGGGAGCACTTCTGACAAAACAAGCAGGCCATTTGTTTTTTCATCACATAATAGTTCCGTGAAAATTAAGGTCAAACTAAATGTCTCAACTCTCATGGTTAATCTTTTTCCAATGGTAGTGACAGTTGTGGCAACATGTCTCTTGCTGTATAGCCTCACTATTTAAAGAAATTCTGAGGCCAAACTAAATGTTTAACCACTCAGTTCTTCCATAAAGAGTTCTTGCACCTTCAAAATCTAACTGCATTTCATTTTCCCAATATGATCCTTAGTTTCATGTTGAATGCTATCTTTGACTTCTATATGGACCCTTACTTTCATCAAATTCAAACACAAGAGCAACCACACTTATATTTAATAGCATTGAGGCTGTTTGGGACAAATGAATCCCTTAGTACCTTGTTCCCAGAAAGCTACTTCCTGAACCTGGGGCTTGAGTTTTCTTTGTTATCAGGCATACATATGATGATGAAGGCAATGGAAGATTGCTTGGGTGCTTGTTAAAACGTAAAACTACGGTTGTGTCAATGGACTGGGCATTGAACTGAAGACTTGCACGTATGGAACTTGAAGTATCTAGGAGGTCATGTGTGAAGGGGAAAAAGATTCGAAGAAAAATAAACAGTGTTGTTTCTTGAAGATGTTGAATAGAACATGAAAATGGAGGACCAAGTGATATTAGTAAGACTCACCTACAGATCTATTTGTTTGGTTTTTATTTTCCCCAATGTACTTTGTTTGATTTTTATTTTCCCCATTGTACTATCACAAAAAGACAGTGAAAGTGTAAGTTGGTATTCTTTTGCTGACAATGACAATTGAAAGGAGGGAGAACTGATGATCCCTATACCTGGCCTGTGTACATCATCAAACTCCTGTGATTTTGTCGTGCAAGAGAGGTTGTAAGCTAGAAGCTGCTTTAGCAATTAGAGTCTAGAGACACTGGACCGTATTTTAAGTTACAAAAACAGAGCTGGCAGAAGATTCATTCATTGTACCACCAATGTGTATCTTCATCTAATGAATCAAATGATCCCATGTGAAAGATTTACCGTCTAAATCAATTTACCGTCTAAATCAACCACTTAGTCTATTCTTTCAAACTTGGCTATGAGGTTCTTCAGGGTTGAGATCTGTGCTTTGCTTGCCTATTGTTTGAATTTAATCATTTTAGTTGTCATTTTGTGATGAACCTTGTGCATGTTCTTGAAGGAAAATATATTATGTATACTAGCCAGATTGTGAATTCATATTTCTCTCTTCAGGTTGTTGTCAGTCTCTATTTACTTTCAGTACTAGGACGCCTGGTCTCCGGTGTTACAGTTGCTTATGCTGGTAAGTTTGCCTCTGTTTTTGGTGCTCGAACCTAAAATTAGTGCAGCAATTTTAATTGTTTTCTTTAGGTTGTGCTTTACCGTTCTTAGCTGTGTAACCTATATGTTAATCGTATAATACAAGTGTCTTGTCATTACTTTCCCTTCTAAATAAAAGAAGTTTATGAATCACATGGGATGTTTTTGATAAATGATGGCTTGTCCTTGCTTTTAGTAGTTTAGTCGGCCTCACCTCTCCAATTTTTGATGCAAATATGATCAAGCCTGTGGGGATCATTCCAAGTTTTACAAAGTGCGGATATTTGTCCCATCAGATAGTTCTCTTTATTGCAACCATCCGATGGTTCAAAATGTTTTTCTGATTTTGGATAGCCCCAAGGAACTGCACTACTGCTGGTGTTTAATCTGATGGATTCTGGTTTATAATTTTGTCCTTCCCCTTCAATGTTTAACTATCAGCCCTTTGCTCACTTTACCACCCCAGAAGCAAAGAGAAGTAATGATGCCTTTTCCTGGTGGAACTCTAGATATTGACAATAGTTTCACAGCATTCACTTTTTCCCCATCTTGGTAATATGTTGGTATTGGGTTTGGTTTCTTCACTTTTTCCCCGTGGTAGTGATATGTTGGTATTGGGTTTGGCTTCTTCTAATTGGCATATGACATGGACAAGATAGGTTGGCAAATTTTTAAATGTAGAAGGCCACATGGCAAGAATTAGCACTAAAATGATATTACTTTTTCATAGCTACAAAATTTGGAGCTTTCCGTCAGATACTCAAATGTAGCTGGTTGGTTATACTTGACAGTTTACTTATCATTTTTTTAATGCTTGGAGCAGGATTGTGCTTGTTTTGTATCCACATGCTTGTGGAGAACTCGCAATCAATAAATACAAGCCTTTCCCGGTTTCTAGGGAGAAGGGCAACTGCAGCACCGGAGGACATAGCACAGGAGGACATGTAAGATAACTAGGTCACTAGCAATTGCTTCACATCATAATTGTACTTCTGAGTTCGGTAAGGTCAGCTGCTGTGACTGCTAGTTTTCTTGTATATACAATGTTCGTCTTGAGCATGTGTGCAGTAACTCAAAACAACTGATAGAGATAGAGGGATCATGGATCATGTATTTCTATAGACACCTTCCCAGCTTGGGATGAGTTTCAATCTACGGAATTGATGGATCTAGAGTCCTGTCCTCACGAGGGCAGGTTTGGACACGCAATTGTGTTGATATGTTCCTGGTTGGGAGGTTTCAAAACAAAATCTGAAAAGGTTATAAAGAACAAGGCCATTGTTGCAGTTAGAGATCATTTCAGACATTATACCATTTAATGAGTGTTCAGTTTGACCTACCTCTGTATTGACATATTTGCTTGTCAGCAGGAATAGTTCTTATTGAGGCATGATTTAGATCGCAACATTAAATTGGTCTAATTATCCGATGAGGATTTTGAATTATTTTAGATTCCAAGAAAACACACCATGCATCTTGAGTTGCTGGGTCACCGACGCTGGTAACCTAGTATTCTTTTGCTGCGGCATTGAGATTTTCGAAGTACCAACTCCTTTTATCAAACCATCAAAATCTTGCAGATGCGTTGAATCAAGAAATTGATTGTCTATTTATTATTTTTATAGCTAACTAGCATTTGTTTGCAATGAAGGCTTCTAAGCTGAAAGAACTAACTCGAACTGGGGTGGGTGTTTCTGAGCACGCATGTTGAGAGAGAGATAGAGAGATCCTGAAGTGGACTTTCAACAAATGAACGAAATTCTATTGGACCCAAACGAAGCTACGAATAGAATTTCTAAAACTACCAGCAGAGGTAAGGACTTAATTTGCATGTGCACCCTCAACTGCCGAATATGCATGTCACACAAATGCTAAATGAGTAAAAGAAACAATAGCGATTGGAAAAGAAAGGGAAAGATTCCTCTCAAATGAACTAGAAATGTCGATCAGAGTAGTGTTCATTAAAGAATGAAATTTAATTGGAGTTCACAGTTGTACTTGGCAGATTTGGTTGTGTGGGTGAAGAAAGTTATGCCAAGTACTTTTCAAGGCATTTACATAACCCCCAACAGCTAGGGCAGGTGCACAGGGATTCTACCCATGCTTTCAATCAAAACTGACAGCATGCATTGCAATTGCAAATCCATAAGAGAATTGCCCTGCAAAGATCAAAGGGTGTTGTGACTAAAAAAGGGATCTGGATTGAGGAATTATTACTTTATAACAATTATAACTTTATAACAAAAAAAAAAAGGTACAAAATTGTTCCTTTTTGGCGGTGTATCCAATTTCGATTAGCTCCCTTATGCATGTGATACTCGTCAGCTGTCAATGTCCAACCTAAGGATAACAAAGATGATGTACCACCCACAACCCAAAAAAGGGGGATTCATCTAGTTATTTTCTTGCAGGATTTTTACAGGTGCCTTCTTTCGACCAGCAATATATCTTTCCAAGCCTCATAGAACATCCACGTAATGCCAGATGATGGCATGACTTTTAAACAGCTCGCACCCCACCCTCTGTAGAGTCCCAATAATCCTTCTTCCCTAATGACTTCAGCAAGGGCAGCGGCCATGTTTGGTGGACACTTACCTTGTAAGGCCCCCACCATCAGCCGTTTCCTGGCAACCTCCAAAGGGAAGCTGATTGTACTAGCTGTCAATCCTGTTCACAAAGTAGTTCAAAGAATAAAAACATATTAGCCAAAGATATGCGAGAATCGATCAAACACTGGTTCTCCTATTATCAGAAGATAATAGCTTCTTAACAGCAAAACTCAGTATTTCATTTAAAACATATGGAAGGAAGCCATTAAAACGGACAATAGTAAGTGCCACAACTGGGTCTACTATGGCCACTATCAGAGATACGTTCTACAATAATCATGTAGATCAAAAAATAATTGGTTACATCAGTAATGGAAACAACTGTATCCATTATGAATCTCTTTAGAATCTTACTCAATATTCTGAATAAGGAGTTTCTACAAGCAATACAATGGCTCACCTTGCAATAAATTTAGATGATTAATCACCATACTCAAAGTCATGTTTCTTACCTGAGAGAGCTCCAACCACAAGCATCTCTGCACGGTTTAAAACCTTCTTCTTCTTGGCCAAGCAGTAAGAGCTCTTTAACTTTTCATACATGAAATAGTAGCATGTGCTGTAAGGGAGCATCCCAATCAATGTGGGTGAGATACCAGAATATAAACCACCAACGCCTCCTTCCTTGTAAATTTTGCGAAGTGCAATGCTGATGCTAGGATAAACATCAGGGCTTATAGTTAGCCTATCCTGTACAAAATTTAAGTATAATGATCAATGACCAAGATAGAAGAAGATCCAAGCACCGCTAAAATTTCAACTCTCAATCTTGTCAAGAAATTTGTTGACCTGAAAACTATGAAAAACAATTACATACGAAATACAATCTTCATTCTGACAATTAAAAAACAAACAAATCTCACTGTATACAAGCGTCAAAATAGAAAAGGGTATATAAATTTCGATATATTTGGTTAACAAAAAAAAATGATGAAATGCATATCGAACAAAGCAGCTTAAAGCTAGTAAAAGCAAGTGGTGATGCTACAATAGTTATCCAGTGCAATTCTTTAATTCTGCAAGATAACTACATATGGATAACAAGCATACAATATACACCAGACAATATGATCCCTATAGTTTGAAAAGAATCCTTCCTTGGATCCATGCATGGAAGGAACAAGCTACCAATATGTCCATGAAACCAGTTATTAACATGATTCTATAGGTCTGTAGTTTTTAGTAAACAACTTGTGATGCTGACTACCTTTACAACTTCAAGTGGATGGCAAGCCAGTGTACTGGTAACTCCTGCAGCTGCACCAGCCACTGCAATGGGAGAAATCCAAGATATCGACAAATTTAAGTTAACAGGACCAATTTGCAATTTAGGACACTCATGTTTCCACTTCTCTTGTGCTGATGTCATTGCTCGCTTGACACATTCAAATGTTCCAAACTCAATTGCCTGTGTGGGAATTATACGGAGCATGTTGATAGTGTTGCCAGTCCACAGTCCTTGCCAACCCTGTTGCTCAATTACCTCGATGAAGCTACCAGTGATGTTTTTGGACCCGACACCAACAACCATTCTTGTCCTGCGTATTTGACACTCCTTCAATCAGGGGTAATAAACATATCTCGGGAACAGTATAAGATAGCTAGTTATTAGTAACAATTCCAAATAAATCCAACAGATACATTGCCAAATTATCTCCACAATGATGAATAAAAAGTTCCATGTGATAACAAGAAAGTGCTGCTGTATCATCTCTATTCTTCCACCATAGCTAGAATACAACATGGATTAAAAACGCCTTGATTTTTTTTTTTAGAAAAATATTTATTACTATGCAAATACTGAAAATAAGGGCGAATGTTAACGCAACAGTGGAGTTGCTCCTTTAATGATCTCGAGGTCATGGGTTCGAGGTGTGGAAACAGTCTTTTTGCAAAAAATGCAAGGGGAAGGCTGCGTACATATACACCCAACCCTCCCCCTACCCCCACACTAAGCCGGAGAGCACTTTGTGCATCGGCTAAGCCCTTTAAATACTGAAAATCTGATACTCACTGCATTCTATTTATTTATTTCTCATTAAATTTACAGGGGCTCAGCAAACTTGAATTTATCATGCGTTCAAGGGGGAGGAATGGAGGTACAATTAGGCCAACAAGGCCTATGGTGTACTTTATATTCAGGTTAAGAGTTAATTAGGAGTATTTCAGAGCATTTACCTTTTTCTTCCATGTCACCTGAGTAATGGTGTCTCTTCTGTATACCCTCATAGTATATGACTTTTACACTTGAGCAGCATTTGGTACCTCTTATGCTAGTTTTTACTAGTGACAGTTTTTGAAATCTTTTTTTCATTTGTAGGAATGGAGGAATATGATTGCATTAACATTGACCAAGATGTTTTCACTCTTAGACAACGGGATCTGCATTTGGGTGACATGCCCCTGGTGCCTCATCTAACTAAATTTCCTGTCTTATCAATGGAGAAAAATTGCAAGATATATATATATATATATATATATATAGAGAGAGAGAGAGAGAGAGAGAGAGAGACATCAATATTAACTCTAACTTCTTCACTTCTTTATTCATGCAACTAACCTTGTTAGTGGAACAAATGTTTCTCACCTTTTGATCCTGACCCATATGCCAAAACGTTTGCCTATCAAATTACTAAGACCAATCCGTGCAGCACTAATTAATTTCAGCTAAGAACTGAACATATGTGGCGAACAAAATTATAAATCAAATGCAAAGAAGCCAAACTTACTCAACAAAATATTCACCTCAAGGGCTCCTCACGCTCTGCGCCAATCAGTCCCTCTACAATTTTAATGTTCTTACCTTCTATAGTTCTTTTCTTACTGAAAGACTTCAGCAAACAATATTTGAGCACCTAGCTATCTCCTAATCTAGATAAATTTAGCAGAAATGTCCTCGCCCTTTTCCGTTACTCCGACCTATTTTCTTTTACATTGGGTTGTTTCAGCAGAATATTGAACCATGATGAACACAAATGGAGTGAATTCTTGGCATTGATTAAAGAAACAAAGACAAGACAATACTGCATGACATTATGAAACAAAATGACACCTCTAAGTATGAGCTGTAAGAATCTTGTATGATATTTTATAAAATATGTTTTGTAACTTGATAAAATACAAAAATCTGTGAAGGGTGGGAAATGGATGGCAGGACACAAGATACCACAGGTTGATAAAGCAAAGTTGAAAAAAAAATAGTATTATAAGTTACAAACTGTTGTGTGGTATCAACATGACATTGGCACAGCGGCGGTCATTTTTAGGAGTATCAATATAATATAGGTGAAAAAATGTACAACCCGTTGTTCATCTCATACGGAAAATTCAAACAAAACTAACCTGATAGTCTCAAGGGGTGCAAGAACAGCTTTGGTCATAGCCCCTGCCAAAGCTCCACTAACAAACTCACCCACTTCCCTAGTATTGAAGAAATCCTAAACCATACAAAATCAAATCCCACTTCAGAAAACAAAATAAACAAAGGACAGCTTTTCAATTTAAGGCTGAATCCAAATCAATTCTAACTTCTAGCATACATCCTTGTGAGAGAAGGGCGGACATTAACAAAAACAACAGACTTTTGATACTCATATCTATTCAAGAAAATAAAATAAAAATTCAATTTGGACGAAAAACGAGTAAAAGCAAGTATATACTTTCCTTCTGGAAATATTATTTTCTAAAGTCTTATTTGAAATGAGAATCTTATCATCAGACATTACGTAGTTATGTCCGAAACACCTGGAGATTAAAAATTTCATTGATTACCATATAACAGAAAATCTTGAAATTAGAAAAGCTACTTTTCTATTGGTATCGAAACAACAATTAGACTAAAAATAGAAAAGAAACCAAAGTAATGAGTTTATACCTTGAAGGATTGGCCAACTTCAGGAAATCTGAACCGAGGAACATCAAGAGAAGGATTTTTATCGACGAGTTCGACCTCTTTAGGCACAACCGCGACATCATATACATCTACATCTCCCAACACACAGTATGTCTTCTTCTGCGATTCAGTTTCAAACGCCATTGTTATTATTTCACTTCACACAAAATTACCCAAAATTTTTGCACTTGAATTACACACACACGCGCGCGCGCGGAGAGAGGGAGAGAGAGAGACAGACACAGAGAGAGAACGAGGGAGAGAATGAAAAACGTGCCTTCTGGGAGGGGGGTTTTTGGATCATTTGAAGGGGATGGATGTTGAGAGAGAGAGAGTATTTTCTGGAGACTGACGACGAAGAGGAAGCGTTGTATGGGGTTTGGCTGTTTAGGGTTTTTTGGCTTTTCAAAAAGTGGACGCTTTCAATGCCTCTCTCTTACTCGTCTCTCGCTTCTTCTGGGGCCGACCAGGTAGCTGCCCTGAGAGAGAGAGAGAGAGAGAGGGGGGGGGGGGGAAAGACCGCGATCTGCCATGAAACTTTTATATGCAAAAATTTTGATTTATGCGGCGCAAACGAGGGTTTTTCGAAAGTTTAACTCAATTTAACTTATTTTTATTTTATTTTTAATTAAAAATATAAAATTTTGGCAAAGAATATAATCATTTATTAAAAAAAAATTAAAAATTTAGATAAAATAATTATTTAATTAATAATTTCCTATAAATTTTATCTGATGTCAGCTTTCCTAAAGAGCCAAACCAATGTACATCTCTTTACTTTTGAAAATCATTATTTTAAGGAGAGGAGAGTTAAATATGGTATTTTAAGGGAATGGAAGAGGGTGAAAAGGAATTTCCCATTTAATTTTAGGATTAAAGATTTGAGGCTAATACAAGAGAAAGGAGAAGAAAAAAATAATTCTTAAAAACTTTAACAATAATAATATTATTAATCTATTAATTTAACTTATTCTATTCTTTTATGTCATTGATTACTATTTAAAATTATTTTTTCAATTAAATTCTTAACATTTATCCCTTTATAGATAAATTCTATTCACATTTTCAATAGTATACTCTCACGTTTCACTAAATCACTTATATTTAAGGTGTTACTTCTCCTAACTGTTGTATGTTTAGATTTTCGTTACACATATCCAAATCACTTTAAATAATATTCTCTCATTTCATCCATAATTAAATTCACTGCTAACTTAGTACATATTTTTTTATTTTTAATTATATATATTTTTTAATTTTATCTTATATCTATATGAGTATTCTCGTTTCAACTAAAACCACTTTATATTCTATTTATTATTTATTATTAAGTTTTATTAAAATTTGAACCCCTCTCTTTTGAGATGAATTTTTTAAAAGTCGAAAAGGATTGAAAATTACTTTCGTTTTTCCCGTTAAGAAAAGAAAAATTCCAAACACATGTGATGAGTTATATTTACTCTTTCCTCGTAGAAACCCTTCCCTCCAAATGATACGAGTAGAAAAGAGAGTACCGATAAACCAATGCACCATTCTTATTTCATTAGTTAAATAAATTAAATATAAATGTAATTTTTATTATTTTTAATTTTAATTTTTTTAAAAAATATTAAAATACAATTTAGAGGGGTGAATAGATTATATTGACACTTTTTGAGAATTTGAAGGTTTTACAATTTATGTGAAACATGAGTGATATGCGAGAATTGAAAAATTAAAAAAACTGAATGATTAAGAAAGATGAAAATGAAAAAGAACAGAAAACAAAGTACATTAAATTTTTATAGTGATTACACCAAACCCGGTTTACATCTACTCCCAAACTTCAATTGGATTTCCACTATTTGCAACCCAAGTAGTACAATAAATTTGTTTCCAGATGCAAGTTGAACATTTACAATATTTTCTCATGAAATACTATCCAACCTCTCACAAGTTGTTTCTCTTTCTAAATTTTAAATCAAGAATAATTTTTCTGATTCTTGAATTTTAAGTACATTAGAAGAGGTAATGTTATAATTAATGAAGTTAAAACTTCAAAAGTAACAAATTTAAAGCTCAGACAAAATTTTTCAAAAGATTTGAAAAATAGAGTGCGTATCGTTTAAACCTCAGGACATTCTATATTCATTACTTATGCATTCGTTCCTCTCTTTTCTGTTCCTCATTCTTTAGCATTTATATGAGGATAGTTGAGAGCCATTGAAATGATAAGTTTGGATTTGAATGTTGTGCATTAATGTTCTTCATTGAATGTGTTCCACACATTCCTCATTTTGTGCTAATCTTTTTTTTTATCCGCTGTTGACTTATTTCCTCTAACCAATTAATTGAAAATCTTTTACTGCATAGAAGTGTTAGTCTTTCAAAATAGAGATAGACAATTAAATCAAACAAGTTTACCATCATGTTCATGCTATTTTGATTTTTGAATTCTGAAGGTGTTTCTCATAAGTCGACAAATTTAAAGAAAATATCGACTCAAATTCAAATTTCTATTCAATAAGTCAAGAGTCATGTCGACATACTTCGAAAGCAGATCGACTAGTTAAATTATCTCGAGTATTTAGTTTAAGGTGTTAACAAATTTGTGATCAACCAATTTTATGGGAGTATTTGAATTGAACAATGATAGGTTGACCCTTTAAACAATTTTCTTAAAGAAACTATCGAGATGCTAAACTATTTGGGTTGATATAGTACTGTTCTAGAATCAATTGGGGGACTTGTTATTTTTTTATTAGTTGACATATAATGTTGGGTCAACATGATTTTGAGACAGGTCACCACAGAGAGAATAGTTTAGAGAAGGATATGTCGACAATTTATCGGGCATGTCGACCAACTTAATATTTTTGATAGGATGCTTGCTGATATGTGTATTAATGAGTCAACATGAGAAATCAATTGGTGGACTTGAGAACCAAAATAGGTTGATGTGATGCATATGAAAAATGGTTTGGTCGACATCTAGAATAATCAGGTTGTTATGAGAAGCAAGTTGACCAATTTTGTTGAACAAGTTGACCAATTTATATGTTATGTCGACTGGTTTTTATTTAGGTTAACAATGAGTAGTTCAAAATGATTTAGGTTTTTTTTTTTTTTGTTGATATAATATTAGGTATATCCACATAATGTTACTTAGAAAAATTTTGAAATAATAGTTTTATTCAGGTTGATAGGGAACTTAGAATAGATCGACATATTTTTTGGTTTGATTTAGATTTTGTTCAATTGGTTGACACTTAACTTAAAATTGGTTGATATAGATAGGTTTAAGTATATTGAGGTCAACATCAGCATAAAGCGGGTTGACATGCTTTTTATCAAGTCATTGGCTTAAGGCATTTAGGTTGATAAGGGATCTTGGTAGGTCATTATGTTTTGCTCAATTGGTTGACATGTTATTGTAAATAGGTTGACATAGGTGTATTGCGTTTCATCACGTCGACATGAATATAATGACAGGTCGACATGTCCTATGTTCAATCTGGGCTATTTCATCAATAGGTTGATAAGAGCTATTTAAAGTAATAAACAGATTGACATGAGTTTAAACCAAGTCGACAGGTTTCAATTTTGACCTTATTTATTCTGTAATAGTCATTTAAGTAAATATTCATATTTTACATTTGGTATTTTATATTTCTATTTACTTAAGACATTATATGTAAATAAGAAAATATTTCCATTTGAATTCAATAAAAAATGTTTCAAAAGCTAAATGGTTAAGAATAGAAAGTCAACACTTCATTTAAAGAACAAAATTTCAATTTTGATTTTTAGATATATTTTGTTTGGAGGATTAAACGGTTAGAAAAATTCTGAAAAAAAATTATTTTATCCTAATTGATATGTGGGGAACAAATACCAAGAATTTTTATTCCCGTTTTCTTGATATTTCAAAAACTCATATTTTTGAGTAGTTAGTCTGCGGTGGGTTAGTCAAACCTAACTTTTTAATATTTTAAAGTGTCTTATTATATATCCAACTTTGTTTATTTAAGTAGCACAATTATCTCACTATTGGTAATGAATTGTTTCTCCTTATTATGTAATTGTTTTTCAATATTTTTAAGTGTCGACTATTCTTATGTATTTTGTCCATATGCATTACTATCTCTTTCTTCTTGTGAGTCGACCACTCTTTATATTTCAACTAATATACTTCAAATTTTTTTATTGATCGAACTAATCATGTTTGCTTATCATTAAAACCTATAAATTTGTCAATAAATATTATGTTTTAAAATTATTTTTACGTTAATAGATTGATATAAAATTTAACTCACACAACTTGGATCAAATTTGTTGATCTATTTATTAATAAGTTTTGATTTGATAAGTTGTAAAGCCTTCTTTTTTATTTAAAGGAAAACTGCAAATAATACTTTTGCCATATGCAACATCTATAAGTTGCAAACTAGTATCCCCTTATACCAATGATATACAAGGAGAAAAGAGGGTATCTTTAAGTTTAACTCATTGATTTAAATATAAGGTTCAAAAGTTTTTATATTAATGAACTCATTTAAATAATTTATGATTTGAATAAAATTTGTTACTCTATTTATAAATAACTTTTGATTGTGATTTTGATTTGATAAGCTCCGAGATATAGGGCCGGAGAAAATGAAAAATTATTTGACTCGAGACAATTTTACGAAATTATTTGAATGTATTTTGAGTTAAGACGGAGAAAAAATTTTCTTATTTTGGGTTGAAGAAATTTGAGCCAAATCACAAATATGCTCCGTATTTCTCAAAAAAAAAAAAAAAAAAAAAGAAGAAGAAGAAGAAGAAGAAAAGGGAAACCGAAGAACCCTCTCTCACAAGAATTGTTGTTTAATTACGAAATCTAACCAACTATTTGTAATATTTATACGATGAATTAAATAAAAAAATATTTTTAAAATCTACAAACTTAAAATTGATATATAAATAAATAAAAATAAATAAACTTTTTTTTTTTAAAAATCATACTAAATTTATTGTTATATAACAAGCTTCCATTTCTAGTAAGTATTTAATTTTAAACATCACATTAAAAACAAATTATGTAATTGAGCATACATATCATGCACCAAATCTCTTTTATACATTCAACATATATTGATCACCATTTCAATTAATACTCAAACTAATATGGTTATTACAATGGAGTATTAGTGACAAATATTTAGCTACTCATGAATTAAAATATAAAACAAAAACAAAAATAAAAAATAAAAACACTAAAAGATGAAGGATGGAAAAATCCCCTAGATGGGATGCGGATTTATATTCTCCCCTTGTGAGATTAGTTAACTAGAGTTACAAAAAATATATATATATGTTTGTTCTCGAACTTTTTGGGATTTCGATAAAAGGATTATTTTACCAATACGTCAGCTCCATTTGTTAGAACAGCTTCCGTTGAGTCTGTGCACCTATCATTTTTTTTTAATTCTCCCTTCCTGAATCTTTCTTTTTGGAAGATGGTATATGGCTTAGGATTGCCCATTTTTAATTTCAAGATTTCTCTGAATTTGAAAGTTATAGCTTAGCAGTTTTCGATACCAAGACTCAATCCAATTAAGTTCGTAGCATCTACCAATTTCGCCATATCTCCCTTTATCTTTGTGATGAGGATCCGATTGTAATACCGGTCTCTTTTTTCTTTCACTTATACCAAAACTATTGAGCTTATTAGACATCATTTTCTTTCCTTCTATTTTTATTTTTTATTTTTTATTTTTTTGTCTATTCTCTTCATCTCTATTGGGGATCTATATTTTGCCCAATCAGAAATGATTATATCATTTCTATATTTTCATTTCAATAGAATTGAATATATACCACGTATATATACCTTTTCATATGGACATATCAAACGGTAGAATTTTTCAATTTCTATTTTTTATCGTTTTGATTCTATTTGATTCTATTTTGTTATATAAAAAAAATGACAATTAATGGTACATGGACATCAACTACTCTTTCTCAAATACTACTTTATAGTTTATATTTACATGAAATCATGAGGAATATTAGTCCCATGAGGCGGTGCCATGCCTTGCCCTTAAAATGGCTACAACACTTTTTGGGAACATTTTCTATCAAGATGACCCGTAACATAACCACCCTTATAAATTACATGCAGAATACTCGTCATTAAAATGAGATCAGGTTGAGATCATTTTTTAAGAAATGGCAAAAGTTGAACATTTCAAAGTTCACTCGTTTACGCTTGCAAAATAATTAATAATAATAATAATAATTATAAAAGCGTTTAGGATAGGTATATATAGATTGATAAAGTAAAAAGAGATTGCCATATTTGGAAGCATTGACGATACCGGTTGAATTGCCAACCATCTACTAATGACTAATTTATTAATTTTGATTAATTCAGTTTATAATAATTATTTGATTCATTAATCGACAAATTCTTTCGATATTTATTTTTTTTATTTTCTATGATTCAAACTCTAAAATTTGATTAAAAAAATTTAATATCCCCACGAATTAACAAATGCATTGATCTACCAGAAGGTTGCAAAATGGTGGGGAGGGATGAAGCTATGGTAGAATCCGATTGATACTAAGAATTACATTTGAAATTGTTTCTTTCCAAGTCGACAATAAAAGACCAAGGAAGAAAAAAAAAAAAAAAAACCAAATTATCTTTTATCTTTATCTTTATGGACAATCGTGGGAATGGAATGGCCAAAGTTTTGGTCCCCCACAATTATGTGCAAATGGAAAACATTTGCGCAAGCAAACAGCAAAATTGTGAAGACCAAAGCGGTGTTGAATGTTCCAAGCTTTTAAAAAAAGGGTTGAATGAAAATGAAAGAATTGACTAGACAAAAGCAAAAATCTAGTGCTTGGGTCACTCTGAAGTCAATTGAGGCCAAAGGGGCATGTGATGCTCACGCACCAAATAATTTTACTTTCCCTTTTCCAAGAAAAGAGATGAGATTGACCCCATGTTGGTGATGAGGGGACGGGACCATTTCAAACGGAAGAAGACTGGGGAAGGGTGGAGAGAATGATATGGGAATCTTATGGTTTACGCAACGGTAGATATTTTTAAAATAAATATCCAAACTATTTATTTATTATGTTCAATGATAGATAGAAGTAACACAAATAAACAATAACATAAATAAATATGAAAAATAGATACGAAATGAGTGTAAATATATTTAATTTTATAAAAAATAAAAATAATATTTAATTTAATTTAATTTTTCTTTGATTTGATTTATTAGAATTCATATTTGTCACACTTGATATTCAAGAATATGAAATTAACTCCAAACTCAAATCTTCTTTCCTATACGCTTACTCTTATTCTCGAATGATTTGATTTGATTGGACAATTCAATCTGCGAATTGATTCTCGCTGTATACAGAAAAGTCATCTTCCTGGAAAAAATATATCCTTTCTATTTGTGTGTTTTAATTAAAAATAAAAAATAATATAATCATAGAGAAAATATAATAGTTAATCAAATAATAGTATTTAAAACATAAACTAATATGATTTGAGGCATACGAAATTAATGGAAGTAAATTTTACTCCACAGATAATTATTTCGTTGACCTGAGTGTGGAGTTGGTGTCGAGGAGTCTTTCGGACCGTCGAGAAGTCTTTCGGACCTCGCTGGAGAAGAATCTAATGTTCAAGTTAGAAAAAACGGTTGAGGGAGAATAAAAAATAGATCGAGAAGAGTCGTGTGATAGTTTTGTGTTTTTTATGTGTGAGAAGTGTAAAGTTAATGAATGTACCTAGTCGGTTGATTGTGCTGAATATATATAGCATATATATATGGTAAGTCCCATATGTTTTTAAGGGTATAAAAACCCTAGTTTTTTTGTAACGAGATTGTTAAGAATTTTTCGAGATTATAGAAGTTATAGCCAAATATCTTAAGTTAAACTTATCGCGTAATGGAGTTATTTCTATTGTTAATGTAATGTATTCAATGAGGAGTGGCGTAATCATGAGTTGCATGAGAAATAGCTGAATAGCTGAAATTAGCTGAAAAAGGAAGTAAAGGAAGAAAAATTCAAGCAGGTCACATGGTAGTAGAGATGAACTGGCAGGATGGGCTGAGCTGGCAAGAGAAAGACAGTTAGTTGTTAGTTGTGTTGAGATGGCAAGAGAAAGACAGTTAGTTGTTAGTTAGTTAGGGAAGTAAGTGGAAAGACAGTTAGTTGTTAGTTAGTTGTTAGTTAGTTAGGGAAGGGAAGCAGGTGAATAAAGAGTAGAAACAGGAAAGGAAGACAGTTAGTTTTAGATTGAAGTTACATCTTCTCCTTCTCTCTCTCTCTCTCTCTCTCTCTTTGTAAACTTGCATTCTCCAGTAATGAGCATTCGAATTTTTCTTCAATGGAAGTGCTCTTGATTTGAGTTCGGTTGGTTTCTTCAATTCATTCCAATCCTACTTAAGTTAGCAAGTGAGTTCTTCTTCCCTCTGCATCAACTAGTATTAGAGCCTCCGGTCTAACATGGAAAAGGGCTACCTGGAAAAAGACTACCCGGTGCCAGAGTGAAAGCCGTCCAAAAATGGAAAAGGGCTACCTGGTGTCGGAGTGAGAGCCATCCGCAGAGGAAAAGGGCTACCTGCCAGAGTAAAAGCCATCTAGAGTGCGAGCCGTCCAGAGTGTGAGCCGTCCAGAGTGTGAGCCGTCCAGAGTGAGAGCCGTCCATAGACATCCGGCTTCTCAAGGGGAGGGTAATGTTACGAATCCCATATCGGATCCCCAAAAAATCATAAAATAGTATTTAAGTCCAATAGACTCTCTCACCCAATAGGTCGATCTTTTGGGCTGAGTTCTCCTATTGGGCTTGAGTCCAATATTTGGGTCTGTGACAAATTGGTATCAGAGTAGGCTTGGATCACAATGGCAGAAGGAACTCGATCTCAAGATTTAAACAGGAACTTGAGGATACAATGAAGGCTTTATTCAAGGAACATAAAGAAGCTCTTGACAGGGAAATGGATGCTCTTAGATCCTTGGTTTTGGAAAGCCATTCAAGAAGTTGTAATCACTCTTCTAGACAATCAGGTCAAGGACACAATCTTGGAACAGGAGGAACTGGTAATGCAGCAACTACCAAGCTTTCTAGGTTGGAATTCCCAAGGTTTCATGGAGATGATTTCAGAGGATGGTTATACAAATGTGAGCAGTTCTTTGAAGTGGATGAAACACCTCCTGAGACAAAGGTTAAACTAGTAGCTATGCATTTAGAAGGCAGAGCCCTTCAATGGCATTAGGTGTTTATGAAGTCAAGGTTCACTTGAGAGTTACCTAATTGGGAAGATTATGTGAAGAATCTTGCTGCCAGATTTGGAAACACCATGTACGATAACCCTATGGAAGAATTAATGAGTCTCAAGCAAAGGGGGACTGTTGAAGATTATCAGGAAACATTTGAAGAACTCCTTAATAGGGTAGAATTACCTGAAATGTATGTAGTAAGTTGCTCTTGAGTGGGTTGAAAGAAGAGATCCAGATTGCAGTTAAAATGTTCATGCCCAAAACCTTACCTCATGCTGTTTGTCTAGCCAAAATGGAAGAGAAAAGGTCATCAGTGGTTTGGAGAACTTGGAAGGGGGCTCCAGGAAGGTCAATACATACGATAGGAATTAATAGAATTCTCTAAAAAATGACACGACACTCCTACCCTTACCCAAACTCCATTAACAAGGGGTCCCTAAGAAACCATTTATAACCCTTACTCCATCAGAATTAAAAGAAAAAAGGAAGAAAGACTTCTGTTTCTGGTGTAATGAGAAATATGAAATAGGGCACAAGTGTCAAGGGAAACAACTATATAGGGTAGAAATGTGGCAAGAGGAAGAAAATGAAGATGAAGAATCAGAAGAAGTTGATAATGAATCAGGAGAAATGGCTGCCAATGCACATATCTCAGTATATGCCATGTCTGGTTTGATACTCCCCAATTTCCATACTATGAGAGTGCATGGCCATTTGGGAAAGAACAGTTTTTGCATTCTCTTGGATGGAGGAAGCTCACACAATTTCATCCACCCTGACATGGTAACCAGATATGGGTTGAAACACAGGAGGTAGGAATGATGTCAGTGGCCTTAGCTGATAGAGGAAAGCTCCAGACCTTAACCATGTGTGCAGAGTTCAGATGGGTCATGCGGGGATAGGAATTTAGCACACAGATCATTGTATTACCCATTAAGGGGTGTGATGTAGTGTTGGGGGTTCAATGGCTGTCAACTTTGGGGAATATCACATGAAATTTTGGAACTCTTAGAATGGAATTTACTTACCATAGAAAGAAGATAGTGCTGAGAGGCTTAACTGAGTTGAAGGTTGTGAAAGGGTCAAAAATGCAGAAAATACTGAAATCCTCAACTTATAGCCCGTCAGCCAACTTATGTTTAATCCAACTTACTCATGTAAAGGAAGAGCAGATTTCATAAATTGATTTTTCTCCACAACTAACCTGACGGAGGTAAATTCTAAAAGACCAGATGATTTTGAAACTCAGTTTCACCTCCTATTACAACAACTTTTGAATGCATACTCAGAAGTATTTGAAGAGGTGATGAGTTTAACTCCCACAAGAAAGTGCGATCATATAATTGTTTTAAAAAAGGGAACAAATCCTGTTAATGTGAGGCCCTATAGGTATCCCTATTTTTAGAAAGTTGAATTAGAGAAATTAATAAGGAAATGCTCTTGAATGGTACCATTAGACCAAGCAACAACCCTTATTCTTCTCCCGTGGTGTTAGTAAAGAAAAAGGATGGATCTTGGAGGATGTGTGTAGATTATAGAAAACTGAATGATGTTACTGTAAGAGATAAGTTTCCCATACCTTTAATTGAAGAACTATTGGATGAATTGTATGGTTTTCGAGTATTTTCAAAGTTGGACCTCAGATCAGGGTATCACCAAGTCAGAATGAATGCTGCAGACATAGAGAACACTGCATTTAGAACACATGATGGACATTATGAATTCTTAGTCATGCCCTTTGGGCTGACCAATGCTCCATCAACATTCCAAAAGCTTATGAATGATGTGTTTAGACCATACATGAGACAATTTGTGTTAGTATTCTTTGATGATATCCTTGTATATAGTAAAAATTGACATGAACACTGCAGCATTTGCAACTAGTCCTCGATCTTTTGAGACAACATCAACTCAAAGCCAAGCAAAGTAAGTGTTCTTTGCAGTAGATCAAATCCAATATTTATGACACATAATTGACCAGTTGGGAGTTAGAGCAGAACCTGAAAAATTGAAGGTTATCACAAAGTGGCCACAACCCAATTCTATCAAAGAATTCAAAGGGTTTCTGGGATTGACTGGTTACTACCAGAAATTCATAAGATACTATGATATTATAGCTAAACCACTCACTAACATGCTGAAGAAACATATATTTAGATAGTCTGAGGAATCAATTATTGCCTTCAAAAAGCTGAAGGAAGCCTTCTGCAATTCTCAATTGCTGGCACTACCTGATTTCAAGAAGGAATTTGTGGTAGAGACAGATGCATGCAATAATGGTGTGGGGGCTGTATTACTGCAAGAAAATCAACCTGTAGTCTTTTTCAGTAAGGTTCTAGCATCTAAGCATAAGGCTCTTCCTGTCTATGAACAAGAACTGTTAGCTATGGTACTGGCTATGCAAAAATGGAGACACTACTTGGTTGGAGTTCATTTTGTGATAAGAACAGATCATCAAAGTCTGAAATATATATTGGAGCAAAGAATTTCAACACCTACACAGTAGAAATGGTTGATTAAACTCATAGGTTATGATTTTTCAGTGGTCTATAGGAGGGGAGCTGATAATGTAGTTGTTGATGCTTTATCAAGGAGGCCTGCAGAATCGGAATTAATTAGAAGTTCTGAAGAGGATGAATTTACTGAAATCAAAGCAATATCAGAGATTAGCACAACTCGCCTGTCTGAAATTCAACAGAGTTGGCAAACAGATGGCAAGATTCAAAAGATAATTTCACAGCTGCAAGCAGGAGAATCTGTCAAACATTATTCTTGGAATAATGGAATATTGACCAGGAAGGAAAAATTAGTGGTGGGCAATGTAAAAGAATTACATCTCAAATTGATCCAATGCTGGCACTCTAGTGTCATTGGGGGACACTCTGGAATGAACGTATCTTATAGGAAGCTGAAACAATCATTCTATTGGAAGCACATGTATTTGGATGTGGCCAAATTTATTACAGAATGTGAGGTTTGCCAAAGGTCTAAATCTGATAATGATGCTTATCCTAGTCTTTTGCAACCTCTACCTATTCCCAATTCAGTGTGGACTGACATCACAATGGATTTTATAGAGAGTCTTCCCAACTCTTATGGGAAATCTGTTATACTGGTGGTGATGGACAGACTCAATAAGTATGTCCATTTTATTCCCTTATCACATCTTTACTCTGCAATGACAGTAGCTCAAGCATTCATGGATTCTATCTTCAAGCTTCATGGGATGCCAAAAACTATTGTAAGTAATAGGGACAGGGTGTTCATCAGTCAGTTTTGGAAGGAATTGTTTAAACTGCAGTAGGTAAAGTTACAGTTTTCGTCTGCATATCACCCTCAAACTGATGGGCAGTCTGAAGTGGTGAACAGGTGTTTGGAACAATACTTGAGGTGCATGGTTGGTGATAAACCAAGGGAATGGATGAAGTGGTTACCTTTAGCTGAGTTCTGGTATAACACAACTATCATACAATAATCAAAATGACTCCCTTTCAAGTGTTGTATGGACAGGTACCTCCCATTCATCATTCATATCTTCCGGGATTCTCTAATGTAGAAGTAGTGGATAGGAATTTAACCGCGAGAGAATGTCTCATTCATAATCTTAAACATCACCTCACCCATGCTCAAAATCGAATGAAGCAACTGGCAGACAAAATGAGAACTGACAGGGAGTTTGTAGTGGGAGATTGGGTCTATATTAAGCTTCAACCTTACCGCCAGCATTCTCTACGAACTCATCATTGTCAAAAATTATCTCCATGATACTTTGGTCCTTTCTTAATCCAAGCTAAAGTGGGTAAGGTGGCTTACAAGTTACAGCTTCCTACTGATGCCAAGATTCACTCAGTCTTTCACGTATCTCTGCTAAAAAGAAGGTTGGGAATGCACCTGTTACTCCTCAATTACCTAAAGAAGTCAATGAGCAAGGTCAATTGATAGTGAAGCCAGTGGCAATCTTGGACAGAAGGGTAGTAAAAAAGGGTAATGCTGTTGTTACACAAGTGTTAGTTTAATGGAGTGATAGTTTTCCTGAAGATGCTAATTGGGTCAATTGGTATGATTTTCACTTAAAATATCCTATCTTTAATCCTTGAGGACAAGGATCTTCTCGAGGGGAAGGGATATTGTTGCATGAGAAATAGCTGAGTAGCTGAAATTAGCTGAAAAAGGAAGTGAAGGAAAATAAGTTCAAGCAGGTCACATGGTAGTAGAGATGAACAGGCAGGATGGGCTGAGCTGGCAAGAGAAAGACTGTTAGTAGTTAGTTGTGCTGAGATGGCAAGAGAAAGACAGTTAGTTGTTAGTTAGTTAGGGAAGTAAGTGGAAAGACAGTTAGTTATTAGTTAGTTAGGGAAGGGAAGCAGGTGAATAAAGAGTAGAAACAGGAAAGGAAGACAGTTAGTTTTAGATTGAACTTACATCTTCTCCTTCTCTCTCACTCTCACTCTCTGTAAACTTGCATTCTCTAGTAATGAGCATTCGAATTTTTCTTCAATGGAAGTGCTCTTGATTTGAGTTCGGTTGGTTTCTTCAATTCATTCCAATCCTACTTAAGTTAGCAAGTGAGTTCTTCTTCCGTCTGCATCAATTGAGAAGAGCCGTGAGATACTTTTGTGTTGTTTATGTGTGAGAAGTGTAAAGTTAATGTGCTGAATATATATAGCATATATATATGGTAAGTCCCGTATGTTTTTAAGGGTATAAAAACCCTAGTTTTCTTATAGCGAAATTGTTAAGAATTTTTTGAGATTATAGGAGTTATAGCCAAATATCTTAAATTAAACTTATCACTTAATGGAGTTATTTCTATTGTTAATATAATGTATTCGCTGAGGAGTGGAGTAATTGAGAGGCCCCTGTGCCGAGAGCTAGGATGATCGAGAGAGTCAAAATACACAGACTAGAGTGCTCGACCGGGAGAGCACTCAACTGAGAGACCAGGAGCGTATTCAATTGTTTATGAACTTTTGATCTAATGGGTTCAGGTAGTTTACGTCTTATGGTAATGGATCGTTAGATTATGTACCATTATTTGCTCCCCACTCCTAATGCTAGTTTGAAGAGGTAGTGTTAGGAGTAATATTGTGACAATATGTCAGTCATTTGAAGGGACTCGATTGGAATTAGTATTAGGCAAATGGAATAGGCATGAAAAGGGATCATTAAATGCGATATGTGCCACATCGGCATTCATGAATCTTGTAGGACATGCCTCTTTTAAGATGGGCTAGGATTGGTTGCAACCATTGTGGTTGTTCCACTCTGGCCGCTTTGCCTTTACCGATTGAGAAATTAGGGTTGTGAGATTGTTGAGAGAGAGATTTGTAAAAGAAGACTACAATGACAAAGGATTCTAAGTCTTGTGTTTACCCTGGCATTGAAGACATCAAGAGTACGAAATCCTAAGAGGATTTAGGTGAAATAGTTAATGCCACGGGTTTGGGAGGTGATTATATTTTCTCATCACCAAAGGAGGAGGATAAAGTGAATAGACCACCTATAGGAAGTATGCCGATATATAAGCAGTATGTGAAGTATGGTCTCCGTCTACTATACACAGGCCCTTTCACTCGAGTTTTGACTCGTTGGAATATTTTCCAACTATGTTGATTCCGAGTGCTTGGCATTTGATTGTGGCAATAGCAAGTCCATTGAATTTTTGTCGTTTAAAGTTTGATTTCAAGATTTTGTCATCTATTTTTCTCTTGAGGAGGTATCTCGTGAGGACTCGTATGGAGGGCTAGTTTTGCTTACAAACTAGGTTGCAGTCGGAATGGAAATTTTTCTATAAGAAGACGATATACAAAAATTGGATGCAGAAGTTCTTTTTCATCGAATTTGTGTAAAAGAGTTGATGCCGACGCTGCCCGATGTAAGGGAGGAACCTTTCCTTAGGCTAAAGTCCTTGAGACCTTCTTGCCACTCTACGTTTATGCATTCAATCGCTGGTTATTGCTCCACAAAGAGTAAGTGCATTCGCATGGAAGCTCTTCTAGATAAGTAAATGTTGTCTTGGCCTGCTATTGGGAAAGAAGAGGAAAATTGAGAGGCCTCTTTTGGTTAAGAAGGGAGGTATGAGGATTGCTGATGTTCTCCATCGTGTTGAGGCGGAGGACCTTGTTGAAGTGACTAGCAATAAGCATATGAGACCAAAGGCTAAAAGGAATATTGAAGAGGTAGGGAGTGTGTCAGTACAGAGTACCCCTTTGAGTGATGCCCTCCCTATTTCAACGTTAGGGAGGAAGAAAAGAAGAGTTATGATGTTGTTGGGTCCAAGTGAGGGAGTTGGTGAAACCGAGGGACAAGATTCGCCAAATACAATTGGGGCCCCTCTTCAAGGAGAAGTCAAAAGGTTTGAACCGGAGGTGGCCTTTCTATCATCCTCGGTGTTAGCTCTTAAGGAGACTGGGGAAGGAGAGATCATCGAGGGCTTTATTGGGGAGGGTGTTGAGGTTGAGGAATTGGGAGTGGATGCCGAGAGAGATACTCTTGGTGGGACCGAGGAGGTACCCCCTGAGTGCATGGATTGAGAGGTTAGACCTAGGCCGTCTTGTGCCTTTCCCGAAACCCTGTATATATGGAAGGGTAAGAGAAAGGTACAGGAGAGGACTGCTCCTCTCCCCTCTATTTTCATTAGGTCCTACGATGGTAGGAATGACTTTCAAGAGAGGGATACTATGGCAGTCAGTGCTGGTAACCATCATTACTTTTATTTGGGTGTCACAGAGGCAAAGTGGGTGGCCAAGCAGATGGATTACCATTGCACTAAACTGAGCTGAACGGTATATCGTTGGAGTAGGACGATTATGCCTTCATGTCCTTTGGACTTGAGGTAAGAACTATATTTCTGAAATGTACTTTATTTATATTTTCGATTTTGTCTGACTGTTGTGTGTTATGCAGATTATTGCTTTAGCCAAGTTCCAAAAGCTAAAAAGGGAGTAGTTAATCAAGATTTGGAACATCATACAGAATAGTTTAGTGGAGAGGTCTCCCAGTTGCATGGCATTTTGGTGCAAAGGGAGAGGAAAGTGGAGGAGGAGAGAGCAGCCAGGGTTGTTTTAGATAACATATATGAGGAGATTGAGCACCTTAGGACTAACTTGGGGTTGGTGCTTTGACAGTTTGAGACGGCTCTGACAAAGTGTGAGAGACCGGAGGCTGAGGCGAAGGTGCATGAGGCAAAGTTGCAGGCTATTGAGAAGCTGGCTCAAACATGAGAGCATTCGCTTGTTGCTGCAGAACATAAGATTGTCAAGCAACGGAAACCATTACAAAGGCGATTGATAGCCACAAACATGCCTAGCATAGTTGTCTAAAAAGCTGCAGCGTGCCGAGGAAGTCATCCGCCAAGCAGGGCTAGCAAGGGCCATGACCGTGAGTGTTGACTTGCTAACCCTAAAGTGCTGAGTTCAGGCTTCATCAATACTCGTTCGGGTGATGCATCTCGAGAGGTGGTTGACAAGGGTGTTGACGTTACAACCATTTACGCCAGTTTTGAATCTTTGTGTTAAAGGGCTCTTCCCCATTTTCCTCCTCTTTTGTAGACTTCGAGCTCTGCCCTTTCTCTCTCCCTTGTACTGTCTTCATGTATCTTGCCTTGATTAGCGTAGATCCCTTTTTTGCTATACATTTCATGAATGAATGAATGAATTAATTTCTATTGCACTCTTGTTGAGACTTCATTCATGTCGGCTCGTCTATTGTGCATTGGGAGTGTTAGAACCCCCTTAAGATGCCCAAATAGCTAGAGTAGGGATTAAACTTATTTTGCATAACATGACCATTGATAGGGTTGCTTTGCTGAGGGCCTCACTAGATACTAGGCAGAGTGAGATAGTATAGAATTCCTACGAAGTGTAGAACTGAGAGAACGAAATTGTAAAAACTTTATGCGGTGCCAAACTGAGAGGGTGGGTTGTGTCCACTCGGTTGGGAGTTGCTTCCGATATGGACGACATGCTTGGAGGCATTGGATGGCATTATGTCAAGAGAGTCTGTTGGCGTTGTGTCAAGGTGAAGCATTAGATAGTATTGTGGCGGGAGGGGCTCATTGGTGTTGTACCAAGAGAGAGCATTGGATGGCATTGCACCAAGAAGGGCTCATTGGTGTTGCACCAAAAGGGTGTTGATTGCATTGTGCTGAAAGGGGTTCATTGGTGTTACGTCAAGAGAATGTTTATGGCATTGTACTGAGAGAATTGGCCGAGTACATATGATCAAGAGTTACATTCTGTATCAACGACGTGTTTGAGGGCGTTTGAAACCCGCGAGCTGTTCTTGGCTTCATGTGCTCGTTCCGATCATGAAGTTGCGGAAAAATAGTATAGCATATGAAATGAAGATGTTATTGTGAGAATAACTATAGAAATCTTGAATTAACTTATTTAATCAGCGACCTAGAGTTGCGAACAAAACGATAATAAATAATGAGAAGAGATTACTAGATTAGAGTAGTGAGTGATTCTGAGTGACATGGGAGCGTCCTGATCCTGAAAGGTGTTTGGAATTTGATTCTCATGTGCCTGGTACTCGATAGCACTTCCAAAGCATTCAGATTGGGGCCACTCAAGATGGCATTATAGGTTGACTATAACTTGACCATATTGAATATCGTCGTAGCAGTTGTATGATTGGGTAACATTCAAGAGTTATCGAAAAAGGGATAGTACCTTCGGGGTAAAGCCACTCGCTTGAGAGTCCTTTTACGAGTCTAACATGAGGTTGAAGCTATGTGTGATCGAAGCCTGTCTGTTGGAAAGTGTCACAGGAGAGGAGGTTACAGCCCACTCCTTATTGAAAAGATTCTCTTTATTGTATATTGGCCTATTTTGATTGTACTAACCAACGGATCATGATGGCATGGATCAACCCTTTCTAAATCGTTATCATCAAAGCCTATCATGGGTCCTTTCTTCTTTTGTCCTTTCTCGACACGGGTTGTGAGAATCTCTTTGGAGGTGGATGCCTGATAGCAATCATTTTATGTACTTGGATTATATTATTTTAGTCTTTATTTATGATTTTTAGGATTGTTATAAACCTTATTTTGTGATATTATATTACTTGAATTCGTAGATTTTGATTTAGGAAATTTAGGATTTATTTTAAAAAATTTAGATTGGACAAATAACATCAGTATTTTGGGCTTATCTCTCTACTCGGATATCCGATTGAGCTGATTTTTATTGCGCTACAAACTAGACTTTAGGGTCTACAAATCTTATGAAGAGTCCATAAGCTAATTAAGGTAAAAAGATATCTGAAAATTTGGACGAAATTGTTGCAGTGCTAAAATTCAAAAAAATCAAGTTCATGTTGAATGGGGAAACTATTTGATCTTATCTAATGAGAGATTTTTTGTAACACCGACGCCTCGATGTACTCAATATTGTATTCCTTTTCATTTTATATGTGACATTATTCATATTCGATAGAGAAAATTTATTAAGAAATTTGTCTGCTAAAACCGCGTATGAGAATTTCAGTCCAAATCGCTGGAAATTAAAAAATTTTCAAAATGACCACCGATAGTCCAAAAATAATGAAGATGAGTCTAAAGAGTGTAGAAACCTCAAATTTGGATAAATCTTACTTCGTAGAGCTAAATCTTAAATTTTTCATAAATTTACCAGTAGAACTCCAGTCAGGTCGGACGTGTCTCAGAAAGGTTAAACGACCACATTTTGATGTGGAATGAATTAAATTAGGCCTAATATGAGGTTTTGGGCCTAATTTGAAAATTTAAAATTTTTGGCAATTGACTTGTCCCATCAAAAATCGTGACAAGCAAGAGTGTGGAGTGTGGGTTTGATCGTGTTGGCCGAATGAGAGAGAGAGAGAGAGAGAGAGAAATAAAGAGATTTTTGGGTTTTTGAGAAGCTAATCAAAGGGTGGAGAATGAATTGAAGAGAGATGAATTAATATGGGCTTTTCTATTGAGTTAGTGGGAGACAAAGAACGCTATTCATTGAGTGAAAGTGTTAGGTGTCTTGAAAACCAACCAAGGTTGAGGATCTAACTTATAATTTGGATAAAAAATTGTGAGCCCTTGGATTAGGTAGTTGGGGGACATGCAATTAATGAAGAGTTGAGTGTAGTGTGAGAAAGTGAGTTTGAAGTGTGAGAAAACTTGGAAAAAACGTGAAAGCTTCTTGTGGAATGAGAGAATGACTTGTTGTGACCAAATAATCCTAGGGTTAGAATTGATCTTGAAATTTGTGGATGGCTAGGATTGAGTGACACAAGCTAAATAAGCTAAAACACTTAGCTTTTCTTATTCTTCCAAACACTCCAAACGTCCAAGCAAGAGGAAGCAAGAGAGACTCTCTCATTTTCTCTCAAGAATCGTGAGCTTCAAGTTGAGGGATCCAAAAATTTTTCTACAACACCCAAATATTTTTACATAGATCAATTCCTCTAATGTCCAACTACAACATATCCAAAAATTGGAGCAAAAGGAGAAGTTTTGCTTGGTGAAGAACAAGAGGGAATCTTGAGTTATATCCTTGAAGAAATGTATGTTTTCTTCAAATAATATTTTGAAATTTTGGTGTAGTTTCATTGCACTCCAACCCTAACACAACATATTTAAATTTGGAGCCAAGAGGAGACACCTAACTTGGTGAAATTGGGTTGGACGTGAGCAAGGAGCAAGAAGGAAAGAAGGATTTTGTGAGGAGGAACCTTATTTGGACTTGAAACATCAAATATTGAGGTAAGAAAAATTCTGCACTTGCTGAATTTTTGAGGACATTGTTTGAATGTGTAAATGTGATATTTTGGCATAATTTTTATAACCTAAAGTTTAGGAGGAACCCAATAAAACATAAGGAATGTGTGCAGAATTTTTGTGTGTTGAAATTGTCCTTCAATTGTGGTAATTTAAGTGTGTGGAAAGTTGAACTTGTGGCCAAAAATTTGAATAGAAAACACTATGATTTGATGAGTTAAATGTAGTGTTCAAGGGGCAAATTATGTGTACAGAAATTTTAATGCAAATATGATGAAATTGTATTTGTAGTTGTTGAATTAATTGATGAAAGAAATGTGTACATGAAATAGATTGTGTTTGGATAAGACTTTGGAGGAGAGAAAGGTGCATTATTGTGCTGAAATTTTTTTGCATTGTTGCCAATTTATATGTGCAGAATTCTAATGTCAAAATGATGAATATATGTGTGTGATGGTTGATGGAAATGATGGGAATGTGTGCAGAATTTTTGTAAGATAAAAAAATGTGTATTGGTGCATTTAAAGGCCAAGGAATGTGGTTGGGTATGAGCAGAAATTTTCTGCACGAAAGATGAGGAGAATGAGGCCATTTTCATGCTAACCAAGGAGTGAATTGTGAGGAGGAGTCCTATTATGTGCAGAATTTTGGGCAAGTGGTAATGAATTTGTGTGTGAGACAATGCATAGTTGTATAAGTATGCTAAGGTGATGAAATAAAATATATATTAAATTGGTGAGTTGCCGAGAATGTGAGGAATGCGTATGAGCAAGTGTATGGGTAATGTTTGTAGAATGTTGCAATGATTGGAAATGAGTTTGGTATATAATTTGGGGACATATATATATATATGGTGAGTTATGTATAAGGAGTTCTAGGGAGAACTCTAAATTGACCATGTAGATTTTTTTTTTCTATATTTCCGACATAGTGTTTTTTAATTTTATGATACAAATTATATATATTATGTGTTGTATTGTAGTGACACGTTTGGTAGCCGAGCGAGGGAAATACATTTTTGACACCTTGTGATATATTTTAGGGAGTGACGTTCCCTCCCGTATCGGTGAGTGGGACTGTAAATACTGTGTTATTGATTTAACAAATTCATGTTTTTATAGCTTTTCAAATGACATGCTTTATGATGTGTGTGAAAAAAATGAGATTGATATATTTTTTACAAATGTTCTTTTGTGATCATTAGAGTGTTTCAATGGTTTGTTTAAATGATATGCATTCGTGAAATTTTTGTTGAAATGACTTTGTGCCACTTTTGAGAACTTGACATGATTTATATACTCCCATTTACATTGGCACATTGATTGACTTGGTTTTGATGAATTGATATGGGTCAAATTTGCTTACTTGTGATGTGTGGGTTGGATGCCCCCTTGTGATATGATGATATGATGATGTCCATGATGGACTCCGTAGCTACGAAGGGATTTGACAGTGGCACCCATTGTGTCCGGATACTCTTCTGTAGGAGGTATCCCCCAAACGCCATATGTATAGTTGCGGCCGGATGAACCATATAGGGGAGGACATGTGTACGCCACTATCTAGCTCTGGACAGATTCTATACATGATTGATATTGTTGTGTTTGATACTATTGAGGCCCGTGGCCAACATTGGGAAAAAGAGCTTGATTTGTTTTATACTTGCACAACAAACCCCAATGCACCCATCATTGATCATGGTAGACTATCACCGGGGATATTTTATTGGCTAGCTCTATATGATTTTGAAATGTTGACGGATGCCTGTGTTGATACTACGATGCATGACATATGATTCATGATTTGTGAAATTGTCAAGGTTGTTCATAATGCCATCGTATTATAAATTGTGTTTTGACACTCCGTACTCACACATATAATTGATAATATATTGTCGATCCTCTCACTTACTGAGTATTTCCACATAAATACTCATCCCTCATTTTCCATGATTCCAGATATAGATTGATAGGGAGACATGTCGAGGGACATTTTCGGCACACTTGACATATATATACATTTTGGAGATGTCAGGACTTGGGTATGAATCTAGTCATCCTTCCGAGATGAAATCGAATGATGTATATATATTTGAGATCTATAGAAGGACCATGTACATATTATGGGATGACTGTAATTATATTATGGTGAAATGTAAATTGAAACTCTCGATATGTTGTATATTCATATATTGAGGTATAGAGTTGCATTTTAAACTTCTTTTACTTGGGAAATTACATATTGAGGAAAAACAGATTTTAAACAGGTGAAATTGTTAGCCTTGTGTTGCCTTGGTATGCGTGTTGTGTGATCGGCAGCATACGGGGTAATGGACAGTTGTTCACAGCCTTCGATAGTGGATCGGGGCGTGACATTTTTTAAATAAACTTACTAATAACTCTAGAAATCTTCAAAATCAAGAATAATAATGAAGTTTTCAAATTTTGGGAAAATAATTTTCCAGGTCAAAGTGAAAAACTAAATTTCCAAAGAACCCACGACTCCTTATGGTTTTAGTTCTATAAATAAGAGATATCCCTACACATCTTGGGAGACCTACACATGACTTTCTCGACATAGAACTTAGAGTTTTATTTTATTTTATTTTCTTGATTTTTTTTGTATGTCTAACTAATTTTCTTGTTTTTAGAACTTGATAGGTTCTATTTTTTAATTAATAGTATGATTTGAATTTATTTGTTTCCTCTTAAATCTTTATTGGCATGATTGTGGTGTGATGACATTTTATTATTGATCTTAATACTTCAAAGCGTTTAGACCTGAGTTTTGTATGATTTGAAATTGAATGCATATATGACCAAAATAATTATAAGAGACTAGTCCGATACAATAAAATCTACATGGAGTTATTCGATTGATAGAAAATTAATTCTATATGTGGAATTTTAGGAAAAACCCTAAATTACAAAATTTTCACAAAATTTAATGCAATACGATTTAATCAAAATTGTATGACTATTGAGTTTTGATTAATCAAATTAAGGATTTCATTGCATAACCATTAGGTAAATCTAATCTTGAGAAAATCTGTCATCATCAATAATAACTCTTTAACCAGTAAAATTTAAGGGATCTGAAAAAATTCATGTATGTGAAAGATTAAAACAGATGAAGTTGACGTTTTAGGGTTTTTCATCTATTGATTTAAGGCCTTTAATATTTTTGTTATTTTTAATATTTTTGTTATTTTTAATACTTTCATAATTATGATTTGATTTGTCTAATTTAGAATATACTTGTCTGAAATCATGATATTAAAATCGCGTACCAAGTTTTGGCGCTATTGCTGAGGATATTTTTATATATCAATCAGAATAATCTTATTTGAAATTGGACACTATCTTTTATATTTCTTGATATTTTCTTTTTCATATTTCTTGGTATACAGTCTTTTAGGTTATACAATCACTGTTTAAGGTTTTGATTTGGTTCGGATTTGACGAGAAATTTTTGCCGTATGAGAATTGACTTAGGATCTAGGGTTCTGTGATCACTTATTTCAAAGGATTTCGGTATGCTGATCAAAACCCATCATTTTATCACAGACACCACCCTATCTTGGCCAAATTCCATTGTTTTCATAGATTTTTCTATTTTTCTTTGATTTTTTCTTAATTTTTAGGATTTTCCGATTGTCTTCTTAGGTGTCTTTGTGCATTATTTTGCTATTTTTTCTTGATTTATACTTTTATATTAGTAATCTTGATTTTATTGAGTGGTTCTTATAGGCTATTTTGAAGATTCAGTTCTATGCAATTTTTAGTATTGATACAGTACATGCTGAGATCAAAAAGTTTTGATTTATCTGAATTTGATCTTGAGATAAAGAAAACTTTGAGAACTATTCATAAACAATCTAAGGAAATCAAGGAAGAAGCAATGGCTTAATATAATAGAGTAATGAGGGAGTATTCGTTGCCTAGACTTCAACATACAGACTAATATCGCACGACTTGCCGTGGAAGCAAACAATTTCAAGTTTAGACCAAGTCTCATTGGCATGGTACAGGCAGATCGGTTTGGTGGAGAAGCCTTTGAAGATCCAAATAACCATTTGAAAAATTTTCTAGAGATCAGTGATACCATCAAATTGAATGGAGTTAGCACTGATACAATAAGGTTAAGGTTGTTTCCTTCTTTCTTAGGGGAAAGGAAAAAGTATGACTTAACTTATTCCCTGCTAATCATTTTACGAATTGAGAGAATGTATCTTAAGCATTCCTACTTAAGTATTTCCTACCTGCTAAGTCTGCTAAACTGCATAATGATATTACTAGTTTTAGATAGTTTGAGGTTGAATGTTTATATAATCTTGGGAACGTTTTAAGAATTTGATTAGGAGATGTCCACATCATGGTGTACTTAATTGGTTGATATTGTCAACTTTTTATGGTGGTCTTTTGAGTTCTGTTAAAATCACCATCGATATTTCGACAGGGGTGCATTTATAAGTAAATCTTATATTGAAACATATGCATTACTTGATGATATGGTTTCTAATTAATATGATTGGTTTAATGAATGTGAAATTCTTAAACAAAGAGCTAGTGTGTATGAAATTGATCGTTTTACCATGCTTAATGCAAAAATCAATTCTTTGATTAATGCAATGAAAACTAATCAGCAGTGACTAACTAGGTTTTCTTTTGTGGCTTGTGTGGCGTTTTTTCTCATATGGTTTCTGAGTGTCCACAGGTATAATAAGCAAACTTTGTTTTTCATTTTGGCTACATTCAGAATAACCCTTACTTCAATACATACAATCCTGGTTGGAGTAATCATCCCAATTTTTCATGGAGTTAAGGAACACCACCAAGACTAAGAAATCCATCAGGTTTTATCTCGAGAAATCAACAGCTAAGGGAGAGTAAGTCATTATGGGAGATCACAATTAAGCATTTGGAAATAGTCACAAATGAAAGGATTGCAAACTTGAAAATAAAATCGACAAATTGACTAATGTTTTTCATTCTTGTGTGTTAGGTAGACTGCCGAGTGATACCGAAAAGAATCCTAGAGAGCAGGTCAAGGCAATTTCATTGAAGGAATTATAGGAGGTGTCAATTTGATCCAAGAATGGAGAGGATAAGCGGAAGGGCGAGAAAGAGATCAAGCAACCTACAACTGAGAAACTCAAGGCACCGGATTCAAAACAAAGAAATACTTTACCTTTGAGTGAATATAAACCCCATGTCCTTTTTCCTAAATGTCTTTTGTGTGCTAATGTTGAAAAGTAATTTTAAAATTTTTTAGATATTTTAAAGAAATTGCACATTAATATTTCTCTTTTGAATACTATCAAACAGATGCCGAGCTATGGGAAATTCCTCAACGATGTGATTATCGACAAGAGGAAGCCAAATGAAGTTTCAATGGTCAAATTTATAGAGTGTTCTACAATTCTAAAAGGAATCTGTCACCAAAGCTTAAGGACCTAGGGAGTTTTTCTATCCCTTGTACCATAGGTTCTACTGATGTTTATGATATTTTGTGTAATTTTGGTACTAGTGTCATTCTCATACCATATTTTGTATTCTTGAAATTAGGATTAAAGGAATGTCGACTTACTAATATTTTTTTTACAATTAACCAATAAAAGTATGAAGTATTTGGGAGACATTGTTGAGGATATATTGGTTAAAGTTGATAAATTTATTTTTCCTGTTGATTTTGTCATCTTGGATATGGATGATGATAAGAGTATTTCTTTGATTCTAAGTCAACCTTTCCTTACCACTGCACGAGTTTTGATAGATGTTTGTTTATGAAGGAAAGTTGATTTTGTAAATTAATTATGAAAAAATTGAGTTTAGGAAATTTGATTTTGCAAATTAATGATTAAAAAATTGAATTTGATGTCTTTCATGCCATTAAAAGTTTTGATAAATCAAAAGTTTTTAGAATTAGTTACATTAATAGGATTGCTAAACATGATTTTAATGTTTTTTTATTCTAGTGATCCTATTAAAAATTGCATGATTAATTCATTACATATGAATTGACTTCCTAGATAATGACTATGTTGATATACGTACTGTTTTGGGTGTAAATTTAAGTGAATTTCAACCAAAAAGAAGGTTTGATGCATGTGAAGAAAGGAAGTTGCGATTGAGTGAACATGAGGATATGAAAACGTATGAATTTATAAGAAAAGGACAAAGACATGGTATGATGCCTGAATGGGTATAGTGTGAAGATCTATGAGGCAGGGAGGATAAGAACTTGCTGAAGAGGAAGTTGCATATTCATCGGCTTTACGAGGGGAGTTTTTTGTTCTCTTAGTTTATTTTATTATTTCATTTTACATATTACGGACAATGTTTGATTTAAGTGTGGAGGGAGCATATGCTGATTTTTTCTAAAAAAATTTAATTGGTAAAAAAAAATACTTAAAAATTTTAAAAGGAAAAAGTGTCCATTTTTGTTGAATTTTTTTTTCATACTAACAAAATTTTCTCGAGTTTTCTGATTCTTATACATTACTTGATTTGAATTGGATTGTACACAAGAAGATTGGTATTAATAGTTATTTGATACATGATTAGCTGTTCATTTTTTTATGGTTGATTTGAAATATAGGCATGTAAAATTTGACACAAAATTTACCTAATAGAAGAATTGAATCTTAAAGAGCAATTTATTATACTCTCATTTTTTTTGTTGAGTGTATATCACACATGGAATAGTTATTCTAGAACTTGATATGTTATGCATGGTGAGACCACATTTTTTATTTTCATGTACCAAAATATTCAGTCACCTACATTTACAAACTTTTGGTTTTCGAAAAAAAAACCATCCCTAACATTTTATATCGCTTAATTAATCCATTTGAGTTTAAATCTTTTCGAAATTAACCACACAATTTGCTCTATGACCTATTTTTTCTAATTTTAGATTTAAATTCAAATTCACTAATATACTTATAGTTGATAGCATACATTATGTTTTTAGGCATTATTTTTTTATGTTAGAGTTTTATATATGTTTTTAGGTTTTTTCATATTGAGCTACAAAAAAAAGGAAAAAAAAAATAGCCAAATTTGAAAGAATAGACAAAAAAAGAGACAGTGCTGCTTGAAAAGAGACGAAAAAATAAAAAAAAAAAGAAAAAAAAGAAAAAAGAAAAAATTGATAAATAGAAATTTTCATTCTTGAGTATTGTTCATTCTTATAATTGGAGTTCTATTACATATTCGAAATTGGAGTGTTATACATATTTTGGGATTAAAAGTTGTTAAAGTTGGCATTTTTTTGGTACTTATGTATTTAAATTAAATTTTAATATAATATTTATGTCTATTTATCTTACATTTAACCCTAATCTCATTTCAACTAAATAAAAGACTTTTTGATTGGTGTATAGATTTCTATTTTGAGTGGTAGATATTTGATATATTAGCAAACTTATGATAATGTCATTTTATTATGTTGATTAGAGTGATACACATACTTTTTCCATAAAATTAAGTGTATTGAGTAATTGAATTTTTTTTCTTATTTTATTGAGTGAATCAATCGTGAGGGTGGACAAATCCTGCGTTGTCTCGATTTCAATGAGAATATAGGAGATGCGATAGTTGTTCTAGTACAAAATAATACGATGTATTAGTTGTATTAATTGCAATTTCGGTTTAAATTTGTCATACGCATGGTTAGCGACTTGGGAAAGTCAAATTGGTTTTGGAGGAAAATGTTTTTGGTTGAGGATAAGCATTTATTCCAGTGTGGAGATATTTAATAGTAATAATTTTATTCACTTGAATTATATTATTGTAGTATTTATTTATGACTTTTAGAATTGTTATAAACCTTATTTTGTGATATTATATTAATTGAATTCATGGGTTTTGATTTAGAAAATTTTGGGTTTATTTAATGAAATTCGGACATGATTGTTATCATATTTATAATTCTCTTAGATAGTTTATTCCTAGAAGTAAATCTCTTTAAGGCACGTGGAAAAATATTTATACTTTGGGATATTTTTTTCTTTCATTTTGGTCTCGATATTTTTGACTCTACATATTTTTATTAATACCTGCCTCAAATGGTTAAGCATGATACTCTCTCTTTTGGCAATCATCTCATCAACAACGCTAACCCAATAACAAAGTCAGGAAATTTCTCAGAATGTATATGTCATCACTCTAAAAAGAATGGCCTAGTTCAAGAAGTTCCTGATATTTTTTTTTCATGATCTCCAAATGATCTGGCAAGACATGTGATGGGTCCATCTCATAAGTCAATATTTGATGCAATTTCATCATATGTTTTGAACTTCTCAATGTCCTATCTCTCTGCTGGAGAGTTCCATGAGTGCATTTGATTCTCATCATTCCTTGAAAAATATGAATAATATTAGGTCGGACACACAATTAACGATAATATTATTATAAATTTAAAAAATATTTGTTTAAAAGTATTTGCTCAAATCTTGAATAATTTTATATTCGAAAAACTAATTTTCAAGTATAAATAAATGAGTACAAATACAAACAAATGATCAGTGTAAAAATAAATTTTTACCCAATCAGCCAAAATTAAGGAAATAATTTTCTAAACCCATAAAAAATTTTTCTAGAATTTTTCGGACTGAAAAATGTTTTTTCTGTAATTTTTTAACAATTTTTTTATTTAAAAATCAATAAAAATTATTTTTCAATAATGAAAAAATAAATTAAAAATCACATAAAAATCCAAATAAGATAAAAAATTATTTATGTGAAATTTCCAATTGAAAACAGCCCTGCACGTTCCCCTATGTGCTGCCGTAGTTGGCTATTGCAAAATAAAAGGAAAAAATTACTTTCTCACATGTCGTTGCCGGTGCGTGAGGCCCACATGCCGCTTTCCTAGTGGCACACGATCACTAAATTTTAGTTACCCCCATTTTAGATGCCTTTGAGTTCAATGGTGGTCTTGATTTTCAAATGAATATCTCTAGCTTAGGGCTTGGCTTCGCGCGTCTCAACCAAGAGTGGAAATGAGTTGGTTGCATCGTTCATCTTCTTCATTTTTTAAGAAAAATTTTTCAATCTGACTCCAGTTTCGAATGGTCATATTTTTCTCAATTCTTAATCATTTTTCGTGTTCTTTATATAGTTAAAAAGTATTTTTTAAAGAATTCTAACCATATAAAAATTGAATAATGAAACACAGTATTCTAAAAGATATGAGTAAATAAAATTTTGGTTAATGTTTGAAATATATCATAATATACTCAACACATGCATGCTGAATTTTGCAGATTTAATCCTCATAGAATAAGCATGCTACTGTGTGAAATTTTGAACATTTCATTAAATTATTTCGAGTTGCCATTGACAAACCTAAAATTATTCATGGCATTTTTCATTTTTAATATCCAAAAAAGATAGAAAACACCCATATGGGTGTTTATTTCCTGATGTTACACTAATTAATTTCGTGTACTTTGATTTCATACACATTGGGCTTATTGAAGGAGATTCGGATTGGACAGATAGTGGTCAGTATTTTGGGATTATCTCTCTACTTCGATGTTTGATTGATCTTATTCTTATTGTGTTGGAAACTAAAATTTCAGGTCTATAAATCTTGTGAAAGGTCCCTAACTTAATTCAGGTTAAAAGATATTCGAAAATTTGGATAAAGTTTCTACAATACTAAAATTCAAGAAAATCAAGTCCTTGTTAAAGAAGGAAACCAATTGAATTTATCTAATGGATGATTTTTGTGATAAAGATGTTGATAACTCTAGGATTCTTCAAAATCAATGATAAATATAAAGTTTTCAAATTTTAGGAAAGTAAGAAAATAATATTTATCATTACTACAAGTTTTCAAGTCAAAGAAAAAAAACCAAGTTTTCAAAGAAAGTCACGACTTGTTGATCTAGAGTTTAGTTTAATAAATAGGAGGCATCCCCTTGGCACACATATGACCTTAGAGAGAGAGAGAGAGAGAGAGAGAGAGAGAACGTAAACCCTAGTAGCCATTGGAGGTCATGATTTCCACATCTTTGTGCAAAAGGGGTAGTAATATTTTCTTTATTTTCTTGATTTTTTTTAGTATGTTTGGCTAATTTTCTTGTTATTAGGACCCGATAGATTCTGTTTTTAATTAATTACATGTTTTGATTTATTTCTTTCCCTTAATATTTATTGGCATGACTATTGTTTGATAAGATTTTATTATTGATCGTAATATTTCAAAACGGTTAGGCTTAGTTTTGTATAATTTAAAATTGATTGCATGCATGACTAATATAATTACATGATATTAGTCCATGATAATAAAATCCATACGAAATTATAAGATCGATAGAAAATTAATTTCGTATGTGAGGATTTAGAGAAAACCTTAAATTATAGTTTTTCCATATAACTTAATGCAATCCGATTTAATTAAAATTATATGACCATTGGGTTTTGATTAGAGGAATTAGAGATTTCATTGCATAACCATTAGCAGAGATCTAATTTTGAGAAATCTATCAGCATCAATGATAGTTCATTAATCATTAAACTTAAGAGATTTAAAAATATTAGATTGTGTAAAAAATTGAAACAAATGAGATCGATGTGGGTTTTTATTATTTAGGATTTTTATTGATTAGAGTTTTTATTAATTGACTTTATTTTTTTCTAATATCTTTATAATCTTGATTTGATTTGTCCAATTTAGATAGTGTAGTTTATGGTTGGTAATACAAAATATTCTTATGGGAACGATAATTAATCTCATTATTATACACAACATTTGACTATGGTAAATTTATCCGAAATTATGATAAAAAGTTCACGTATCACTTTGATACTAATGTCGGATTTAAAACAAAATAACAAACATATTTATCTCATGCAAAAATTTCAGAATCTTAAAATAAATTATAATCATTTATCTCTTTTGATGATTGAGTATTCTTTTTTTTTTTTTGTACTATACTAACTGGTATTCGGAGTCATATTTTGACCAATCCGGTTCAGGGCTTG
The DNA here is from genome assembly GCA_033439265.1 of Dillenia suffruticosa. Classification (NCBI taxonomy): domain Eukaryota; kingdom Viridiplantae; phylum Streptophyta; class Magnoliopsida; order Dilleniales; family Dilleniaceae; genus Dillenia; species Dillenia suffruticosa. Next base: position 11,132,641 of record JAVTVX010000004.1, on the reverse strand, counting down.
CAATGGTCCATTTAAGAGGGCTACTCTTCCAACGTAATTTTTTTCATACCCAAACTACAAGTCGAACTCGGAAACTTGGTTAATGGATTTAGTACCACATCCCATTAGATCAACTGTCTGTTGGTATGATTGAGTATTCTAGGTTTAAAAGAGTGTTACGAAAATCAGATCACCTTCTTTTATTCATAATCTAAATGCCCTGGCGGAGAATGATCGACCATTTTCAAACCCTTTCTCTATTTTTCAAATGTGAGAAAATCTCTCTCTTTCTCACTCTCTCTTTGACAAAAATGGCTTCTCTTTTTTTCCTTTTTCTTATTCACGTCACCTTTAGAAAAATGGGAAGTTAGGGAAAATGAAATAGAGAGAGGGAGAGTTTAGGAACACGAGGGAATTGAGGGAGTTGGGGTTGGTTTACTAAAGATCACCCACTTATTCTCTCATCATTCAAAATTCAAATGGAGTATTTGAGTTGGGTCTATCCTCATGGGCAGACCCACACCTATTTTGCCAACATGTTTTGCCCCAATCGCTCGCCTATATTCCTCTCAACATGTCAATATATGATATGTAACTGAGTGGTTGGCAACTAACCTCTCCGCTTTATACCTCAAATGGGCTTTATACCTCAAATGGGTTCCGCATTCAATCTCTCGGCTTTACGCCTCTCAATATGCCAATATATAGGATGTAAATCTAAGTAATTTAATGTCTCAAAACTTAAATATGGAACAAATCAGCTAAGCCATCAATCCTATATTTATGTATATAATATATTGTTAACTGAAGGTTAAATTTCAATTTTTTTATTTTTAATGAGATACAGAGATCCTTCAAGGACCCTTCACTTGTATAAATCTTTAGAAGACCACGTGATGGCTTCCATTCATAAATGTCCATGTAAAGTAGGTGGGCATCAGAAAAGATTACTAAACAAATGGACTGTCAAAATTTTCCAAGCATTTGATTTGGGAAATGAATTAAATAAGCTTTTCCTGAATGCATGGTTTGTCAGGGTGGAACTCACATTGATTCTTTCTTAGCTTCCTTCGCAGTCTTAGAGGGTGAAAGCTCAAAATTTGCAAGTATTCCCTCACTCTTAGGGTAATCAATATTGATGTGCCAGTGCTTAGTGGTACTAATACTAATTAGAGGAGCCAAAAAAACAATGAAACATTCCGCAGCTCTTCAGAAAGATGGTAAGCCAAGATAAATTTCAATCATTCAGTTTGAAGGTAAGAGTTCTCAAAACAATGGTAAATTGGATTATAGTATGCACCAAAAATTAGACCAGTTTACCAAATGTGGTATTTCCAATCATCCTTCCATTCATCAGCGCTATCTACTCTTTACCCTGATAGCATCAGAAGGCTCCTGTACATTATCAGTCACATCTTCAGGAGAAAAATCCCAAAAATCAGTACAGTGAAAAGAGCTCTACGTCCCTTAATCAAGTGCTCAGGTTCCAGCCACCTTGGGAACGGAAAATGTTACTTTGGGAGACCTCCCCCCTCTATAAGAGGCCCGACAGTCAGGTCGACCCATATTAGTCGGAACGAAACTCCTAATACCGGGTGTCAGGGACCCAAAAAAAAAAATCTTCTGGAGATAAATACATCAAAGTCCCTCTCGTCTCGCATAGTAAACAACTTACAGGCCTTGAACTTCTATAATAACTTTTTGCCAGTCTGCAGGGTGTCTCCTGAACCCTTGCGCCTCTTTGCAGTGGTAAATATGTCGGGATTGTGTCATCGCTACCACATACATAGGACAGACTTTATGTTAATCCGCAACTCTCAACCATGAAAAAATCTAGGTTTCCAAAGCAACTGGAGCAATTAAACAACGTGAACATGTTAGTTTCGACCTTGGCAACTACAGCACCAGATTACCAGCTTAAAGCAGTACTTGAAATTATTGCTTTCTTGTTTGTCCCTCACGTATGAAGTTAAACTGTCACATCAACCTTTTGGTTGGATTCCCCCAGCTTTGTACAAATCTATACCTCCATTCACATCAACCATCTACCAAACAGGTAGCTCATATTCCTCGGTACCTAACAATGGGAGAAACCCTTAAGTTTGGACAACCAACGGCCATACCTTGCACCTTCAAAAAGAATTGCTTTTGCATAGTGCACAGGTTCGCTCACCGGAGTGAAATAAGTTTCCCAGCAAAACATCTCCCATGCTCTCAATGCATCTGCTGAAGTCTTTGAGCATGCACAATTAACATCATTAATATCCGCAACCAAAAGGCATACCACTTCATTAGAGAAAGGCCCTTCAAGGCTTCTAACAGTAAGAGAGATTATATAATGTTTTGTGTCAAACACATATTTTAATCAAATCAATGTACCAAGAAGAACATGATGATCTCTGTCCACAATTGGGTTGGATAGCAGTGTGTGCTCAAGTCTGATTTTCAAGTCTTTAAGTCTTTTTTTTTTAATCCAGTAATTGTTAGTTTTTAATTATCTTTTAGTCTTTTCTTTGTTAGAATCCTAGATTGATTTGTAATCACGTTTTACTAGGGTTACCACAAGTCCCACTGGGACTTAACAAGGCTATCTATATTTATGTAATTTGTATCAATGAGTTATAATTCAACTGGCACCATCTTCCCTCCCCAATATAAAGGTCTCAAGTTCCACTTTCCCTATGTACAATCTATATATACATGTAGCCTGTCAAGAGGACACAATTTTTTTTTTCCAATAAAATTTCCAAAAATTTTGTTGCAATTGTGTGATGCTGGCAAAATTTGGCGTCAAATGTGTTGCGAATGATTTAACCAGAACAAGAATCCTGCCAATCTCGACTTGGGATGAGATAAAATCCAGGTTAAGAGAGAATTTCCCGCCAATAAATTATCTTTAAAAAATGAGGGACAAGGTTTACACCATAGTACAAAACAACATGACAGTTTTTCCAATAGAATTTAAAAAAATAAAAAAAAATAATAATAAAATTGTTGCAATTGTACGTTACAATTGTCCATTAATTGTGACTCCTAAAAAACCATAAGTGTGATGCCTAGCACACAAACGTTTATTAACCTTCACTACATCATCTAGTATTCATAACAATAAATCCTCTAAACCCTAATTCTACAATGAATCCCAAACAGACAGTTTTCTTCCAAGGCTATCCTACATCGATTAGTATCACAGCCAAGATCTAACAAATCTGTTATAATAACTATGGTGACAAGCACTGAAGTAAATTCTAAGTTTGAGTGCCTTCACAAATACCAAAAGGGCATGAAGTCAGATATGCAGACAGCAGTCTGTAGAACTTGACACAAATGCAAGGGTCACAAAAATATTAAAACAACTAGTCAAGTTTTCCATGAGTAGGAATTCAACTAATGCTAGGAAATAATTCGGCTCCTCAACAAGGCAAGGACAATAGGTCTAATCAAGTTTTTCAATTAACACATCAATCAAGGTAAGGAGACACAACTGAAGTACATGATACAAAGGACGTGATAAAGCCAGGGACATTACTAAGAAGATCAACATAGAAGTCTCACATTTTGAGGGTAAATTAGATCCTATAAAATCTGTGACTATATCAATTCCCTTGAAAAATATTTTAGCTGGTCTGACATGCTCGATGATTTGTGGGGCTGACAAAAATTTGGTGGCATGGTATTGAGAATGATTTAACAATGAGCAATGAGATAAAAGCTAAGTTCAGATAGAAATTCCTGCCAATAAATTATCTTGGAAAAATGAGGGACAAGGTTCCACCTTAGTACAAGAGACTATGATAGTCTTTTTGCAATAAAATTTTAGAAAATTTGTCACAATTGTGTGATGCAACTGTCCCCTTTGGTGTGACTCTTAAGAAACCTCAGGTGATATGCCTAGAACTCTTTTCTTTCTTCTTCTCTCTCTTCGCTACAGTACTCTGCATTGCTATTCACAGCTTACTAAACACAGTAGCTTAGCACACAAATATTGATTATCCTTCACTAGATCATCTAGTATCTATAGCCAATAAATCCTTTAAACACAAATTCCACCACCAATCCCCAGTAGATAGCTTTCTTCCTAGACTATCCTATGCCAATTGGTATCATAGCAAAGATACAGCAATTCTGTTATTATAACTATGGTGACAAACCCTGAATTAATTTCTAAGTTTGAAGGTCTTCACCCAGACCAAAGGGGCTTGAAGTTAGATATGCAGCAGAGCAAGACGATGCATTTTGTAGAACTTGACACGAATACAAAGTTCACAGCAATATTAAAACAACGGGTTCAATTTGCCATAGGCAGGAATTCAACTGATGTTGACAATAATTCAGATCCTTAATAAGGTAAGGACATTAGGGCTAATCAATGTTTTATTTTAACACATGCCACTAAATTGATTTTAACTCATTAGGGCTAATTAAGTTAAGAAACCCCACGTGTGATGCCTAGAACTCTTTTTTTATTATTCTTCTTCTGTATTTGTTGCTATAGTATTCTGAATTACTATTAACAGTTTCCTAACACAGCAGCCTAGCACGTAAACATCCATTAGCATTCACTAGATCATCTTATATTCATAACCAATACATTCTTTACGCCCTAATTTTCAAACCTAATTCCATCACGAATCCCTAATAGACAGCTTTCTTCCTAGGGTGTCCCATGTCAATTGGTATCAGCGAAGATCCAAGGTGTCTGTTCAATGTTTTATTTTAACACATGCCACTAAATTTATTTTAACTCATTAGGGCTAATTAAGTTAAGAAACCCCACGTGTGATGCCTAGAACTCTTTTTTTATTATTCTTCTTCTGTATTTGTTGCTATAGTATTCTGAATTACTATTAACAGTTTCCTAACACAGCAGCCTAGCACGTAAACATCCATTAGCATTCACTAGATCATCTTATATTCATAACCAATACATTCTTTACGCCCTAATTTTCAAACCTAATTCCATCACGAATCCCTAATAGACAGCTTTCTTCCTAGGCTGTCCCATGTCAATTGGTATCAGCGAAGATCCAAGGTGTCTGTTCAATGTTTTATTTTAACACATGCCACTAAATTTATTTTAACTCATTAGGGCTAATTAAGTTAAGAAACCCCACGTGTGATGCCTAGAACTCTTTTTTTATTATTCTTCCTCTGTATTTGTTGCTATAGTATTCTGAATTACTATTAACAGTTTCCTAACACAGCAGCCTAGCACGCAAACATCCATTAGCATTCACTAGATCATCTTATATTCATAACCAATACATTCTCTACGCCCTAATTTTCAAACCTAATTCCATCACGAATCCCTAGTAGACAGCTTTCTTCCTAGGCTGTCCCATGTCAATTGGTATCAGCGAAGATCCAAGGTGTCTGTTCTGACAAACCCTGAAGTTTGAAGGTGGTATTCAACAAGACCAAAAGGGCCTGAATCAGATATGCAGCAGAGTGAGGGGTTACATTCTCTTTAGTAAAAGGCGAAAGAATAGTTCACTCTGTGCTTACCACACGGCTGCATGAGAGGTTACATTCTCTAAAACCTATAAAATATTAAAACAACTAACTGAGTTTGCCATAGGCAGAAATTCAACTGATGTTGGTAATAATTCAACTCCTCATCAAGGTAAGGATATTAGGGCTAATATGTTTTTTCGATTAGCACATCAATCGAGGAAAGACACATGACAGAGGGACGTGATATAGGCCTGGATATCATCAAATGATTAGTCTCAAATTTTGAGGGAAAATTAGATTTAAAAAATTCCATGACATGATTGATTCCCTTGAAGAATATTTTAGCTGGTGTGACATGCTCGATGATCACAGCGTCAGGTTTGCAAAGATGAAAATTGTGGGGCCAGCAAAAATTTGGTGGCAAGGTGTTGAGAATGATTTAACCAGAATGAGACTATTGTCAATCTATACTTGGGATGAGATGAAAGCCAAGTTAAGAGAGAATTTACTACCAATAAATTATCTTGAAAAAAAATAAGAGGCAAGGTTAACACCTTAGTACAAGACACTGATAGTTTTTTTTTTTTCAATAAAATTTCAGAAAATTTTGCAGCAATTGTGCGAAGCGATTGTCCCCTTGGATGTGACTCCTAGAAAACACTAGGTGTGATGCCTAGAACTCTTTTCTTTCTTCTTCTATCTTTGTTGCTACAGTATTCTGCATTACTATTCATAGCATAATATACACAGCAACCTAGCACACAAACGTTCATTAACCTTCACTAGATCATCTAGTATTCATAACCAATAAATCCTCTAAACCCTAATTTTCGACTCGAATTCCACCACGAATCCCTAGCAGATAGGTTTCTTCCTAGGTTGTCCTATGTCAAAAGGTATAAGAGCGAAGATGCAGCAAATGTGTTATCATATCCATGATGACAAGTCTGGAATTAAATTCTAACTCTGAAGGTCTTTACTAAAACCAAGAGTGCCTAAAGTCACATATGCAGCAGAGAGAGAGGATACATATGCCTGAAGTCATGAATGCAAAGTTCATAGAAATATTAAAACTACTGCCTGGTTTGCCATAGAGACAAATTCAACTGACGTGGGCAATAATTCCGCTCCTCAACTAGGTAGCAACATTTGGGCTAATCAAGGTTTTAAATTAACACATCAATCTGGACAAGGACACACCACAAAGGGACATGATATAGTCGGAGATATCACTAAGATCAATAGAAAGGTCTCAGATTTTGATGGAAATTTAGATCTTACAAAATTCTGTGACTTGATTGATTACCTTGAAGAATATTTTAGCTCGTACGATATGCTTTAAGATCACAAAGCCCAGTTTGCAAAGATGAAGCTTGTGGGACTGGCAAAATTTTGGTGACATGGTGGTAGAATGATTTAATGAGAACAGGACTATGGACAATCTCTGCTTGTGATAACTTGAAAGCAAAGTAAAGAGAGAAGTTCCTCCAAATAAATTATCTTGAAAAGATTAGGAACAAGGCTTACACCTTAGTATAAGACAATATGACAGCTTTTTCTCAATAAAATTTCATAAAATTTGTTGTAATTGTGTGATGCAATTGTCCCCTGAGGTGTGACTACTAAGAAACCCCAGGTGTGATGCCTAGAACTCTTTTCTTTCTTCTCTCTATCGCTACAGTATTGTGTATATTCTCTCTCAGTCCCTACAATATTCTGCATTACCATTAACAGCTTACTATACACAACAGCCTAGCGCACAAAAGTCCATTAAACTTCACTAGATCATCTAGTATTCATAACCAATAAATTCTCTAAACCCTAATTCCACCACGAATCCCTAGTAGACAGCTTTCTTCCTAGGCTGTCCTATGTCAATTAGAATCATAGAGAAGATCCAGCAAATCTATTATTATAACTATGGTGACAAACCCTGAATTAAATTCTAAATTTGAAGGTCTTCACCATACCAAGATGGCCTGAAGTCAGATATGTAGTAAAGTGAGAGGATGCAGTCTGTAGAAATTGACATGAATGCGAAATTCACAGCAATATTGAAACACCTAACCCAGTGTGCCATAGACTAGAATTCAATTGATGTTGGAAATAATTCAGCTCCTTATAAGGTAAGAACATTAGGGTGAATCAAGGTTTTCAATTAACACATCAACTGGATATGGACACATGACAAAAGGATGTGATACAGCAGAGGACATCGCTAATAGATCAACGTAGAAATCTCATATCTTGAGGGAAAATTAGATCCTATAACATTATGCTAGTAGATCAATTACCTTGAAGAATATTTTAGCTGGTATGATATGCTCGATGATTGCAAGGTCAGGCTTGCAAAGATGAAACTTGTAGGGCCGGCAAAATTTTGGTGGCGTGGTGTTGAGAATAATTCGACCAGAACAATGGTGTTGCTGATCTCTATTTGGCATGAGATGAAAGCCAAGTTAAGAGAGAAGTTCCTAGTAATTATTTTTGAAAAAATGAGGGACAAGGTTTACACCTTAGCAAAAGACAATACAATAGTTCTTTTATTAAAATAAAATTTTTGAAATGTAATTGTGCGATGCAATTGTCTCCTTCGGTGTAAATCCTACGAAACCCCGAGTGTGATGCCTAGAACTCTATTCTTTCTTCTTCTCTCTCTATCACTACAATATTCTACATTACTTAACACAGTAGCCTAGCACACAAGCGTCCATGAGCCTTCACTAGATTATTTAATATTCATAACAAATAAATCCTTTAAACCCTAATTTCCAACCATAATTCCATGATTTCCTAGTGGACACCTTTCTTCCTAGGTTGTCCTACATCAATTGGTATCAGAGCGAAGATCCAGCAATTAACCCTGAATTAAATTCTAAGTTTGAAGGTTATCACGCAAAGTTCACTGAAATCTTAAAGCAACTAGCCCAGCTTGGAATAGATAGCAATTCAACTGAGACAATAATTCAACTCCTCAACAAGGTAAGGACATTAGGGCTAATCAAGGTTTTCAATTAACATATCAATCTGGACAAGGACACACGATAGAAGGATGCGACACAGCCGGGGATATCACTGAGAAGATCAACATAGAAGTCTCAAATTTTGAGGAAAAATTATATCCACAAAATTCTGTGACTGGATCAACTCCCTTGAAGAATATTTTAGCTGGTTTGACATGCTTGATGATCGCAAGTTCAAGTTTGCAAAGACGAAACTTGTGGCGCTAACAAAAATTTGGTGGCATGGTGTTGAGAATGATATAACAACTGTTGCCGATCTGTACTTGGGATGAGATGAAAGCCAAGTTAATAGAGAAGATCCTTCCAATAAATTATCTTAAAAAATTAGGGACAAGGTTTACACCTTAGTACAAAATAAAACAGTTTTGTAATAAAATTTTAGAAAATTTATTGCAATTTGTTATGCAATTTCCCCCCTTAGGTATGACCCCAAGAAACCATTGGAGTAATCCCTAGTACTCGTTTCTTTCTTCTTCTGTCTCTGTTGCTACAGTATTCTACATTACTATTCACAACTTAACAAACGTCCATTAACTTTCACAAAGTCATCTAATATTCATAACCAATAAATTCTCTAAACCCAAATTTTCAACCCTAATTTCACCCCAAATTTTTATTAAACAGCTTTCTTCATAAGCTGTCCTACATCAATTGGATATCTCTTTAGAGAAATCTGTGTATGCTTGCCAAATACATCTCTTTGAGAAGAAGTGGTTCGGGAGTTACATTCTGAAGGTGCAGCAGATCATTTTGGAAGAGATATAACCATTGTCATGGTTGAAGATCGATTTTACCTGCCAAGCTTGAAACAAGATGTTGCTAGATTGGTTGCTAGATATCGCACTTGTAAAATGAGCAAAGGAAGGAAGCAAAATACTAATTTGTATATGGTATTGCATGTTCCCAATAAAGCTGGGATTTTGTTATCGGACAGCCTAAAACTATTAGGAGTCATAACTCAATTTTTGTGGTAGTTGATTGATACTTCAAGATGGCTTATATTATTCCCTGTTCAAAGACAAGACTCTCAATGCTTTTCACATTGCTAAACTCTTTTTGAAAGACATTGTTAACTTCATGGCCTATATATGACTCAGATCATGATGTGAAGTTTATGAGTTATTCTTTGTGCTCATTATGGAAGATGTTGAATACAAAGTTGAATTTTTTTTCCCCATCATTTTATCCACATACAGGTGGACAAAAGGAAGTAGTTAATAGGAGTTTGGATGATTTGCTTCATTTTTGCATTGGTAACAATGTCTCTAGCGGGAATTTAGTTCTTCCCATAGCTGATTTTGCTTATAACAGCTCAATTAATCGAAACACTCGACATAGTCCCTTTGAAATTGTAACCTGTGTGATTCTTAGAAAACCAATTGATTTGGTATCTGTACCCATTGAAACTTGTTCAAGTAAGAAGCATATGCTTTTGCAAAGCATATTCATGACTTAAATGCTAAAATTAGGCAGAAGTGCTGTAAGCAATGAAGGTTATAAAACACGCTGATTTACGGAAAAGGTTTGCTGAAATTGAGGAAGGGACCATGGATATGGTACATATCAAATCTGAAAGATATCCTAAGGGCCAGTATAAGAAGTTTCACTCAAGGTGTTTTAGTCCTTATGAAGATCAGTTCAAATGCCTACGCTCTTGATCCATCAAAAGATATGGTAATAACTAACATCTTCAATAGTGAAAATCTGACTTTATACCATGGCCATGATGACAATGCTTTGAATAATGCTACTGTTGCTAAACTTCCTCTGTCCTCCGCCTTAAAGAAAAGAATGGGCATATTGCTGACCATCAAATAATCTCTGCAAGAGGAGGTGGTTATCAGAAGTTTCTTGTGAAATGAAAAGGGCGTCCACTTTTTGATTTTACGTGGATTATGGGAAAAAATTACATAAGCTTCATCCTGGACTTTGAGATACTTTTGATGCTTTTAACTCAGTGGAGTCGAGTTTTTCCAAGCCTTTTGACATGTAACTCTATTTTGACCTTTTGACATACCAAATTCACAGGCATATCATATTTCTTACGTTCCAACTAATTTGGTTCAATGATAATTCAACCGCAAAATGATGGGGGTAACTCTCCCACTTCCATAACGCCCGTCCCCAAATGTGAAGTGTAAAATCTTTTGATATAAGCTTAAGGTGCCTTATCTGCTAAACTAGCTCACAATGGTCTCTTTCAACATGTAACACGCCATGTGACACCAAAGAGACGGAGAACTTCCCTAAAAATGTAGCATAAAAATACATGCTGTTAAGGACAGATATAAGCCTGGAATATGCTTAATATAATCATTCAAAATTAAGAAATGAAACTTCTTGATTTTCGACCTTGTCTTCTATTTCCATTTGACCAAAAACTAGATGATAAAAAACAAGTAAGACTAAATACAAACAAAGTGTTTCAGCAGACATGTTCCCCATGGTAAAGGTGGCAAATAAATATCAAAGTTAATTGATTGCTCAAGTCATCAGAAAGTACAAGCCTAGCAAACATAATCAAAATTTAGCAGCAAGAAGCTTAGCTCAAAAGAGTTAAAGCTAGTCCTACCACTCATCCTCGTTGGTATACATTATAGAACCAAAAAATGCATACCAACAAAAGGACCAAAATTTTTTGCCTGGTTGAATCCATTAAAAATGGCTGGATGATATCCAAATTGTCCACAACCTTCCCAGTGCATCATTTCACCAAAAATACCTGTAAAACCCAATTCAGACTATTCATTTATGACTCACATCCAATGATAACACCTGAGTAGGGAGAAATAAATGAGAGATATAACCTCAGAGTAGCTAAGCAGAAACATTAAAAAAAAAATAGAGGTGCAAAGTATTTATGACAATGAGACCTTCGGTATACATGCATAAGCAGATAACAAACCTAGAGCTACCCTATGGAAGATCATAGTGATGAGAATACGATCTTATCCTCACAGTGCAACAAGATTAAATAACCGTTATGTTAATAAGACCAAGAAAGGTGGGTGAAGAAAGGTTGTAAACTTCAATAAGACTTTCGATGTATAAGAGACAACAGATGGGGCTTAATTCCTTTGCTGAGGTAGAAACAAACATGTAGGCAAGTCCAATACAAGATATAAGTGGAGTGCAGCCGCATGGGTGTAAGCATTAAGTTATAATTATATATACGTACATGTCTATTCATTTTAATTCTTTATATTCAATAATCAAGTCCATATCATGCCATAACCTAGATTTGTTGCATTGTTGGCTGTATGATGTTCCATGCTGCTGATTTGCACGATGCATTCATAGGAAACAAATATTTTTGAAAAATATTTAAGAACTAATAGGAATTCATAGGAAGAAAAGATTTTAGGAGAAAATTTAGGAGTTGATAGTTATCTCTTTAAAATAGTAATATTCATATTTTTGGAATTATTAGAGTGATAATTAATAATTATCTTTTTAAAACAATAGTTTTTTTATTTTTGAAATTATTAATTTTAGGAGTTTATTTTAATAAAAAACATATTCTATTGTGAACCTTATTTTCCTTATTTAAAGGGGATACAATGAATAAAAACAAGTTTACTTCTCCTAAAAACAGTGTCATAGGGAATTTGATAGGAAAACATTTCCAGACTGCAATCATAGAGTCTAAGAGAGAAAAAAACTCAAGCAAGGGAAGCGAAAGTTTTACTGCAGAGTATCGTTTGACTCGGATCCTGCACTACGCCTCATATCAACTTGATATCAGAGCTAACCGTCATGGAAAACTTTGCAGAATGGCTTAGTCAGATGGAGGGGTTCATGAGGGATCTTAAACAGCAACTGCCTATGGTGGAGGAATACCAGCAGTCCAGCGACAAGCAGCTTCAGTAACAGCAGACAGTGATGAAATCGCAGTTCGAAGGGATTTCGCGAGAGCTGCAAGGACACAGCAAGGGGAGGAACGAAGTACCCGACAGGAAGGAGAGACTCCCATTCCTAGGTTTTCTATACTAGAATTCCCGTCCTATGATAGTGCTGAGGATCCCTTGATTTGGATCCATAGGTGTGAGCAATTTTTTGAAAATTAGAGAACACTTGAAGGGGAGAAAAAGGGGGGCTGGCAGCATCCATCTTAATGGAGAAGCATAGCTGTGGTGTTTTAAGGTAAAGCAAGAAGGGGCAAGCCTGAACTGGGAGACATTTACAGACCAGTGTCACTTGAGATTTGAACCCCCTTGAGCCTCCACCCCCGGCAAGTTGGCCAACTTAAAACAAACAGGGACAGTGGAGGATTATTAGGAGGAGTTCCAATCTTTGCTGGCCTGCACCACGGAGCTCTCTACAAAGCATCAGATCAACTAATTCACTGCTGGTCTCACGGAGGGACTGCGGCTGGAGTTAGAATTGTAGCAACCCAACAGCTTGGAAGCTTAGAGGCAGCTATGAATTTGGCCCGTAATTATAAAAGGAAACAGAGGAGCAACCAAGCTGCATTAAGGGGGAACCATAGAGCAGCACCTGCTTGGACCAATCTGAAAACAACCACCGGAAAGGGAAATTCTGGGTTTTTTTTAAGAAGTTAACTAAGGTAGAGACGGAGGAACAAAGGGTGAAGGGCTTTCCTTCAATTGTGATGAAGCATTTTCTTGGAGACATAGATGCAAGAAGTTGTTTTGAGTAGAATTGGCACAATCCGAAGAAGAGGATGACGGAGAAGGCTCTTGGGAGTTTCTTGATGACTTTGAGAAGACCTATCCTGAATTTCAGCTTAAGGACAAACTCTTTGATCATGAGGGGAGTAATGATATCCACAATGCATTCATAGAAAAGAAATATTTTAGAACTAATAGGCATTTATAGAAAGGAAATATTTTAAAAGAATATTTAGAAAATGATAGTTATCTCTTCAAAATAATAGATTTCTAATTTTTGTAATAATTGGAGATGATAGTTATTTTTTTAGAATACTAGTTTTCTTATTTTTAGAATTATTAATTTTATGAATAATTTTAGGAGTTTGTTTTAGTAGGAAACATATTCTATTGTAAATCCAATTTTTCCTTATTTTAAAGTGGGTATGATGAATAAGAAACAAGTCTAATTCTCCTAAAAGAATTGTGGTAGGAAGTTCATTACGGAATAGGTTTTCAGACTACAATCATAGGGTTTAAGAGAGGGAAAAACTCTAGCGAGGGAAGAGATTTCCCTACAGAGCATCCTGTGACTAGATATTGCAAGAGAGCTCATATGAGTTGCATGTCTGTACTGCATATATATAAAGGCACTCCAAATGACTTCTAAAGAAAAGCATAAAAAAAAAAAAAAATGAAGAAGAAGAAGAATTACACTTAACACCAATTCTCTTAATCAAACAATGCCAATGTGCCAAATCATGAAGTTCACTTTGCAATAATCCACTCCATTAAATGTAATTAAGTTCTCTTCCAGACTGCCCCTAGAAAAATCTTTTGGTACGGGGTTAACTTTTGGGCAACAATGGAACAACTATGCAGTAAAGATATTACAGATCTAAGGTTCAGAGGTGTTTTCAAAATTACTGATATAATTTTAGCCCATTTTTAAGAATTTTGATTTAATAAAAGCCAATTTACCTAGTGGAACCAACGTAGACCAGAACAATTAGATATGACACTTTTAACCAAAGTCAACCTACCACCTATAAACAAATGCTTCATTTTCTGTTACCCATTCTTTCTCGATTTTCTCTGTCAAAGACTGACAGGCTAGCAACTACACATTCCACTCAAAAGTTTTTCTATCAAAAGGAAAAAAGAAAAACAAACCAAAAGACCATCACCAGAATTTAGAACCTAAAATTCTAGTCGGTTGACTACTCACCATCAATTTCCAGACCAACCAAGATGTGTCCACTCTCAACCACAATAAAGTTTTTGGACCCCACTGTGAACGTTATATACAACACAGTGAATTAACTGTTGAATACTCAATTTAAAAGAACAAATAATGCAGAATAACATAGAAGTTCTTGCTTCAGTTGTCAGATTTTGGGATTTAGAAATCATAAGTTCTTCAAGTCACCGATGCATTTATTTCAAGATGTATTTTATCAACTTAAGAATGATGAAGAACCAAGTGCCTTACTGAAAATAAATATTTGTGCACCCAACTAATTCCATCTGAATCTACAATCCATGGCAAAGGATCACCCACAGATCATTTCAAATACAATGCATAAAGCTCAAGAACTAATTATGATAATGTTATGGAATCAAATCATACCATAGAAGCTAATGGAAGCGATGAAAAAAAAATAATAAGAAGAAAAAAGACCATGTCTGAAATGTATCATGATTTGTTACTAATACTAACTTAACATGATCTATATTTGGTATAACTAACAAGGTTTCACAGAGCTATCCATCAGCATGCTGGATGCGTATACGGTTACTTCCATACCATGGATTATGTTGTGAATCTGCTCTCTCAAATTCCTTTTCTACTTGGGTTCAATTTTTTGTGGTGCCAAGGTGGAGGTTATTTAATGTATAGTAGCATTTTCAGTTGGAATTTTGTCTGATTAAAATATTGTGTCAGTTTTGATTTTGTACTTGCATCATGTAAATGCTCAGCATACCAATTGTTTTGCTTGGGCGTCGGCATTCGATGTAAAATCTAATTTCTCATCACATCAAGTCCAACATTTAGTCATGGAATTGGAGCACATCAAATATTTAGTTGCAAAGAATAGTACATTCATGTATACCATTTCTTGCTGCAACTTTTTATTATTTTTATTTTTCTTTTTTTTTTAAAGATAGTCCCATAGATTATCATTAGAGATTGCAAATAATGATTTTAGTATTTTACATAAAAGAAAATTGTATAAATATCTTGCACATCCAAAGTTAGACACATGCAGCTACTATTTTTATCATACAACCGAGACAATGATTATATAGAAGTTTAAAAAGCATGCTCCTCCCATGGTTATCAAATTGAGATTTTAGTCATGAATGGAAAAGCTAATCAAATCGTGAATCGTAAGATTCACTATTATACATGTAAGTATCTTTTAAAACTTATGTACATAATATATAAAAATAAAATATTTATAATTTATCAAATAATGATTCAAATTTTGGATTTTGGATTCAAATGAGTAATTACTAATTAATAGTAACTTAATTTAAGTTGTAAGATTCAAAATATTCCAAAATTTAAAGATTTTAAAAATTCAAAACATTGTTTATGATACTTAATGTCTTAAAATATATATGATACACTACAACAACCACCTAAATTTTAATTTCAAATTTTTGTGTTGGCCGTTTTTGAGACAAATATAAGAAAGAGAAAAAAAAGTTAGAAAACAAAATTAAAAAAGATAACAATAAAAAAATTAAAAAAATAATGAAAAAAGAGAAGAAAAATAAACAATCGACAGAAACTCAAAATAATAATAGAGATAATTTAAGTGTTTCGGATTCGTTTACGTCACTCATTCTTATCTAAAGTCAACTCATTAACTAAACTCTTGATACTCATATCTTTACGGATAATTTGTATATAAGTTTTTAATGATTTACTTCAACATTTCACTAAATCACCTATATTTAGGGCCTCACTACTCCAAAGTACATCTTTAGGTTTTCAGTGCACATATCCAAACCACGTTAGGCGATATTTTCGTATCTTATACATAATTAAACTCACTCCCAACTTAGTACATATTAATTTTACCACACATCTATCTAAACATTCTCATTTAAGCTACCGTCATTTTACACTTTTGTTGTTATTTAATACCCCAACACTTCGTACTATATAATAATGAAATTCTTATTGCGCTTCTATAAAACTACCCATTCAATTACAATGGTATCGTATGATCGCAAAGAACTCTATATACATTTCTCCATCTCATCCAAACCGTTTAAATCCTATGATTCACATCTCTATCTATATTGTCATCGTTTTGAGTGATGGACTTAAAATATCTAAAATATTCACTTTTTAGTGTGTCCTGTTCTTTTAATTTAATTATTATTTTATCATTCTGATAACTGTCACTAAACATACATTTTATATACTCAATTTTTGACCGACTCAATCTAAATCCTCAAGATTATAGTGTATCCCATCATAACCCTAATTTAGTATTAATACTCTCTAGTTTTATCGACTAGTACTATACAATATGCAAAAAGCATACGTTATTGTATTTCATTTTCGATACTCTTTATGATTTCATTCATCATTATTGCAAAAATGAGAGGATTTAATGCCGAAACTTATTGAAACCAATGTTCATTGGGAAACTATTACTTAAACACTTGCAGGTTATAAATGCATTTCAAAGAGATCCCATTTTTCACCAATACCGACCACAATGTCTCTAAGAACCCTATGATATGTTTTTTCTAAATCAATGAATGCCATATGCAAATCTCTCTTCTATACCCTAAACGTCTCCATCAGATGTTTTAGCAATTGAATGATTTCGGTAGCGGATCGTACTAACATAAATCCAAATTGATTTTAAAATACATTTTCTTCAATTTCAATCTATACTCTATCACTCTCTCTCATAATTTCATAGTATGACTAATAAGTTTAATTATCTTATAATTGGAACAATCTTATGTCTCCTTTATTTTTATATAATGGTACAAGTGTACTCTCCCTCCATGCTTTGAGCATTTTCTTAATTTGCCAGATTTTATTAACAAGATCAATTAACATTCCTATTCTCGCTTCACTCAAACACTTCCACACCTCAAATAAGGATTTTATCGGGTCTTATAATTTTATTATTTTTTATTTTTTTTAAAACCTCCTTTACTTCGTGAGATATCGCGATATCGCGATATCGCGATATCGCGATATCGCTGATATCTCTTGTATCATCAATGTTAAAGAGATTATCAAAATAATATTTTTAATACTTTCTTATATTCTTATTTCTTACAAGGACACTATTGGTCTCACTCTTAATACATCTAACTAGCTTGACAAGTACAATTCTCTCTCTCACTTCCTTATCTCCACTACATTCTCTTGTAAATCATTATAGACAATTATTCCTACCTCATTCTACATGTGTACCAAAACTTATGGTCATAAAACTCTATTACTCTAACATTCTCACTCACCCACTTAGTTTCTTGAAAACACAAAATATCAATATTTCATTTAGTCATTACTTCTCCTATCTCTCCTAACTTATCGATTGAGGATCCTATGTTCCAAGTGGCTAGATGAATCCTATCCTCATGAACGAACTTCTTTACCTGTACCCGTCCACATAAATGCGGGAACTCTTGCCTATTTGATACCACATCTAGGCGGCGATGTGGCACGTCGCTTCTGAGCGACGACCTAGATGCCCTTGCTAACTTGTACTATACCCGGGATCCGATATAACGCGTCGCTGAGAAGGGAACACCTCAATGAATTTCCTATATTTGTCTCTCATTTTGAGTTTGACAAGGGGTTTTATGCTGACTGTCAACCTATTGCAACCCTCCTACTTTACCCGAGTTTGGGACCAGCCATGGTTGAGTCATATGATACACTCAAAAAGCTAATATTTAATTAACCCAAATACTAAGTTTTCAAGCTTAGTTATAATCATTAATCCTCTCAAAGATCAAGCTAAAGTAACAAGAAATTTATAAAACAATATTTTATCCTAAATTATATAATATCAAATTAAATTATTTAAATTATACCACTTTTTTCATTTTTTGTTAGGAGCTGTTTTATCATCATTAAAGCATTTGTATTATGACAAGAACCTTCATTTTGATATTATGCCAGTCCAAGAGATGCAGGAAAGAAAATCATCTTCTAACCGAAATAAAAGAGAAAACCACCCTAAATGAAATCTTCGCACTCAAAGGACCCAGAATTCACATTTTAGGTTATTATACCAGAATTAATGACTATAGACTCCACAAAGCAATGTCTTGTACAAGGTTCAGTCTTAAAAAAATTATCCGTAGTTGAAATGATCATCCTAATTGACCAACTTACAATCCCAACCTAGTAATTGCATAAATTTATTTGATCATCTTGAAGATAATTCAAAAACAAGCATTACATGCAAAATACTTTGTGCACCAAATTTACTCAATTTGAATGTTGTAAGTAAAGGTCAAAAAAATCAGCCAGCATATCAACAAGAATACATAAAGCTCAAAGACAAACTTCAGATAAAGTAATGGAACCAGAATTAGAGCTGACAATAAATACCACATGAGAGACCCAATATAATGGAACAAGACAAGACAAGTTTCACAATTAGCTATAGGAATCAAGTACAAATACGCATGCCATTTAAGTAACCATGTTTTAGAAGAAAGGCATCAAGCTGAAAGAGGAACCTAGTTCACCAAAGCACAAAAAGTATGCAAAATTACCACAAAATGACTCCATCCAGGTTCAGTGCTTCTTTTTACTCTTGGATTTAGGAGCAATTTTTCCATATGCCAAAAGCCTCGACTGAGATAGTTTAAATTCTGCTTGACGTTGCCGCCTCCTGGCTTTCCTGGATAGAGAGCCAGTTGCAACATTAACTTCCTCCTGTTGTGCTTCACCACCTTCTATGACACCAGTTCCTGAATTTGGTCTCTCATTATCACCATGTAAACCCCTCTTCTTACCACCCACTTCACCATTTGGCATTTCTCCTTGGATAAGCAACTTATTTCTCATCTTTTGGTTGTACTTCTTCATTTTAGGCACCTCCCATTCTGTTTCCCTATAAGGGGCAAGTTTCTTGATTGAAACATACTGATTTAACTCCTTGTCATCCAACATCAACACCTCTTCTGTCTTCAAACCATATTTCTTAGGCGGCACTGAAGTATACTTAAACCTCGTCTTCAAGTCTCCTATTGTATCTTCATAGTCCAACTTATAATATTCCTCCAACTCCTTATCAAGAGCTACTTTTTCCTGCAGAGATATTTTGCGCTTCCTCTTCCTCTTACCTTCGTTTTCTCCTTCTTCCTCCTTGACACCTTCATTTTTCTTCTCCAACTTATTCTTTAAATATTTTTCCCTGGCAGATTTAAACCCATCACTTGACTCCTCCATGGTCCAACCTTTCGGAAGTCCAAGCAATTCATCTTCTTTATCAAAATCAGGCTTTTCAAGATCACCATCATCACCATCCTTATCACTACCAAACTCTGGGTCTGCATCCTCAGCCCCATAATAATCCTCATCAAAAGTTTCCTTCATTTTCCTATCATACTCCTCGGGATCAAAATCCTCCTCCAAATCATTCTCATCCAACAAACAAGTTCCATCCTCAGCAATGCCTGCAATTTCCTTGATCTTATTAATCTTCTCCATAATCTCCTTCTTCTTCAAATTCTTCAAATGTTTCAACTCCTCCTTCCTCTCAAACTCAGCTAACGCCATTCTCTCCTCCTTGCTCTTCCTCTGCAATTTCCTAGCACTAACCTTCTTCCTCACTGATCCCTCGACAAATCGAGAATGACCCAACACTCTATCCTCACCACCCTCCTCATGTCTAAAGTTATACTCCTTTTCATAATCATCTTGCCTATCAATCTCTTCTTCATCCTCTGAAATCTGTGATAAGTCCTCATCTACCACCTTATTTTTGCCCTTATCTTTATCAACCCACAACCTATTTTTAAAATAATCCTTCAAAAACAATCCATTTTCGTCCAACTCACCATCCTTGCCAAAATACTCATCTAATTTTCCATTAATCTCATTCCCATTCTCAATATCATCATTCACTTCTCTCTTTTTCTCCTCCAATAAATCACCATCATCTTCATCCAATTCTGCTTTCTCTACAGCATCCAAAAATGCCTTCTGAAGCTCCGCTTGCTCTTCAACATAAGTCTTCTTCTTAATCTTCTTCGAAATTTGCTCAACTTTTTCTTCTTCATCACCGAATGCCGGTCCCTCTTCAATCAATTGCTTTGCGACCACATCTTTCAAATACATTGCTTTCGCCTTTTTCTTCTTTGAATCACTTTTCTGTTCTTCATCATCAGTTTCAGACTCCGATTCGAACAACTTCGCATCCTTCTGTTTCAAAACAGGGTCTTGATTCTTCAACCGAATTAGGGCATTGAAGAACTCCAAATCTCTCATGCTAGATTTGACTTGGTCGTCCTCATCGGAATCAACCTCGAAATCCGAATCGGAGTCGGAATCGACGGAATCAGAGTCGTCTCCGGCGAGACCTTTCTTCTTCAGTTCTTCTAGACGCTGAAGACCTTCGCGCTTCTTGTTGTGGTCATACCTGCGAGCAAACTCTTGGTCGATCTCAATCTTCGAAACGTCTTCGTCGCCATCGCCGTCTTCGAAGAGCTTCATCCCCATTTTGTTCTGTATAGCTTTGATCAGGTGAAGAATTCCAGGGTTTCGAGTTTCTAGGGTTTCGTATAAAATACAAGTAGAGAACAAGGCCCAATCCTATCCATGTTAAGGTTTGGCCCAACTGATGCCAGGCTCCACTTGGGTTGGGTTTACTTGGTTTTTCAAACCTATTGAATCCCAAGCCTTTTGAATATTTTATTATTTAATTTCTCATGTTTGAACCAAAATAATAATAATAATAATAATAATAATAATAAATTGTAAATTTTAATTTTAAATCCTGTTAACAAAACTCAATTAAATAAATATTTTGGATAAATAAATAATAGAATTGAATTTTGAAATTAAATTCAAATAGCAATAAATTGAATTTTGAAATTCATTTCAATTAATAAGAGTTTTAATAGGATTTTCCAAACAACAAAATTCTTTTGACAAATGAATAATTTTCATTTGGTTTCAATATCAAGCAACTCAATTTTATTTGAACTTGCAAACTATGAAATTTTTTTATATGTGTTTTGCATTTTTTGATAAATCACTATTTGAAAAACCTATGAGTTGAATTTTGTCATATAAATATATTATATTTTTAAATAATTAGTTTAAATGAGTTACATTAATTTAATAGATTTTTTTTTTCTCTCTCTCAAAGCACTAGCACCATCTTTCTCACCAAGCTCATTGAAAAGAGCATAAGTGTTTTAAGGGAGTATGACTCATTAGCCGTTTAATTGATAAAGTTGAGAATCTGTAGGGAAGCAAAGCAAAAGACCAGCCTACCAAAAACTCCAACCCCTTAGAATCAATATTTTTATTATTATTATTATTATTTATTTATTTCTTATTATAACAAAATTTAAATTCTGAATATCATCGATGATTTTATTAGTAGCACCTCCAAATCATTTGATTGGCACGGAAATTGAAAGATTAATGTATATAGTTGATCTCTTAACTTGAATTTACTTGAGTTGGTTAAAAATTTTGGCTGAGGAATTGTACATGGGTAAATTGGCATGCCCGAATTAAGTTGAAAATGACCATGACCCATGCAATGCAAGTGAAAATTTCATTTATTATTTAAATTTGAGTTAATCTATTTTATTATGATTTGTTCAAAAAAGTATAAAAATAAAATATCTACGTGATGAAAATTTTATAATTACAAAATTAAAATATTTTACATCATAGATTTACAGGAAAACTTTCATATTTAGTGGGCCAACTGAATCCATCACTACTAGAAAAACTAGCATCAGCGATAGATAAATACCGATGGAAAAAAATCTATCGGTAATATCGATAGATTTTCGACGGATTAACGACGGACTAAATATCGACAGATTAGAGACGGACTAGCGACAGAAATTAGCGACGGAAATAATTCCGTCGCTAAACCAAAAAAAATTTTTAAAAATTATAAAATTATCAGCGACGGATTACCGATGGAATATTTAGCGACGAAAATATTCCGTCAGTAATCCGTTGGTGAATTGGTGAAGGAAAAAAAAATTAAAAACAAAATATACAATCATTAGTGATGAAAAATTAGCGAGGGATTAATGACGGATTTTTTTATTTCTTTTATTTTTTTATTTTTTTTATTTTTTTTATTTTTTTTTATTTTTTTATTTTTATTTAATAATTTAATAATTTAATAATTTTTATTTTTATTTTATTTTGTAGAATAATAATATTATTTTATTATAATTATAATTATAATTTTTAATTTTATTATAATTTTATATAATTTTATTATTATTAAAAAATATGAGATAAAGTTAATAAGTAAATAAAATAAAAATA
The DNA here is from genome assembly GCA_033439265.1 of Dillenia suffruticosa. Classification (NCBI taxonomy): domain Eukaryota; kingdom Viridiplantae; phylum Streptophyta; class Magnoliopsida; order Dilleniales; family Dilleniaceae; genus Dillenia; species Dillenia suffruticosa. The sequence continues at coordinate 11,110,046 of JAVTVX010000004.1, read as the reverse complement.
CATGATTAAAAGATAAACTTGGTTTGGTGGTTAGCGCTCTCTCTTCCTCACTCTTGTGCATGGGCTCGATTCCGTTCCGTCCGGAGGCAATTTGGTGGGGGGCTCCTGAGCTTTCTCTTGTTTTTTTTTTTTCAGAATTAAAAAATCAGCGACGGACACCTAGTTCTAATTTTTTTTTCTTTCAGCAATGGATTTTTTTCTGTCGCTAATCCGACGTTGATATTTGCAACGGAAAAAAAAATCTGTTGCTAAAAATTAGTGGGGTTACTTTTTACGACGGATTTAACAACGGAAAAAATTCGTCGCTGATACCTTTCAGCGACGGAAAAGGGACTTTCAGTGACGGATTTTTCCGTCGCTGAAAGTTCATTTTCTAGTAGTGCATTAGGGCTTCGGGGCACAGATGATTATCCCAATATTGCTTTCCTCCCCTACCAACAAATTTTTCTACAATTTGAGCTTATTTTCTCTCTCCACATTGATTCACCAACGTTATCAATAGTCCTGCACATCACCCACCAGAAAATGAAAGGAAAAAAAAAACCTTCATTTTGTTTTTCAACTCATGTAATCCAAGTATACATTTAGGTGGTATTTGATTAAAGAATATAAAAATCGGTAATAGAATTAAAATTTATATAAATTGTTTGGATTAATAGAATATGAATAAAGGTTTGAGAATAAGACCAATAAAATAAGAGTTTTGTGAAATCTAAATAAAACTATGTTCTATGAATATGAAAGTCAATTTGTGTTTGTAATAGGTCGACTTGTGTCTATTTTAACTTAAGCATTTTTCACGGTGGCTCATGCAAATTGACTTGCTCTTAGGGTAAGTCAACTTTGTAAGTATTATATGAACTTTATGTTTTGTGCACATCGACTTGTACAATGATCGGTCGGCTTTGTAAGTGTCCTATGAACTTTCTGTTTTGTGCAAGTTGACTTATACAATAGTCAAGTCAACTTGTACTCTATTTTATTTAGTTAGTTTCAATTTTTTATTTATGCAAGTCGACTTGTGATTTATGCAAATTGACTTATTGCCCATGCAAGTTGACCTAATGATTGTGCAGGTTGACCTGTGACTTGTGCAAATTGATTTATGGTTGTGCAGGTTGACTTGATTAATCTTGCATTGATAAATTTATTCCAAATTTTGCTTCAATTCATTCCAAGTTAACTTTTGTACATTCTGAGACTTGTTTTAATCCATTCCAAACTAATCTTTCACTGATCTAACTTATTTTTGTTTATCGTTTAACATAATTTTGCTCATCCTTAAAACATATTTCGTCGATAGTTATTATGTAAAATTTGTTATTTTTTATGTGTATATTCTTCTTTCAACAGTTGATATTGGTCGGAAAACATTACAGATGCAATAAGATACTTTTAAAGAAACTCTAGATGGTGCAAGATAAAATATATCACAAAATAGAAGATCGAATATGTTTCATTTGATTCTAATATCATTAATTTATCAAGTCCAAGGTTTTTTTTTTCTATCTTGATGAAAAAACTTTTTAAAAGTTTTTTTTTCTTACGCTTTTTATTAAGGGTAAAATTGATAATTATATGATTCATTTTTTTAAAAATATATAAATCAAATATTAACAATAGCAATTATGTTCATTTCAGAATTTGAACCAAATAAAAGATATCAAAATCAATTCCCTAATTCTATTTCCAATATTTTTGATTCTGAATCCAATTACGACTCCCAAATATGAAACAAACGCCCCCTGATATATAATGTGAAAATCCATATTTAGAAAACCTTAGGATATCCCTTTTTCATGCATTACATCCAAGTTCCATGGTTAAATACATATTGTTTCATAAATCATTTATGGATATGTGTGTGCTATGATGTATTGTGCATGCTAAATAAGATTAAACTAGATTTTCATATATTTAGGGTGGCCCTTAGGATTTAGAATATGCCATTTGCCCATTAAGTTAACAAAAAATAAGAGGGTTGGGATTCAAATTGAGGAAGAGAGGAAGCATTGGAGTTAGAGAATAGTAATCGTTCACCTCCCCCTTCTCTCTCTCTCTCATTGATCTCATTGCCTTCTCCTAAACCCTGTCGTTGCCAACACCATCCTCGTTGGTATTCTTTCCTTGAAGGACGCACCAGAGGTGAGAGGATGGTCAAAGAAGCCCTTTCTCTCTTCGCGAGATCACTATCTATATCTCTTATTGTGACTAGTAGTGGTTCGACTTCCATTTTACCGTCACCATCACATGACCTCCAAGTACCAAAACCCCCCACCAAAAATCCCTCTTTTCTCCATCAGCGGTTTGGATCCACATCTTTTCGTCTCTCTCTCAAGCATCTCACTCTCTGATCACTCTCTTCCCTTTCCTACAAAATCCCAAGCTACCACCACCGCCATCATCTTCATCTCTATTGTCTTTATCATCGGCCCTATTGTCAAATTTCTCCTCCAATGATCAAATTCCCCTTAGTGAGGCAAATCACCCTCTGCTGACATGCAATCCTGTTACGGTCATGTCGTTTTTCCTTCTCCACCACCTTAGTGAGGCAAATCACCCTCTACTGACATGCAATCCTGTTACGGTCATGTCGTTTTTCCTTCTCCACCACCTTAGTGAGGCAAATCCCAATCCCAATGTCAACTATGTCAGAAATTACCATCTCGAGTCGTCCCAGTCGATTATCCAAAAACTGGAGTTTTGTACCGAAATAACTCAAAAAAAAATATAAATAACCCAAATAAAAAATATTTCCGTTTCTAACTCATATTTGTTAGGAGTTGAAGACGCGGCACACTATGTCGCGTCTTCAACCTGTGACAAAGTTCAGAGAGAGAGAGAAGAGTCCGCGGGGGAGGGAGAGAGAGGGCAGGAGAGTGGCGGGGGGCGAAGGGGGGAGGGAAAGAGACAGAGGGGAGGGCCGCGGAGGGGAGAGGGAGGGAGAGACAAGGGGAGGGCGGCGGGGGTTCCGCTGGAGGAGGAAGAGAGAAAGAGGGGAGGAGCGCGGCGGGGGGGCGGAGGGGGAAGGAGAGAGAGAGGGGAGGGGCGGGGCGGGGCGGGGCGGGGTATGGAGGGGGAGGGAGAGAGAGAGAGAGAGGGGATGGCCGCGAGGGGGCGGAGGGGGGGAGGGAGGGAGAGAAAGAGGAGAGAAGCGGCAGGCGGAGGGGGGGAGGGAGAGAGAGGCAGAGGAGGAGCGCGGCGGCACCCCTCTTTCTCTCCCTCCCTCCTCCCTCTGCCCCCCGTAGCCCTCCCCTCTCTCTCTCCTTCCCCCTCCGCCCCCCGCCGCGCTCCTCCCCTCTTTCTCTCTCTCCCTCCCCCGGCGGACCCCCTGCCGCCCTCCCCTCTTTCTCTCCCTCCCTCCCCCTCTCTCTCCATCCCCCCCTCCGCACCCCGCCATGGTCCTCCCCTCTATCTCTCCTTCCCCCCGCCGCGGTCCTCCCCTCTCTCTCCTTCCCCCCGCCCCCTGCCGCCCTCCTCCCTCCCCCTTCTGCCACCTCCCCCGTGGACTCCTCTCTCTCTCTCTGGACTTTGTCGTGGGTTGAAGACGCGACACATTGTGTTGCATTTTCGACTCCCGACAAATGTGGGTTAGAAATGAAAATATTTTTCCGTTTGAGTTATTTTAATTTTTTTTGAATTATTTCGATACAAAACTCCGAAAACTGAACTTAATAATATGATTTTCTATTGTGTTAGATATTTAAAAAAATTTTCAACTTCTATTGGTTAATGTAAAAACAACTTAACATTCTAAATATTCTCTATTTTATATAACAAATCAAGATATAAATAATTGAAGAGACGATAATATATTTATTTATATATTTTGTTTACCCTCAATCATTCGTATTACATAAAGGGACAATATGTAAAGATATATATAGATTGGAACAAAATAATAAATATTTATTTATTAACTTTCATAAATAATATGATATTTGTTTTAAAATGTAATTCTAATTATGTATTAATATTAATTAGAATTAAAATAATTTTGATACAATTACTAGATTAGCAAATTGTATTATAATTATTTTGAAGTCAAAATAAATATATTTTCATTCTCTTCTTTAAATTAAAAATTCAATTGATATTTATTAGTTGTTTGTATGGAATTATATTGGTGTTAGGTTAATTGAAAGTGAAAAATAATATATATATATATATACACACACACACGAATATGAGCAACCAGAGCTAGTTTATAACTTTAGATAAATCATAACCAGTTTGGAAATACAAAAAAATTTATCCTAAATTTTAATATTGAAATTATTTATCATGTTTTCTAAATTTGAAATTATTTTTTCCTATTTTATAATTTTAAGATTTTTTGTAGAAATTTTTAAATGCATTTTGTATTTTTGAAATTGTTAAACCCTAAATAACTAATTAATTATGGATAATTCATTATCTTTCTCTTTAGGGTAATTATTCTTAAAATTTGAATTTGAACACAAGTTGGTTAAAGAATAAAAAATTTCAAAAATATTAGGATTGTATTCTTTTACCAGTATATGCCTACTCAAAGAACACATATGAAACGTATAATATTTGAGTGTTTGAGTTTATGATTTAGATGAGAAGATTTAGATTTGAGATCTTTTGATTATAGATTTATGTATCAGAAAATGATTCATCACAAACTTAGTACTACACAAATTTTATTGATAAAGCAGACTCAATCAAATCACAGAAAGAATAATCTCTTTTTATTTTTAATTTAATTTTCTAGCCATATCATGTTTTAATGTGTTATTTTTCATCCAATCTTGATTATTCTCGGGCTATCTTTGATTTTTTGAATGAAATAGATATAACCATTAATCTAATTCCAACATCTCTGACACTTAGTCCTCATGTTATTATAGCAATGGAAACTTGTTTTCATATGCACTTTAGTACATGTCATAGTAGCATTGAAAATCTTATATAACCTTCTCCTAAACCTGTTTGGCATGATTTTTTTTTTCAGTTTCTCTTCTCCTTATAAGAAGAAACCTTTCCAAATGATATTTTTTAAGAACTTAAAAAGGAGCCCTTTTTTTTATGCAGGAAAAAAAAGTAGAGCTTTACAAAAAACTTCTCAGATGAGCTTTTGCTTCTTTTTTTAAAAACACGCTAGCTTTTGTGGAGATATAATTTTTTTTATTCTGTTTATGCCCTCATTTCAAAATCATAATTCCAACTCTATCCTCCTTTCAAAACCCTCCCATTAAAGCTCTCCCTCTTGCCCAAATTTTGTTTTGTTCCATATAAGAGCTCGACGACGACTCCCTTCTCTTCTCCTCTCACTATTGTATGCTCGAATTTTTTAACAAATCTCACCGGTAGAAGCCATATTCTCTTTATTTTCCTTGATTCTACCAAACTATTTCCTCCATTTTGCCCTATGTTGCACCAAGATTGAAGTGAAGGAGAACGGAGAACTTCTATGGAGAAATGAATAGCGCCGATTCCGTTCAGGTCAACTCTGAACTCTACTCTCTCTCTCTTTCTCCCTCCCTCCCTCCCTCCCTCCCTACCTCCCTCCTTGACTGAGTTATTTGAATTTGAATGCTTGTCTAGACCCTTGTTTGTTTTCTTGAAATGAAAGTCTAGAGTTTCTCATCAGCTAATTAGTGTTGTATCTAGTTTTTTCTGCTTTTTAATTGAGTGAAATTGTCACTTCTTTGATAGCACTAATAGGCAAAATTTGTGATTTTAAGATAGTTGTTAAGAGATTGTCATGAACAAGAAGTGCTATTCAGTGGGTTTTGCTGGCTATTCAGTGGGTTTTGCTGGAAACTTCAAATGCTTACATGGGCATACTGTGAAAGAAAATAGTGATCAAGAGGAATGAAAATCCCCACCAAGAATGATGCTAACATGTAATAGCATTTTTGAAAATCTGCAGTCTGTGAAAATTTACCATTTTTGAAAAATTTAGAATAGATTTATCATTTTTACATTTTCACCTTTTCCATTATTTGCATAAAAGGATATTTGAGCATCTTCACTTGTATAGATTTTAATATATATATATATATATATATATATATAATGTTGACATGGTTTAATATATTAATTTACTTTTTTAATATATATTTATATGTTTATATTTGTATATAAAATATGTAGTAGTGTATTGGTTTACCTATATAATTTAGGGCTACTCTTGATCTGCTGATGATGTGAAGTTGATTCTCAAGTTAATTTAAACAGTTTTGAACGAAAAGTTCATTTCTTCTCTAAAAACTCTTAATAACCAATTATTCAATTTTTTTTCCAAATATTTTCAAACTATTTTCATTTAAACACAAATAATTTCGAAACATGTCAAATAATCCTATGTTTTGGATAGGACTGCTGTTTTTTTTTTTCTTTTTTTCGGGTGGGGGGATTGTTGACTTGTGATACTCCATTAAGATTATGTAAAAATGTAAGACCCTCTTATGCATGTCGATCCTTGCTTTCCTACCTGTATTAACTATTCCGTGGTTTGTGAAAATCTTCTTTTGCTCTCTTCGGGAGCAACTTATTTCAGCATTGGTTTCTATTATCACCTCAGCATTTTTTCCAGCAATTCTTTTGTATGTTTCATTTTTTGCTCTCTACCCCTCTGCAAAAGTCTTTTCTCAAGTAACCATTAAACACATATTTTAATGAAATTGTATTTAAATTATCTAAAAACTCACTTTAATCAATGGGCATGCAAATACTTTACATCTTTTATTTAATGATTGATTTATATCTTACAGTTATAACTTACAAAGAAATGTCCCAACTTATATATAAAATTCCAAAACAAAGCAAGAACTTAATACAAAGTGGGATTCCATCACTACCAAAATCTTATTTCATTCTTGTATGGATGAAATTTGTAATAGCATTTAGAAATAAGAGATGGGAAATTGTGCTAAATTATTTCAATAAGCATGCTAAAAAAATATACCCAAAGCAAATGAAGAATAGAATGGATGGTCTAAGGGGTGATTGGATTTTATGGAAACAATTAAAAGGCAAAGAAACGGGATTGGGATGGAACCATGCTACTAGAACCATTGAAGTTGATGCCACATGGTGGGAGACCAAAATAAAGGTAAATATTTTAATTTTTATATTTTAGCTATTATAAATGATTTAAAAGAATGAGTTTGTTTGAATACCAATTTATCTTTGTTTTTTGTGCAAGAGAATAGGGGATATGCCAAATTTCGTTAACACGAGTTGAAATATCATGATGAATTTGAGTACATATTTGGGAATATAGTCACAACACGTGAACATGCATGGACACCACTAATGAATGTACCAGTTGAAAACAATACCAGAAATTCAAATCCAATCATGGTAGGAAGACTTCAATATTGATGAAAATTTTAGCCCTGTGACAAACACTCAACTCAAGAGGAAAAGGATGGCGTTAGAAGAAATAGGGAAAAAGATGACAAAGAGTAAGACAAAGGTTGAAACTACAACAAGTGTGAAACTGTCATTGGAACAAATAGCTGATGCAGCAAAAAGTCAAAATGCATTTGAAGTAGCCAAAATCTCAACGTCATCCCAAATCACTAGACAATACTCTATTCCAGATTGCATTCACGTATTGAAATTTTTAAAAGATGAGGGAGCATTGAGTCAAGATCAATTCAGTTGGACAGTGAAATTGCTTATGTCTGAACAAATGAGAATTATTCTTATGTCATTGCCTAAAAGAAGTGACAAGCTAGACCGGATCCTATATAACTATGATTTAGCCAAAAACTCTAGTAATAGTAATTAAATAAGTTAAAATTGGATTTGGTATTTCTTATTAACATATGGAACTTCAGATTATTATCTTTTTATATTTGTATTATTTGTTTTTATATGTAATCGAATTGGTGTTTGTAAGAGTTTGCTATTATCTATGTTATATTTATTTGGATGTTATATGTATTATATTGATGTGTTTGCAACAATATTTTGGTTTATACTAATATGTTTTGATGTTATGATACATGTTGGTAAATGCCTACGTAAGGGCATTTTCTATAAATAAAAATAGAGGAAGTTACCCTTAACTAACTAACAATCCCTTAACCTTCCTAAGGAAATAACTCTCCCTCTTCCTCCATACATGAGTGAGTATTTGTTATGTAAATTTTCGAGTTCTTGTGAAAAACTCTTGCACTTGATTGAGAGACAAAAATAGAGGGCTGGAGAAATTTTTGAGTAAAAAAATTTCTCCCATCATTGGGTTTGCCAAATAATGAGTTGAGACGTCATGGTAATACGGTGGTGGTTCGTTTTGTGATCATCATCCCGACCGAATGATCCATACGAGGGAGTTTACGGATCGGTTGATTTTTCGGAAGTCTACATATTGAGATATTTACCCAAAATTTTTGAATTTATAATTTATACGCTTCTGCATATGTATGTAGTTTAATAAATCTAATATTGGTATCAATGCAATCATTAGATTTATTTTAAAAAAATTTCAGAATTTTTTTGGATATAAAATATGTAGGGTAAAAATTTAGGATTCAGATTACGAATGAATTTCGTGAATCCAAGAATACTACGATATTATCCATGATTTGTAGATTACAAATATAATTTTTTCGTAATTTTTGGAGTATGTTTAGACCTTGAAATGCAAGGTCGAAGTTCTCGGCCATTAATGGTGGTCGAGACATAAAATTTTAGATTTGTCGAGTTAGAGAATAAATTGATCTATAAAATTGATATAAATGTGTTACTTGTGTGAAGATCTACATTTTGACATATATATTGCATATTGTTGTTGCCAGAAACGGTGGTCATGAAGGGCTGAAACTTTGAATGTTATGATTCGCCAAGACCAGGGCTTATTTCTCCCAAAAATCAAGTTAGGGATAAATTGGGACGGTTAAATTTTGAATAACAGTCGAAATCTAAGCCAAAATCTAGCCGGAATGGTGTTTTCCGGCAACCAGGTCGTGCAGACCCAATTACAAAGAATTGGGCGAAGAAGACCCGACCAACCCGCAGGCGCATGAGGTACATGCGTGAGGAAGGAGCGCAAGGCTCCTGGCAGCAGGATTGTGCAGTTCACGCGTGATGAGTTGCGTGAACAGGATCTGGAGGTCCGAGTCGATTTCAACCGAGGTCCGCCTCCCGACTTACTTACTGACCCAGAGCACAACTCAGGGAGCGCGTGAAGGAGTGTGGCAGACACACTGCATGTCTGGCGCATGCTGCTGCAAGCTATAGGCACGTGGTGGCGCGTAAAGGCATTCTGGCTTGGCATGGAGGCGCGCGAGACCACCGAGGGTGAGTCAGGTCATCTTGGATTGAATTTTTCCAATTTTTTGAGGGTTTCACATCCATATTTGTGACTTTTTATAGGTTTTGTGTATCGAATCTAAATCCGAATGGTAAGTTACGATTTCAGATTATGGTGTATGTAGTCTGTTGAATCATATGCTTAGTTTAGAGTTTGTACTCGAATCATACACTCGCACAAAATATGAAAATAAGTATTAATAAGTTACTAAAATCTCTCTAGCTGCATTAAAAACTGTCGTAATAGATTTTTGTAAAGATTATAAACTGAATGGTGACAATTGTGAGATTTTTTACTAGAAAATTCAATTTAATTTCAAGGACAAAGATTTGTATAAGATTCTCAGATATGAGATGGTAGGTCTCAGAGAGGGTACCATACCTCAGTATATGCAAGATAAAAGATCTATCGTCTGTGGAAGAAAACCAAGTTAGGACAATTCTTATCAGTGACATGCTCAATGATATGACCACGGTTTATGAACAATATCCTACAGTTATGTCAGTTTGACTCGTCCTAAAAGAGCATTATGGTGCTCTTTCAGCTCCTGAGATGAGAATGCTAATTTATAAGTTTATGACTTATAAGAAAATGGATGATCATGCAATGATACAACGTTTGATGTAAAATGTCGAGTATGATCGCCGAGTTAAGAAATGCGAGCAAACCCATTTTGGATGAGGTTCAGGTTCTGGGTGTGTTCCAAACTTTTATTTAATTCATGGGAGACCATGAAAATCTGTCTCACGTCTGACGAAGGTACTCGTACTTTTACTGATGTGAGTAGATACAGTGAACTCGAGGAGAAGCACTTAGATGCAAGTAGCCCACACTCGAATCATGCTTATGCAATGGAGTCGAGTAAAGACTCCCATAGTAGCTAACGAATAGCATAAGTAGAAGAAGATGACTCAACGTCCAGACAAGAAGAAACAATCCGAAAAATCCGACAGCAAAATACAAAAACACAAGAAGAAGGAATTTGATAATACCAATACAAAGTGTTATATCTGTGGTAGACTTGATTATTTCATTCATGAGCATAACGAGTATAAGAAATGTCCTTCTCCTTTACGTAGATTAAGTTTTGTCTTATTTGCTATGATGCTCACTATTTCCTCTTCTTTGTAGATTATGAACTTAGAATCCGCCAACCACGTAGTTTGGACAAAAGTGTGTACGTAAAGTTCTGCTGAGTGAGTCCTCATGCTAAGAGGATTTATATGAGGAACGAAACATTTGTCATTGTCAGCAGAGAGATTGATACTTGCAAATTGGAGTTGCAATGTGGACAGATTCTGTATTTAAATGACGTTCTTTGTGTTCTGGATATTTGATGAAACTTAATTTCAGTACTTTATTTGGATTGCCGAGAATATGTTTTACTTTTTTCGGAAACTCTAATGTTTCCATTAGTTATGATAATTCTTTCGATTGTTTTGGTTCTATCCCTGATGGAATATATGCACCGGATGTTGTTTCCTTAAATGGTATTTCTTGTTATTCTTCTATTGCCTTTACATCTGATTACATAGATGATGATGTAAATGTATGACATAGTAGACTTGGATATATAGGGTAGGAGAAGATGAATTGATTAGCACTCTGTTGGACCCGCTAACTAGATTCGAGTTGCTCGTATATGATTTTTTCCTAGTCAACAAAGTTACAAGAAAATAATTTGACAACACAATGAGAGTTGGGACTCCGTTATAGTTGGTTCACTCTAATATCTGTGGTCCTATGAGTATGAGAACCCAAAATAAAATTGTGTACTTTGTTACGTTCATATACAATTACACGCATTTCAGTTACGTCTATCTGATCTCACACAAATCTGAGATATTAGAATGTTTTAGTAGGTTTATTAGCGAGATTGAGAATCAGTTAAATTTTTGAGTGAAAACTATTAGAATCGATTGCAAGTATTTGTCAAAATAATTTAAAGAACTCTATTTCAAGAAGTATATTACGAAATAGTTGACCATTCCTGTTACTTCTAAACAAAATGGAGTAGCCGAGATAAGGAATAAAACTTTGTTGGAGATGGTGAGGTATATGATGGCGTGGGCCAATTTGTCCATCTCCCATTGGGGAGATGTTTTATTGACTACAATCTATGTCCTCAACCATGTCCAATCAAAGTATGCAGTCAGTACCGTATTTGAGTTTTGGATAGGGAGGTAGCCTGATCTTAGTTGCTTTGTTTGAGCTCAAGGGGTTGTGCCGTATATATCCACGATTTCTCGCATTTATAGGCAAGTTAGGCCCGTGAGAAAAGAAATATATTTTTATATGATAATCAGAACACTCCAAGGGGGTATGTATTCTTAGGTGAGCATACAGATGACACTATTATTGAAATTGAGTCTCGTGATACCACATTTCTTGAGAATGATTTCTCTAAGAGATTTAAAATCAATTTAGACTTTATCTTCTATGAGATAAATGAGATTGATAGCTCAGGTAAGCTTGGTAGCTCAGATGAGCCTCACGGCAGGATACAAGATTCCATTACGGATCTTGATCCTAGTGGGAATGATTCATCTAGAGGTAAAGAGTTTCTCTCTCCTCATAGAAGTACTGAGAACGCGTACTTAAACGTCGCTTTCCGATTGACAGTAAGACCCTGATTATGACTTTTGAGGACTATGAGGAACCTAAAGTAGTCCAAGAGGATCTTAAGGATTTTACGAATGACTATATGTTAGAGGTCATAGATGAAGAGGAGATGATAAGAATCAATGGTGTCTAGGACCGAATTGATTTGTCAAGGGTAGAAGGACCATCAGGAACGTGTAGGTTTTTAAAGTTAAGAGAAAGGCCGATAGATTGGTAGAAAGGTAAAAGGTCCGTCTAGTAACCAAGGGTTATAATTAGATTAAGGGCGTGGACTACCAAAAAATCGTAATCCAATTTATCTCAATCAATTTACTTTTAGCGATTGTCGTGAACATGGATCTAGAGTTATACCAGATAGATGTAAAGACCGCTTTTCGTAATGGAAGCTTGGATGAGGATATCTACATAGAGCAACCCTCTGGGTTCGTTCTAGTAGGTCATGAGGAGAAGGTCTTTCAACTTCAAATGTCGATATACAACCTAAAGCAGCCATCCGGGTGGTGATATCTAAGATTTCTCGATAAGGTGATTTCTTATGGTTTTATAATAGTCGAGAAGGATCATTATGTCTTCTGATACGTTTCGATAACTCTTTTGTCATCATATTCTTATATGTGATTGACATTTTATTGTTTGAAAACAACAGAGAGTATATGATATTGTTGAGTTTTGATAAGAAGGATATAGATAAAACTTAATTCATTCTCGAAATTAGGATATAGTGGGATCGTTTAAGAAGGATGTTGACTCTTTAATGAGAGTTCCACATTAGGAACATTCTTGAGTATTTCGAGATGAGTGATTACATTAATAGATACTCATATCGCTAAAGGTGAACACCTGACTCTTAACATATATCCTAAAATTCAGAAAGAAATGAGGAAGACTAGCTGAATTCCCTATACCAGTGCAATGGGTAGTCTAGTGTATGCATGAGGCGTACATGATCGAACATTTGTTTATGCAGTCTATTAGGTGAATAGATATCAATTGAATCTTGGAAGGGATCAATGGAGAGTAGTGAAAAGAATTCTGAAATATTTCAAGGGAATTGTGGACCTCTCATTGTGTTACGGAGGAGGTGATTTGCATCTCATTGGGTATTTAGACACTGACTGAGGTGGCGATCTGGATAGACACAAATCAACATCAGTTTTTTGCTGTTTTGCTCAATAAATGATACCATGTCTTAAAAAGTAAGAAGCAAATTTGTGTATTTTTTTCTATGATAGAGGCTGAACTTATGGGATGCTCAGTGGCAGTTCTCGAGAGTATTCGTTGGAGATTTCTAAATGACTTTGGAGTTGTGGCAGATAGTGGAAGGCCAATAATAATTTATTTTGATAATCAAGCCATCATTGCCACTAATCGAAATCTTAAATATCACAATAAGACCAAATACATTGATATTGATACAATTTTGTGAGAGGTATCACCGAGAAGGGTGTATTGATGATTAAGTATACTTTTATACACAACATGATGACTGATCTCTTCAACAAACTCATTGTGATAGATTCCTCTGTGAGATATATGAAATCATTGAGTTTATATGTAATATGACATTTCTCATTTGTACTATGTTGATGTTTATTATGCTTATTGATATATATATAACATATGTACATTATTCAGTCACAAGTTTATTTGTTGCACTTGTTAGAATATAAGTCGTCATGATATATGTTCAAGATGAGGTTATATACAATATGACTGATATGGACATACCCACATTCATGTTGTCTATGACTAGTCAAGTTGAGATCTCAGATATCACTTGCATCAAGTGATATTGTCTCTGGGATACTCTCTCTGAGATCTATGGTTAAAGTCTTATATGTACACTGAGTCTCATACATGTACAATGTTAGAGAAATCTGACCTATACTCTTTTGAGAGATATGGGAATAACATTATGGCACGTGTTTCATACCGCATGTGATAAGACGACCAAGAGATAGTAAGAGTTATTATTTGAGATGATAATATGATTATGATCTCCATTCCACTGTATAAGACTCGAGATCTATCAAGTGGGATCTCTTGTACCCTTAAGACTTTTGTCTATCTCTTACGATTTTATTTTGGTGTTACTAGTTTAACATGTCACCAAAAAACCATGGTTGATTCAATTCGGCGGTGCATGTCTAGGAAAATAGCTAAAATAAGATTAAAAATTAGTGTATGAAAGGAAAACCAATTAGTATTACATCATGATGTTGTATTCATTGGTCAGCGTATTATGTTTATCTATGTTAGGATTCAAACATGATAGTGAATACACAGTCAAGTAAATGATTGATGATCACTTTCAATGAGAAAAATAACTTGATGGATGTAATTGCATTGAGTTTAGGGTCAGCGGTTCATTTTGGTACTAACAGTGGCTTCTCGGTTATCCTAACAAGTGTATTGAGAGGTCTTTACTTGCAAATGTACTCGTTGGTTGTACGGCACCTGTCACGCCCCAAACTGGGTTCGTGAGCAGCCGCCCGTTGCTCTGAATATCGACTGTATTTTTACAGAAAATCGGATAGAATCTCCCCATAAATCGGAAATCTCCCATGTACAAATAAACCTATTTAATTTAAAATTATCCTGTCAATAAAATAAAATGATCATTCCGGCCTCACAACAACCTACCAACCACAGCAGACATCCAGAACAACGCCAGACTATGTAAATTATCAACAATCCTAGCCACAGACCTCTACTGTCATGTCCAACTAAAGCATGAACAGCCGTCACACCGAGCAGGCCTAAAGTTTATACAAATGTATAACAAATTTCCCAAGTAGAAAATTTAAACGCTTACAGATGTCTCAATGCAAATAAAATGGACCGAAGCAAGAGTTATGCACAAAACTGCCCATAAGTTATATAGTCATCCCATAATATACACGGCCAACTACGGATCTGAATATCAAGACGACATAGGGTCGAAACAAAGTACGAAATTTATATTTCAAATTTAACTTAAACCTCACCGTCGTATATATCAAATCTTAGGGTATGCTGTCAAACCCTCTAGAGTCTGAAATGTCACTCTATCACAAAAATCTTGTCTGAGGAAGGAAAATAGAGGGGTGAGTATCATGAGAAGATATCCAGTGAGTGAGGGGGATAATATCAAGCATAAATAGTGTGGGTAAACCATTAGAGTGTCAAATAATATCATTTGAAACAAAAATTTACATTTCGTAACAAAACATAATATGTTTAGCAATTTGAAATCATTTAAACAATTACACGATACAAATATGTATGCATCCATTTAAAAATCAAATAATAGTAGAGCAAGGCAAAGATAATCCTGACAAAGGTCAACCATGACCAAGAACAGGTGCATCGGGGGCTTTATTATGCATAGACCTTAAAATCGCTCTCTACCCCAACATTGGCCATGAGTTTGCTGGGGCTAACTCATCATCGTGTATAGGATCTCGTCCGGTGCTAGAGGTAGCATCACACTCGTCCTCCCCCATCAAGGGTTCAACCGGCCGTGCCTATAACCCCTAGAATCAATGACGTTTGTGGATACCTCCTGTAGAAGCGTATCCGGGCAACCCGTGCCTCTACAAACGCCCTTCGTAATTACGGAATCATCAATGTCATCATCATAGTATCACAACGGCACAACATCCCACAAGAAAGAATCATATCATGCATAACTAGTGGGCATCCAACCCACATAGTTTATCAAAGCATTTGAAATCCGCGTACCAATACATTTCATCAAATCATTTCAAAACTGTATACCAATGCAACCGTAAAAAGGAATTTATAAATTTTCAAGTAATGATACAATTTTTGTTTCATGTCAAACCATGGATGCATAGTAATCGTAAACATAATTTAAGACACTCCAATAATCACAAAACAGATTTTAATATCATACGGCAAATCAATGTATATCAAAAGTTTGTTTTATCGAAAATACGGAGAAAACACGTTTCACTATTTTATGCAAAAGATTAGAGTTCCACTCACATTTCTAAGGAGGGTGTTCACTCCCTATCTTTCAATTCAATCCAATTGACTCCTAGAGTCTCCAAAAGACAAACATAATCAATCATCACAATTTAATATCAAATAAAGGTCTAATATGAGATTTTCAATTTTTCTTTCAAATTTAATACAACTTTAATTGACACAATCCCCTTTCTAGATTCCCGTTTCATCACTTTCGAATCATTTGGCTTACCAATGATCAAATTTAACAACATAGGGGCGCTTGTGCTTGTGCAGAGGAGGAAGGTGTTGCTCGTAAGAGATCGCGCGCTGGGCTTGTGGGAGATCGCGCGTTGGGCTCGCGCGGAGAGGATCGCGCTGTGACGGAGGAGCTGCAGTCGCAGGGAGGGAGCAGTGGTGGAGAGAGAGAGCAGCGGCGGAGGGAGAGAGCAGTGGCGGAGGGAAGAGAGCAGCGGTAGAGGGGAAGAGCAGCGGCAGAGGAGAAGAGGCGTAGAGAGAGAGAGAGAGAAAGAGAGAAAGAGAGAGAGAGAGAGAGAGAGAGAGAGAGAGAGAGAGAGAAAGGGATTAGGGCTAAAAGCCCTAATCCAATTTTGGGAAGGGGGTGTTGCGTTTTGCCTCAAAACGCAGCACTCCGTTGCCCTTTTTTTTTTACTTTGATCATTATTATTATTATTATTATTATTTATATATATATATATATATATTCATTTTACCCTAATTTTAACGAATACGGCAATAATTTAAATATACCAAAAATTTAATTTAAATACCCTGAAATCAAAAATCAATATAAATAAATAAAATTTCTCGTACAAAAAAACGATATCACAGAATCGGTGTTACATTTTCTAACCCCCTAAAATCAAGTTTCATCATCGAAACTAAAAGATGACTAAACTGCAAATAAATTGGGGTACTGTCTCCTCATAGCCTTCTCAGGCTCCCAGGTTTCCTTCTCGACCTGATCACTCCTCCACAAAACTCTGATCAATGTGACTTCTTTGCTCCGTAACTTTCTAACTTGCCGATCTAGAATAGCCACGGGCTGAACTGGAAGACTAAGCTCCTCTCGTAACTTAACAGGTGGAGGTTCAAGTACATGAGAAGGATCAGCCAAGTACTTCCTGAGTACTGAGACATGGAAAATATCATAAATACGAGAAAGTTCATCCGGCAACTCTAACTTGTATGTCACACTCCCAACTCTCTCAAGGATACGGAAGGACCCAATATATCTGGAGCTTAACTTGCCTCGCTTCCTGAACCGTATAACTCCCTTCCAAAAAGATATTTTCAAGAAAACCATATCTCCCGTAGCAAACTCAAGAGGTCACCACCTACGATCAGCATACGTCTTCTGTTTGTCCTGGGCGGCTTTCATTTGCTCACGGATGACCTTAACTTTATCTTTTGTTTGCTCAATCAACTCAACGCTGCTGAGATGTCGCTCTCCAACCTCATCCCAGCATATCAGGGTGCGACATTTCCTGCCATACAGTGCCTCATACAGAGGCATCCCTATAATAGTCTGATAGCTATTATTATATGCGATTTCGACCAGTGGAAGGTGTCGATTCCAACTACCATGAAAATCAATGACATATGCCCGAAACATATCCTCAAGCATCTAAATCATCCTCTCAGACTGGCGTCTGAGGATGATATGCCATACTGAACTTCAATCTAGTACCCAATGCCTCCTGCAACTTGGGCCAAAATCTAGATGTGAACCTGGGGTCCTTATCTGAAACAATCGACACGGGCACCCCGTGAAGCCGAACTATGGTATCAATGTAGAGACGTGCCAACGCCTCTAAGGAATAGTCACCGCAGATAAGGATAAAATGTACAGATTTGGTGAGTCGATCGACAATCACCCAAATCGCATCATGTCGTGTAGAAGTCCGCGGCAATCCCATCACGAAGTCTATAGTAATATGCTCCCATTTCCACTCAGGAATGGGAAGAGGCTGCAGTGTGCCCGCTGGACGCTGATGCTCGACCTTCACCTGTTGGCACACCAAGTATCGTGCTACAAACTCTGCTATATCCCTCTTCATGCCTGACCACCAATAGCTACCCCTGATGGTCCGGTACATCTTTGTACCCCTAGGATGCATAGCATATGCAGAAAAATGTGCTTCCTCAAGGATAGCACGCTGAAGATCACTATTGGCCGGGACACACACTCTGTCTCTGAATACCACGAGTCCATCATCACGGACTCTAAAGTCTCCGCCCTTAGCTCTGTGGACTCTATCCGCAATACCCTGAAACTCTTCATCCGTACTCTGGAGCTCCCTGATACGGTCAAACAAAGTCGGCCTGACCTCAAATCTGGCTAGTAAGCCTCCCTGATCATCGTTAGTCAAACTGACTCCTAAGGCTCGGAGTCCCACTAAACAAGAAAGGTAGGCTTTCTCTGTCGACTGTGAGGATGATACTGACTTCCGACTCAAGGCATCTGCCATAACATTTGCCTTGCCCAGATGATAGTCAATAATGAGATCATAATTTTTGAGGAGTTCTAACCTTCTTCTTTATCTCAAATTCAACTCCTTTTGGGTAAAAAGATACTTTAAACTTTTGTGATCCGTGAATACCCTATAAGTCACCCCATAAAGATAATGCTGCCATATCTTCAACGCGAAGACTATGGCTGCCAACTTTAAATCATGTGTCGGGTAGTTAATCTCGTGTTTCTTCAGCTGTCGCGAGGCATATGCAATAACCCGACCATCCTGAATCAGAACACAACCCAATCCCTATCGGCTAACATCACTGTATACTATATATTCCTGACTGCTAGTGCAAAAGGCTAAAATAGGAGCGAATGTCAACCGTTGTTTGAGCTCTGGAAGCTCGCCTCACAACGGTCATCCCAAACAAACTTGACCCCCTTCTGGGTCAATCTCGACAATGGAGTAGCTATCCGGGAGAATCTCTCTACAAATTTACGATAATACCCGGTCAAACCGAGAAAATTACGACTCTCGGTAATTGTTTGTGGCTACTCCCACTTCACTATAGTCTCAACCTTCCGCAAATCAATATAAATACCTTCCATGGAGACAATGTGCCCCAAGAATGCAATTTGTCTCAGCCAAAACTCACATTTCGAGAATTTGACATATAACTGCTTCTCACGAAGTATCTGCAATACCACCCGAAGGTGCTGAACATGATCTTCATCACTCCGTGAATATATCAAGATGTCATCGATGAATGTGATGACGAACCGATCCAAGAAGTCGTGAAAAACTCGATTCATCAGATCCATAAAAGTAGATGGGGCAGTAGTCAGCCCAAACGGCATGACTAGAAACTCGTAATGGCCGTATCGGGTGCGAAAAGCTATCTTGGGCACATCTTCGGTCCGAATTATCAACTGATGATAATCCGAACGGAGATCAATTTTAGAGAAAACCCTAGCTCCCTGCAGCTAATCAAACAAGTCATCGATACGTGACAGGGGATATCAATTTTTTATGGTGACTTTGTTCAACTACCTATAGTCCACACAAAACCGAAATGTATCATCCTTTTTCTTTACAAACAGCACCGAAGCACCCCAGAGTGTAGTGCTAGGGCGGATAAACCCCTTATCCAGAAGTTCCTGCAACTCAATCTCAAAATCGAACTCCGGAACTAGTGGTAATCCGAGAAACTCCTCGGGTAATACCTTTGGAAACTCCTGCACCACAGGGATATCTCCAAGTCTCGGTCCCTTAATGGTGGTATCGACAACATAAGCCAGATAAGCCGCACTACCATGGTTTACCAAGCGTCTGGCCTTCATAACAGATATAATACAGCAGCGCAATTCTCGGCTCTCGCTCCGGAAAACTAATGGTGGCTGTCCGGACCTCCGAAACTCAACCTCTTTCGTGAAACAATCCACGGAAGCCTGGTATAAATTTACCCAATCCATCCCTAATATGGCATCAAAATCCGTGATAGGGAGCGGAATCAGATCTGCCTCTAATACTGTCTCCCCAATACCGACCTCATAGCCCCTATAGACTGTATCTCGAATGATATGCTTGTCAAGAGGAGTGACTACCATAATCTCCTCATTAAGTGGCGAGAGAGGTCTATCAAAAAGGCAAGCGAACGTGTCGCTCACATATGAAAAATTTGACCCGGTATCTATAAGAATATAGGCGTCGAAACCAAATATTTGTATGGTACCTAAAAATATAAAAAAGATTAAAGATATTTAAAATGCGAAGAAAAATAGACAAATTCATATGTATGTATCAAACTAGTTAAATTTCTAAAACTTTAACTAGTCAAAACTGTACATCGACATCATGATATACAAAAAGATCATACAGAAAGTATAACAAAAGTACTACACTGAGGGATTTACGAGAGGATTACCCATAATAATATCAGGGTTTCCCTGTGTGCCCTCCTGTGTCATCGCAAACACACGAGCCTGGGCCCTAGGCTACTATCGCGATGATTCTGGCATTGTATTACTCCCGGCTGCAGTCCGAGAGCGGTAAGAGCTGAGTGCGCAGGTACCCCCTGCTAGCCTGTGCGAAACATACCAATACAACTCTGCAAAGTCGATCCTCCTCGACCTAAACTGGGGCAGACACTCCTAACGTAACCTTACTTCCCACACTGGAAGCAAGTAACTTGTACTTTACATGCCCCAAAAGCATGGTGGCTGCTGCATCTATGGCAAAAGTGCTGTCTCTGTGTAGTAGACTGTGTAGAGACACTAGGGGCTGGTACCCCAAAACCCTGTGGTCGAGATCCCTGTCCCGGTCCTGCTGGTCTGAAGCTAGAAGAACCTTTGGGATATCCAGAATCTCTACCCCTCTTCGAAGACTGTCCACCCTGTGACGTAGTCTTCCTCTTCTGGTGACTCTCCCTTTGTCTAACCTCCGCTCGGACGATCTCTTTCGCACGATATGCTGAATCATACACCTCTGATAGTGTAAAAGAGGGAGTCACCGTCATATACTTCCTGATATTCAATTGGAGACCATCTTCAAACTTGAACCTCATTTGAGCCGGTGTAGTCATGTCGGGGACAAAGGCCGCTAGTCGTTTGAGCTCAGCCTCGTACTCTGAAACTAATCTCATCCCTTGGCATAAGTGCAGGAACTTCGTCCTCATCCGGTCCTGCTGGAACAGGGTGAAGTACCTACGGTCGAACTCTCGTAGAAAGTCCTCCCACCGCAGGGTCTGTGTAGCACTATCACGGATAGCCTCCCACCACAAGAGGGCATCTCCGTCGAGGAGTCTCTCAGTAACTCTCAATCTGAGCTCCTTTGACAACTCCAAATCTGTAAGGATCCTATGAATCCTGTTGATCCAGTGTTTCGCCGTTACGGCATCACTGGATCCTGAAAAGTCTATGCATCCATGCTGCTGAGACTCTTTCACCAACTCGTGAGCTCGTGGATGCATCTCAAAGTAGCCGACGTCTCATCGGTCGAAGTAGAAACAGAAGGACCGACCACCGAAGGAGGAACCGGTGTCGTAAGAGCAGGTACGGCCGTAGGTGCGGTCGCTAGAGTCTATAGTAGAGGTGGAGACATCTGCGCCCCATATCTACTATACTACTGCCTTAAGACATCGAGTGATGGTGGAGGAATCTCAGCTGTAACAGCCGTTGGAGGTGCTGGGGGTGGCGTTGGTGAGCGTGCTCGAGTAGAGGAAGCATCCTCTGGCACTCGTGGCGCCTCAGGTGCCCTAGGTGTATCAGACACTGAAAGACCCTCAAGTGATGCGAATCTAGCACCTCTCCTACCACGTCTAGGTGGCATAATTCTGCAAAAAGAATACATTTTTATTATATAGAAATCAAAAATTATGGTTAATTGCTCCGTAACTAACTCTCTTAAAAAAATGAACTATAATTCAAACCATTTGAATGCGAAATAACGGGTTAGATGCGTTATGTATCCAACTCCATAAAATAGATGAATTTATATGCCTATGGCCAAGTATGGGACTTTAAATTACTGTATGAAACTTTCTAATGCATTAAGGACTTTTCATATATTTGGGAAGACTTTTACTACTATCTTTTCTCTAACCTAGATGCTTTGATACCAATAGAACTGTCACGCCCCAAATCGAGTTCGTGAGTAGCCGCCCGTTGCTCTGAATGTCGGCTGTATTTTTATAGAAAATCAGACAGAGTCTCCCCATAAATCGGAGGTCTCCCATGTACAAATAAACCTGTTTAATTTAAAATCATCCTATAAATAAAATAAAATGGTCATCCCGACCTCACAATAACCTACCAACCATAGCAAACATCCAGAACAACGCTAGGCTATGTAAATTACCAACAATCCTAGCCACAGACCTCTACTGTTATGCCCAACTAGAGCATGAGCAGCCGCCATACCGAGCAGGTCTAAAGTTTATACAAATGTACAATAAATTTCCCAAGTAGAAAGTTTAAATGCTTACAGATGCCTCAATGCAAGTAAAATGAATCAAAGTGAGAGTTATGCACACAACTGCCCATAAGTTATACAGTCATCTCATAATATACACAGCCAACTACGGATCTCAATATCAAGACCACATAGGGTCGGAACAAAGTACGAAATTTATATTTCAAATTTAACTTAAACTCACTGTCGTATATACCAAATCTCAGGGTATGCTGTCAAACTCTCTTGAGCCTGAAATGTCGCTCTATTACAAAAATCATGTCTGAGGAAGGAAAAGAGAGGGGTGAGTATCATGGGACGATACCCGGTGAGTAAGGGGGATAATATCAAGCATAGATAGTATGAGTGAACCATTGGAGTGTCAAATAACATCATTTGAAACAAAAATTTATATTTCGCAGCAAAAAATAATATGTTTAGCAATTTGAAATCATTTAATCAATCACACGATACAAGTATGTATGCATCCATTTTAAAAATCAAATAATAGTAGAGCAAGCTAAAGATAATCCTGGCAAAGGTCAACCATGACTAAGGACAGGCGTATCGGGGGATTTATTATGCATAGACTTTAAAATCACTCTCTACCCCTACGTTGGCCATGAGTTTGCTGGGCTAACTCATCATCGTGTATAGGACCCCACCCGGTGCTAGACGGTGGCGTCACACTCGTCCTTCCCCATCGAGGGTTCAACCGGCCGCGCCTATAGCCCTTAGAATCAATGACGTTTGTGGATACCTCCTGCAGAAACGTATCCGGGCAACCCGTGTCTCTATAAATGCCCTTCGTAGCTACGAAATAATCAATGTCATCTTCATAGAATCACAAGGGCACAACGTCCCACAAGAAAAAATCATATCATGCATAACTAGTGGGCATCCAACCCACATAGTTTATCAAACCATTTGAAATCCGCGTGCCAATAAAATTCATCAAATCATTTCAAAACTGCATACCAATGCAACCGTAAAAAGGAATTTATCAATTTTCAAGTAATCGCACAATTTTTGTTTCATGTCAAACCATGGATGCATAGTTATCGTAAACATAATTTAAGACACTCCAATAATCACAAAATATATTTTAATATCATATGTCAAATCAATGTATATCAAAGCATGTTTTATTGAAAACACGACAGAAAATACGTTTCACTATTTCATGCAAGAGATTAGAGTCTCACTCATATTTTTAGGGATGGTGATCACTCCCTATTTTTCAATTCAATCCAATTGACTTCTAGAGTGTCCAAAAAACAAAGCTAATCAATCATCAGAATTTAATATCAAATAAAGGTCTAAGATGGGATTTTCAATTTTTCTTTCAAATTTAATACAACTTTAATTAACACAATCCCCTTTTTAGATTCCCGTTTCATCACTTTCGAATCATTTGGCTCAC
Organism: Dillenia suffruticosa; assembly: GCA_033439265.1. Lineage (NCBI taxonomy): Eukaryota > Viridiplantae > Streptophyta > Magnoliopsida > Dilleniales > Dilleniaceae > Dillenia > Dillenia suffruticosa. Next base: position 11,086,327 of record JAVTVX010000004.1, on the reverse strand, counting down.
CAATGATCAATTTTTCAATATTTCTCATTTTCTCTAATTTTCTTCGAATTTAACATTATATAGTTTCCGATTCTAAATTGCACATAATTTCGACAAACTTAATTCAAATATTGAACTAATTGTATTTCTCTCACCTAGGGTTTCTCGGATCTCAGACCTAGTTTTCGTTCGCCCGTCGAACTGGTTTGAAATCTGTAATATTTTCAAATTTGAAATGAGGTTAACAACTAATTAAATTTCTAAACGCCAAACCCTAAAATTATATCCAATTATAGTCGTTACCTGTAGTAAAGAAGATGCAGGTGAGCTCTCAAAGGGAACAGCTGGTCACAGGCTCGCGGGCCGTCGCGGGCTCACAGCTACAGTGGGCTTGCGGGTCAGCAGCCCAGCTTGCTGGCCGCAGTAGGCTTCGCGGGCCACAGTGGGCTCATGGGTCAGCTGTGGGCTTCGCGGGTCAGCAGTAGGCTTCGCGGCCTGGAGGGCACTGACGGGCTAGGGCTCATGCTCACGAGCTGGAGCACTCGTGGGCAGGAGCACACGTTCATGGGAGGTCTGCAGTCTTGCGCTCACGGGCTGAGGCACGTGCTTGCGAGCTGAGGCGCGCGCTTGCGAGCTGAGGCGCGCGCTCGCAAGAGCATCGCGCGTTGTGAGGCGCCCGCGCTCGCGCAGGGGTCGCGCACTGTGGCATACTATGCTCGCGTAGAGAGTCGTACTGGAGCGCGCTCGCGCTCGTGCAGGGATCGTGCAAGGGCTCTTGCACTTGTGCAGAGGAGGAAGGCACTGCTCGAGGGAGATCGCACACTGGGCTCGCAAGGGGAGGATCGAGCTGAGGTGGAGGAGTTGCAGTCGTGGGGAGGGTGCAGCGGTGGAGAGAGAGAGCAGCGGCGGAGGGAGAGAGTAGCGGCCGAGGAGAAGAGAGTAGTGGCGGAGGGGAAGAGCAGCGGCGGAGGAGAAAGGCGGAGAGAGAGAGAGAGAGAGAGAAAGAGAGAGAGAAAGGGATTAGGGCTAAAAGCCCTAATCCAATTTTGGGAGGGGGTGTTGCATTTTGCCTCAAAACGCAGCACTCCGCTGTCCCTTTTTTTTTTTTTACTCTGATCATTATTATTATTATTATTATTATTATTATTATTATTATTATTATTATTATTATTATTCAATTTATCCTAATTTTCATGGATACGGCAATAATTTAAATATACCAAAAATTTAATTTAAATAGCCCAAAGTCAAAAATCAATATAAATAAATAAAATTTCTCGTACAAAAATACGGTATCACAAAATTGGTATTACAGCACCCAATCCTGTATGAAAGTCCAGCAGGGTGACATAATAATCACATGAGTTGTGATCTTATAACGGATGTAAAATACTCACATATGCAAGTGAGAGATGTTTGTGAATGTTCATATAAGGGCATTTTCCATAAATAAAATAGGGGAAGTTACCCTTAACTAACTAACAATCCGTTGACCTCCCTAAGGAAATAACTCGCCCTCTCCCTCCATACTGAGTGGGTAAGTGTTATGTAATCTTTTGCGTGTTTGTGAAAAACTCTTGCACTTGATCGAGAGAGAAAAATAGAGGGATGGAGAAAATTTCAAGTAAAAAAATTTCTCCCATCATTGGGTCCACCGGACAGTGGGTTGAGATATCGTGACACTGTGGTGGTGGTTCATTTCATGATCACCATCTCAATCGAGTGATCCATATAAGGGAGTTCGCGGATCGGTTGATTTCTTAGAAGTCTACGCATCGAGATATTTATCTAAAAATTCCAAATTTATAATTTATAGGTTTACACATGCGCATGTAATATAACAAATCTAATAATATAGATGGCTTCTAATGAAACCAGAGCACTAGTACGAGTTGTAAAAAGAAGACGCGCAAAGTTTAATCAAAAAATTTATGGAGTAGTTGCTATTATTTCACATGAAATATTTAATTAAATAAGGTAACAAAATCAGTTATTCCGATGGATGGTAATGGGTTCGGGAGACTATTGATACTTTAGGTGAAAGCTATAGAATGTTTAAGATAAAACCACATGTTGTCTGTAAACTTACACATTTATTAAAAAATAAAGGATGGTTATGTTCATCTAAAGACATGATAGAATTGGAGGCAGTTGCAATGTTTCTTTGGACTTGTACACACAACTAGACAAATCGTAATGTCCAAAATAAATTTGAAAAATTGGGAGAGATTGTGAGTGGAAAGTTTAGTGAAGTTTTAGATGTTTTATGTTTACTGGTCTCAGAAATTGTCAAATCTCTAGATTTCCTACTTGAAGAAGTTCCATCCAAAATAAAAAATGATAATAGATACTAGCATTACTTTCAAGGATGCATTGGTACTATAGATAGAACACATGTTCCTGCTATTGCTCCTACTAAGGATCCAATTCATTTCAATGGTCAAAAGGGATATCCAACACACAATATCATGGTAATGTGTAATTTTGACATGTTCACTTTTGTTGTTATCAGGTGACCTGGTAGTGCACATGACACCTGTATCCTTTCAACTATACTTGAAGAAATGAAGGGCATGTTTTCTCATCCACCTGAAAGTATAATTTATAATTTTTATGATATATAAAACGATGTTATTGTGTAATATAGAATTTAATTTTTTTAATGAACTAATAATGAAACCTTTAACTTTTTTTTAAGGTAAGTATTACATTGTGGACGTCAGATATCCAAACATGAAAGGGTACTTAGCACCCTACAAAAGAGAACGATATCACATTCTTGATTTAAAGTTTGCACTCAGCCACAAAGTGAACAAAAAATATTCAACCATGCACATTCTTCACTAAGAAATATTATTGAAAGAATCATTGGAGTCTAGAAGAATAGGTGGCATATTTTACGTGATATGAAGCCATTTCCACTAGTCAAACAAGAGAAAATTATTGTTGCAACAGCTGAACTTTATAAATTCATTCAAAATTGTGGTGAAGGTCAGGAGTTTGACAGATGTGATCGTAATCCTTATTGTATTCCTGAGGTTCAAGAAAATAGAAACATTGATAAAGAAATAACCAGCATATCTACTCATGGAAGAGTATCGGATGATGATTACATAAATAATGTTCACAACCAAATAGCAGTCTCATTGATGTAAAATAGAAATAGATGACTTGTTATTTATTTATGAATTATGTGTTCATTATAATTCATTTTATTAAACTCTTTTTTTATGATTTATTATTATACATGAACAGTGTTTTTTTTAGGCCAAGGAAATGGGATCTCAGCCATCATTTATAGAGACTTTCGAGAAAAAAGACAAGAACTAAAGTAGGGAGAGAGTTACAGCAGTTATGGTATATAATTTCAATATTTTTAATTGTTTTATAGACACTTTACAACAAAGATTTTAACATATTATATTGCATCTATCATAATAACGTTAGAAGATGAATTTATTAGATTTGTCTATTCCAAATTTTTTTTCACTATTTAAATTGATTTTTTCATTTCTAATTTACACTTTTTTTATCATTATTAATTAAAATTAGGAAATACATAATATCAATTTTGTTACATCATTTCTGAATGGTTGGTTAATTATGTTACGTACTACTATAATTTTTTCCTTTATTTGTTCTGTTATAGTTTTAAACTCTTAATAGTAGTTGAATTTTAATTTCAATTAGAGCACTTCTCATTATCTAAGTATCATTTTCATGGATAAATCAACTAAATACATAAATAGAAGTATGTTTAATTTCAATTCTATAAGTCTATTAAATTTGTAATATTTGATTCACATATTAATTTTTGTGTCTTATTATTTACTGTTAATCACTTAATGAGGAATACAATTTTGTATTTTGATTTTCTTTGTTGAATATTTTATTATATTGTTATTTTAATTTTCTTCTAATTGCTCTTATGACAATACTGGTAAGAAATATGATCAGCTTATACTAAAAAATTCCAGTGGTATGATGATGCTGTTACATCTGAGCCATCTGTTAATAATATGGCTTTATGGCTCGAGGCTACTGGTGGAGCGAAGCAGGGAAGAGTACTTAGGATGGGCTCGTTGAGTAGAATTTGTAGAATCAGTGGTCTATCTTCTTCCACCCAAACACCAGTTAGAACAAAATTAATGCAAATGAACCAAGAGTTGAGCCACTTGAAGGAGCAGTTAGTATAAAAAGATAATGAACTTCAAGCCATGCGCAGAACTCGGGGGAAGAGACAATGAATTTGAAGAGTTTCGTGCACAACAAAGGCTTATGAAATGTAGAGTATCGGATGATGATTACATAAATAGCAGTCTCATTGATGTAAAATAGAAATAGATGACTTGTTATTTATTTATGAATTATGTGTTCATTATAATTCATTTTATTAAACTCTTTTTTTTATGATTTATTATTATACATGAACTTTTATATTATATTGAGATGTGATTTTGTTTGTTAAACTTTTATGTTATATTGTGATTTTTCTTTTTTTTTACCATAGTTTGTTAACTAGTCTCCTTTTTTGGTGGAAATATTGAGGTATACTATTGTGACGAGACTTCCTTAAGTTGCATTTTTAAATGAATTAATGGTCTAAATTCTTCATGGTTAACTATTTTGTGTTTATAAATAATTATAGGTAGTCAACATGAATATTAGGAAAAGAAAATTAAAACTTTGCATGATAGTTTACCGAATCTTATTTAGTTCAATTATATTAATAATAATATTTACTTGAATTAATAACTTGATTTATGTATAATTTTTGTATTTAATAGCTTAAAAAATATTAATTTATTTTTATTTTGATCGTTAATATTTACACCTTTTATTATTGATATCTGAATGGTTAGCAGCATACTTGTAATATATCTATACTCTATATGATAATTTTAACTAAAATTAGATTTTATATAAATTGTTTTGCCAAACAGTTTTTTAAGAAAAATGAGCAAAAAAGAAGGTTTTAGAAGTGAAACTATCAAACAGTTTTATTTTTATTTTTTTAATGTATTATTTTTAATTTAAACTTTAAAGTTACTCTAAGTTAAAAATAATAACAACAATAACAACCTGAATTTTAATTTCAATATTTGGGATTAGTCATTTGAAAGACAAAAATGAAAATAATTAAAAAATAAAAAAATAAAAAAATAAATACAAAGATAAATGAATAAAAAATAAACAAATAAATAAAATCAAAATCAAAATCAAAGGTAAATAAATAAATAAATATCTAAAATATGATAATTTAATTTGTGTGGATTTTTCTACGCCACTCATTTCTATCCAATATCATTTAACAGTGTTTTTTGGATGAAATTCATTTTTTTATGACATTTTTTTTAACAAACAAATGTAGAGAAATAGATGATGAAAAAATAAATGAATAAATTCAGAAAATAGTAATTTAACCAAATTACCATTCTATTTCTATACTTATCAATATTGATTGAGTCTCCCGCATAAGTAGCAGATGATTCCCCATAATTATAAGATCGATTTTTTTTATTCTGCTCACTCCTCCGTCGGCTGTCATCGGAATCCCAAAAGTTTAAAATTCTAAGCCAATTATCTTCGGTGATGTAGTTTGACTTCCTTCGGTTAGTCTTTGCATGATTTAGTATATCTCGGATGTGATGACCGTATTTAAAAAAAAAAAAATTTTCTTATTTCAAACTCATCGGTATCATCCCAATTGAACTTTCACTGCAAAAAATAAAAATACAATTAGTTATATTTAAATTATACACTTATTTTTATATTTAAATTTAGAGGCCTAATTTATCTTGAATTCTCTCTACCATAACTCTTTGATATCATCTGGAGTACTTGTGTAAGACATCGATGCCCCTCCCTAATGGTTGTTAATGATTCTATTCAGCTCATGAATAACACACACATAATTTGTGAATCTATCATAAAATTAGAAACAAAAAATGATTAGTAAAAAAATATAGTTAAATAAACTCATCAACTATATAAATAAAAAACTATTGTGATAATATTTCAAAATTTACTACTTATGAATCTCTACAAGGGGATATCATATCTCGCGTATTTTCCCCCTCAACGTGTGAATCTTGCATTGAAGGTACAACCGAAGCTGCAACTGAAGGAGACGGTGAAGGTACATCACGAGAAGGCGAAGGGGCATGGGAAGGTGCAGTTGAAGCGGACGGTGACGCTGAAGAGTTTGGTCTTGCATCAGAAGATCGTCTATGCCCTCCACGTCAATACTGTCACAAGAGTTTGGTCATGCAAGCAATGAAAATTGCATGTTTATCAAATAATTTAATAGAGTATATGAAAAAACATATCATATTTAAATTGTCTTCTGAAATGATCTATACAAAAAAATACAGCGTATTAGCAAATAATTTTTTGAAAATGAAACATGAGACACTAAATATAACATACAAATTAAGAAACGAAATATACAAATCTAAATGTATTTTCACATTCAAACAATTAAATAAAATTTAATCTGGTATTAGACAATTATAATAAATATTAAAAAAACAACACTTACCGACGATCAAAAATCAAAGTCATCACTGTCATCATCATCCTCATTATCATATTCTTCAATATCAAATTCATCCTCATCTTCATCATCTGTCTCAAAATCAGATTCTTCATCGCCAACCTCATGAATTTCAGTTTGATCCACATCTATCACTACTCCACGTGAATCTCGTAATATTGGAATAATATATTACTCAGTCTAAAACGTGTTGGCAACTTCCTCTTTTTGATATGTTATGTCTTCCCAATGTTCCTTAATTTTTTTTCATGCTTTCACTTTACAAACAGCCCACCAATCAATTTTGTCACGTTTCAAACTAGGATATGATGCATAATACACTTGAATCGTGTGTTGTGCCAATACGAATTGTTCATATCTTTTATAAAATTTTTTATGATTTATTTCGACCAAATTAAATTTTGGATGCACATCCATCCCTTTTACGGGATCAAACCATTGGCACATAAATAAAATGACCCGTAACTCTGCGCCAAGGTACTCTACCTCAAGAATTTCATCCAACAAACCATAAAAATCATTTTTTACACCTCCATCGTTGGATGACTAAACACAAACACCATTATTCATTGTAGTTTTTCTGGTTTCATATTCTTGAGTATGAAAATTATACCCGTTTATAAAATATGATGACCAAGTTCGTACTACTGAGTTTGACCCCATGATAGATAAATTAACAATTCTTGTTGAATTTGATCTTGATTACATTGAACCTGAAGTAAAATAAACGTGTTAATTTTTTATTAATCAAATATTTATAAAATTTCAAAACGTACATATGTTTTGAACCATGTTGCAAATTCTTCATCGCACACACGATTGAACTCATTCATCGATAGTTCAGACCATGAATGTTGAAAAATCCTACCATTAAAGAAGACGATTTATGTCAAAAATTTTATCAGCACAAAGAATACATTTATTTGAAAAAAAGTACTTACTCGAAGTATAGCGTAACTTCTGGACAGTTCAGTAAAATATATGTATGGTATACCCGCCATTCTTTAGTAGTTAAATATCTAATCTTACATGACCCACTTGGTCGACCGAGATAGTTGAAAATAAAGAATGAATTTGAGTTAGAATCAACAAGACTTTCATCATTTCTGCTTGCTCTCCATCTCTTACATTGGACATAAGTCTCGAAATAATATGAAGCAAAAGTTGTCACTTCCTCCGTAATGTATGCATTAACAATAGAGGCTTCAACCCATACTTAATTTTTTACTTTTCTCTTCAATGATATAGAAATCTAATTGTAATTAAATAAAGTGTATCAGAGAATGATATATAATGAATTTAGTAATATAGCATGCACACTAAAGGTTGCTATGAAGAGAAGGTACAAAATTTACCTTTCAAATGGATATATCCATCAATATTGGACGGGACCTGTAACTTTGGCTTCATAAGACAAGTGAACTAAAAGGTGTTTCATAGAATCAAAAAATGACGGAGGAAATATCCTTTCTAGATTACACAAAATGATAGGGATATCTCTTTCTAATTTCGCTATATGTGATTCCTTCAACACTGTTGAGCAAATATCATATAGGAAAATACTTAATTCTGTAATGACGCCCCATACAAAATCTGGTAAAAGTTCCTTAAAAGCAATAGGAATCAATCTTTCCATAAATATGTGATAATTATGACTCTTCAAACCAATCAACTTGCATTCTTTCGTATTTACACATCTCCCAAGATTTAAGGCATAACCATCAGGAAATCTCAATAATTTCAACCATTCACAAACTTTCCGTCTCTTATCCTTATTTATTGTATAAATTGCCTTTGGTTTTGGTCCCTTACTACTTCCATCCACATAAAGTATAGGTCGATTACAATGAAGCCACATATCTTTTCTCGCATTCAAGTTATCTTTCGTTTTTCCAGAGACATCCATCAATGTATTAATCACATTATCAAAAACATTTTTTTCGATATGCATCAAGTCAAGATTATAATGAATCAGATGGGCCTTCCAATATGGTAGATCCCAAAATATATTTCGCTTGGTCCATTTATGCTCACTTCCATATCCATACGTTGTACCATGTGGGTATTCAATAACACATGGAAAGTGAGACACTTGCTCCCAAATTTGTTGACCAGTTAATCTCAACGGATGAGGTGTTTTTTCAACTTTATTCTTCGTAAACTCTTTTTTATTCCTTATAAATTTATAATTTTATGGAAAAAATTGTCTAAGACAATCAAAATAACTTGTCTTCTTACCATATTTCAATCTATAGGACTTTGATCTCTCCATACAAATTGGATATCCTAAAACCTCAATAGTATTCCATCCTGATAACATGCCATAAGTTGAAAAGTCATTTATCATCCAAAGAATAGTAGCCTTCATTACAAACATCTGATCAGTGTTAACATCATATGTAAGAACACCATCTCCATAATTGTTTTAACTCCGCAATCAATGGTTGCATATAAATATCTATTAACTTATTTGGATTTTGTGGGCCAGGTATCACCAATGTCAAAAACATATATGGTGTCTTCATGCACATACCTGGAAGAATATTATACGGAGTTAAGATCACTAGCCAACATGAATAAGTTTTTCCTGATTTTCCAAATGGAGCAAACCTATCGGCACAAAGACCTAACCTAATGTTTCGAGTCTCTCTTGCAAATTCAGGATATGTCATATCAAAATTTTTCCATACCTCTGCATCCGAAGGGTGACACATTAACCCTTCTTCTATTTGATGATTTGCATGCCAAGTCACATATTTAGCAGTAGCTTTCGATGCATAAAGTCTTTGCAATCTAGGAGTCAAAGACAAAAAATATATTTGCTTGAATGGTTTAGGTCACTGATTTTGACCTGATCTCCTAATACTCTTGTACCTACTTTGGTTACAGAATTTACAAAATTCTATATTTTCATCAGCTCCCCAAAATAACATGCAACCATCTCTGCATACATCAATTCTTTCCACCGGAAGACCTTAGTCATTCGCTAACTTTTTCATACTATAAAAGTCATTCGGCATTATATGATCACGAGACAATACTTCTCCTATTACTTGAACAATATCATTGAAGCAATTCTCAGACAAATTATGCTCTATCTTGATATTCAATATTCTAGCTGTTAATGACAACTTAGTATGGGTGTCACAACCAGCCCAAAAAGGTTCACTGTAGCTCTCAACATTTCTTGAAATTGGTTAGACAAATAATTTTCATCTTACACATTCTCATCAACATATGTTACTTCTACCCCCTCCAATGGTGATGCATAATTTGTATGTACATCTTCATTTGTTGGTGCAAAACTAGAACTTGCATAGTTTGATTGGGGTACAAAATTGTGACCCACTGTATCAAATACCATCTGCTAATATGGATTTAACTGATCATAATAATTGTGATCCCCTCACACTGAAAAATGCATATTTCGCACATACTCTTCATTAGATATAAACGGTTTACCATGACAAATCCAATTATAGTAATTTAGAGTAAAACCAAATCTACAAAGATATTACCTAACTTTATCACATACATGAAATTTACCATTACCAAACTCTCTATACGGACACCTTAACTTATTCACATGCATAAACTCAACTTTAATAGTAGCAAAATTCAAGAATTGTTCTACCCCACAAATAAACTCATTAGTTAAACCACGACGATCAGATAAATTCTTATTATACATCCAATCTCTTTCGTTTTGCATTGTCGCTGCTTACAAAAATAAAATTTATAAAATATTAATAAATAAAATTATTTAAAAAATGTAGATGATATTGAAAAAAAACGTTAATAAGAAATAATTAACATCTAATAACAAAACATTTAAAAAATATTAACATATATTAAGATAATTTAACAAGTATAAAAACGTTAATAGAAATTATTAACACATACTATTTACACAAATAATAAGAAGTAAATATATTTTTTTTTATAGTGAGTCCCAAAAAAAATATATAAATAATTTATAATTATTGCAATTTATGAAAATGCAACATACATACATGCACACTAGGAGTAAGGGATAAAAAAAAAGAAAAGAATAAATGTGATGAAAAAATGTATAACTCAACCGCTTCAATATCTACTTTTCTCTCATCTACTTGAACAACAGGTCCAATCAGAGCAAACACATCTGCAACACAAAACATTTAATCTTATTTATAATTAATCTAATATTAAAATATATAATAAAATATTTGACATTAATTAAAATAAAATATATAATTATAATATTAATGCTAGAAAAAATATTTAATGCAACATAAAATTCTGCATTATATAATTTTTTTATAATTACAACTATTTAATATATATAATAGAACATTATACATAATATATATTGTTAAATATATATAACATTACATATAATAATATATAGAACATTAATTATATATATTATATAGCATTAACTATTTATTATACATTAACATTATATATATTATATATTGTTAACTATATATATTAACTATATATTATATAACATTAACTATATATATTAACTAGCATTATATGTATTATAAATTGTTAAATATATATAGAACATTATCCATTTAAAATTCTGCATTATATATATTATATATTATTAAATATACATAATAGAATATTATATAAAATTATATAATTTTAATTATGTTATAATTTTATAATTATAATATATAATAAGCGAGGTCCTTCGCTAAGGCCTATGGGAGAGGGAGCCTCCCCTTCTGTTCGCCGAGGCGGAAGGGGGATCCCCCCTTGGTCACGGGGTCACCTCGGCGACCAAAGGGGAGGGCCAGTCCCTCCCCGAATTTGGTCGCTTGTGGCCGGATCGGGGAGGGGAAACCTATCCCTCCCCAGATCCGGCCGTTGCGACCGGATCTTGGAGGGGGAGGCAGCACCTCCCCCTCTATTCGAACAAAGTCGAGGGAGGGCGCTCTGCCCCTCCCCTGCCAAGATCCGGCAACATTGCCGCCGGAGGGACCGAGTCAGAGAGAGAGAGAGAGAGTACTTTTTTGCGCTTGAACCCCTGAGAGAGAGGGAGAGGCACCGTGTGGGGAAAATTGCAAAACAGGAGAGGTTTTTAAAAAAATCAGCGATGAATGTGGGTTTCATCGCTGAAATCAGCGACGAACTCATTTTTCGTCGCTAAACTTCAACGACGAACGCGTTGTTCGTCACTGATTTCAATGATGAACCACGCGTTTGTCACAAATTCTGCTCTTAACTCATTTTCTGTAGTTAATTTTTGCGACAAACTCATTTCTCATCGCAAATTTTAGCGACGAACAGGATTATTGGTCACAAATTTTAGCGACGAATAATATTTTGTCGCTAATGTTAGTGACCAATAAAAATGTTTATCGCTACTTTAGCAACCAAAAAAAATTTATCGCTAAGATCAGCGATAGAAAAAATATTCGTTGCTAATTTGTAACAAATTATTTTTTGGTCGCAAAATTGGCGACGATAAATTTTGGTTTGTCGGTAATTCAGCGATGAAAAAGTATATTTGTTGCAAATCTGCAACAATGTTTGCGACGAACATTTAAAATTTTCCTCGAATTTAATTAAAACACTTTAAATTTCTCTATTAAACTGCTAAATGAGATGCAAGTTATTAATTACTAAATTAATAACATTAAATAATAAAATTATAGACAAAAATATTTTTATCTTGTTAATTATACTTAATATTCTTTACATCTTCATAAATGTATAATACTTTCAATGTCGGTCATTATTGAATTCATTTCTTTATATCAATAAAATTTACTAGCGCAAACAATAGTACTTAATTACAATTTTTTATATAAAATAACAAATAAATAAATATATTAGTATTATGAAAAGTGATTACGACAAGATAATAGTCATTCATTATGTATTGAAAATCGATTTCATTACTTTAAAAATGTTAGAAAATTGGGACAACTTGAAAAAGTTACATAAGTAAGTGAAGTAGGAATTGATTCACCATAGAAAATAGAGTATTAAATAAATTAGCGACGAATTTAGCAATAAATAATTCATTTGTGGCCAACAGCAACAAATTTAGCGATAACATTTAAAATTTTGCAACGGAAAGTGTATTTAGCGACAAATATGCTGATCATTTTTTTTTTGTCGCACTATTAGCAACGAATTCTAATTTTTGTTACAAATTTAGCGACGAAAAAATATTTTTGTTGCAAATTAGCGACAAACTTTGCGACAAAAATATACTGTTGCTGATTTAGTATCGAATTAATTTTTGGTCACAAATTTAATGACCAAATTATGTTTTGTCGCTAAATTAGCGATGAATTTTCTTTTTTGTTGCAGATTTAACGACGAATGTTTTTTTAATTGCTATTTAGAGACGAATTTCTAACAAATTATTGTTCATCACTACTCTCTCATGAATTTTGCTACAAATATTTATTTGTGGCTATTTTAGTGACAAATGTTTTTTGTTATAGAATTTGTTGAAAATTTGCGACAAATAGTATTTGTCGCTAAATTTGGTCGCTAAAGCCATATTTTTTGTAATGTTTTAATAATCTGATGTGATTGTTATTAGGCCACATTAAGTTGCATGGTTGAATCATGTGTCCACATTTTGAAAATATAATTAAATTAATGTTGAGAATAACAACAATTATAATCATGAACATTCAACAATTTGATTCCCAATATTTCTCCTATTTTAAGGAGCAAACTTTATTATTAAATATACACACACATATTAGCTTGTCATAACATTTGGTTTGAGTCAACCTAGTGAACATTATAGGTCTCCCGCAATGAAACCTAAGTTGATATCAAACCTGGAACAAATTTCTTTTAAAAATACTTCTATTATTTTAGAAATTTTATGGTTCTTGAATTCCACATCATTGGCAACGTAGATTCCAATTCTAAATTAAGAGAAAGGACATTACATCATGTCCAGAAATACTAACATGCAAATGGATAAGTGTAATACTTTTCGGATGATATTAGTATAGCTAATACAAATTTTTCTTTCACACTACAAAACAAGTGACTTATTCTGACTAACTAAAATCATCTCCTAAATTTAGTAAAACCGTTGGCAGAACATTCTCCAATGGATAGGTTTTCAGTTGGCCATACACCAATCAGGATAGATGTATTCCGACACTCTCGGTCACGGTTGGAGCATGTCATATATTTATAGTGACGGTTAAAAAGTGTTAATAAAATTTAGTTTTTTATCATCATTTTAAAAATCATCAGTAAAAATTACTATTTTTATCGTCAGTTATAACTGTTGGAAAATCTTTCTATTTTTATCGTCGGTTATCATACTGTTACTACCATCTCAGTTATGTTACTATCATGTTACGACATATAACATGTTTGGAAAGTATCGGTAAAAATTACTATTTTTATTGTCGGTTACAACTGTTAGAAAATCTTATTACTTTTGTCTTGGGTTACCATGTTGTTACTACCATGTTACGATATATGAATGAATGTTTGGAATTGTTATTACTTTTATCTTCAGTTATACAGCTGTTAAGAAATTATAGTCGGTTACCAAACATCAATATGTTAGGAAATGTTATAAGTTTTTATCGTTAGTACTATACACAAGTATTAAGAAATGTTATTTTTTTATCATAATTTACTAGTTACTTACTAGTCAGTTACTACTAAGAAGTATTACGACGCAACACTATTAAGAAATGTTAGTAATGGTCGGTTATCGCATTATCACAGTACCACATATAGAGGAAATGTCATAAGTTTTTTAGAGGGTTAGCACAAGTGTTAGAAAATGCTGGGAAATGTTAGAAACTTTTGTAAAATATTATAACCAGACAATGATTACAATAGGATAACAAAAAAAAAAATTACATATCCCACAATCCATATCTTCTGAGATGTTCATACATATGCTTCACTTCAAATATAAAAAAAATTACCAGCACAACACCACCTTCATGTCAATCTATTAATTCAAAAAAAAAAGTAGTGAGTTGAATATAATATAATGATACATCTAAAAAATAGTTATAAATAAAAATATTACCTTTGATAGAGTATGTCAATCGATTGATAAAATAAAAATAAAATAAAAATAACTAGTGAGATGAATATAATATAATGGTAATGTTATAAATAGTTATAAATAAAAATATTACCTTTTGGTGAGTCGGTGATGATGATGATTGTTGATTTCTATGTACACTCTCATTATTTGGTATTTGAGAAGGTAAAAATACAAATAATTTGGATTATTATTGAAAAATAAAAGTAAAATTAGTAAAATTGTGGTGAAACAAAAAAATAACATTGATACTTGGATACTAGCAATAAATCTTGTTTCATTAACCAAGCGTTTTCCTTTTCTTAAATCCAACATATTAGGTCGCTAAAAAAATTAAAAACGGATAAGAACTATTTATCTCACAATAAAATAATTTGTTTTTAAACCAAACCTAACCTGGGATAGTATCTTGGGATTATTTGGTTTCTTTAGAGTGAAGTTATTCTTGGAATGGCTGTGATTCTTCATGATCAACAACAATACTCATCCTTCATTTAGTTTTTCCCATATTGAGCTAAGAAAAATGAGATTTTGATTTAGTCACAAACTCTGAGTTTTGAAGGAGGAGAGCTTATTAAGAAATGAGAAGTTTTGAAGGGAAAGAGAGTTTGTGGGATATGATTTATGATATATTTGGTTTAGCCGCTCAAATAAATTTTTAAAAACCCCCTACTTATAATATATTTGGTTTAACTACTCAAATAAATTTTTAGAGGCCCGCCACTTTTCCCCGCTTTTTTATCCTTTGTGAGTTTAATTTTATCTTACTTTACTGCTTTTTTATTATTATATCATCAATTTTTTTGTATTTTTTATTAGATTTTTTTTTTTTGTATTTTTGTTTTTGTTACAACCTTGTTTATGTATTACAACATTGTTACTACATTGTTACTATAGTATAATAAATAAATACTCTAAATTTTAAATTATTACATTATTTAAATTAATAATATTAATTATATCATTATTCTACTTAATTCATATTTAAAATTTTTTATATAATTCATATGTGGAAATTTTTATATAATAAAAAAAGCAGACACATGACATGTATAGGCCGACACGGGCGCCCGGCCATGCGCCTACCCACGCATGCCACCGCACGCATGCAACCTCCCGTGCTAGCGCCCGGCAATGCCAGCGCGGGCGCCCGCGCATGCACGCCCATGCAAGCTCTTGTGACATTATTACTATCTACTATTTACTTACTATCTGCTTACTACCTAACTTATAAATTTTGAAGGGAAAGAGATTTGTTGAGAATGATTTGTTATATATTTGATTTAGGGGCTCAAATAAATTTGATAACCGTCATTTTTTCCTGCTTTTTGTAAGTTTAATTTCATCTTTTTCATCATTAGCAATTTCATTTTCTGTATTTGTGCTTTTGTTTTTGTTACAATATTGTAACATCTACATTCTTACCATTAATATTACATTATAATAAATAGTAACCCTAAATTTATATCATTACATTATTTAAATAATAACCCTAAATTTATATCATTATATTAAAATTTAGGATTTGTTTCCACTTTCGAAATGGTCACTTCCCAAAGTTGGTAATGGTGGTAAGAGGGTTGTGAGAAAGTTGTAAGAGAATAATATAAGTCACTACAACCCACTAGTAACATCCTTCTCACCCACTAAAGTCATTAGTATCTACTAATTATGTTAAATAATATAAGTCACTACTATCCACTAACAATTATGCTGGATTAATTATATCGAAAAATATTTAAACTGCCAAGACAAAATTAATATTGCTCGCCAAAAATAAAAATTTATGTTATATTGGATAGATATAGGAGGTTAAAGTAACCAATCTATCCCCTCATGTCTTTAGGTTTAGGTGTTTTCCTAAATAGCTTACCATAATCTAACTTATTTTGTCAAAACATGACATCGTCTTCTAATCATCGACAATGAATTTTATACGAAATTTATAGTAAGATGTTTGATATTATAGTAATTATTTTAGATTGTTTTTAAGATATTTGATTTTATAGTTATCATTCACGTATCACAAACTTACTACTTTATAAACTTACTTACCTACTTACCACCTACTACCTTACTATTACCTACTACTTCTTATCATTATCACATATTTTTTAAATTACCACTATCATAACTTTACTTATCATAAATTTATCACAACCAGAGTATTTTTAAATATAAAGATATATTATAAAAAATGATAACATAGAGATTAATATAAATAGATTTATACTATTGTCATAGTCAGAATCTAAAACATAGCATTAGTACTATTCAGTTGATAATAAAAAGTATTTATATTGACAATAACAAATCGTGAGAAAAAACTATTACATTTATTCTCACGATAATTTTTAACCATCACATGATTCATTCGCAGAGTTACATAATCACCAACGTACATGAACCAACTTCTCATGCATTTAATGTGGATGAACTAATGAATTATTTCATAATACCAAAAAACCAATATATCCAAATCAAAGTATGTTAATAATTTTAAGTAATGTTATATGTGAAATATTAGTAGTTGAGATAGAGTTGGAGTTGGTGATAGGATGTGTGAAAGTTGTATGAGTAGAAATTATGTGGAGTGTGGAAATGTGAGAAATTAAATTTAGGATCATATCTTTATAATTATAAATTGTAAAAATTGAAAGCCGACATAACTTAATATGAGTTTTGAAGTTATTAACATAATTAATTATATCATTATATTACATTGTCATATTTTTAAATTATAATATTATATTATCTTTAATGAATTTTTAAAACTATAATATTATATTATATAAATTACTAATTTCATATCATTACATTATTTAAATTAATAATATTAATAAATTTATACTGAATATAAAATATATATTATTTTTGTTAATCAAATAGATAAAATTAATGCAGCATAGGGCTTACAGGCGCTGAAATGTAATAAGTTCGTAGTAATTAAGTAGTAAGTGATTTTTTCAACAACCTGTAGCAGTATTTATTTAAAGTATAAAAAAAATTGTGACGAATTAAAAACGCGATAATGAAAAAAGAGGCGGGAGAAAAAACGCCAAATAAGGACGGGATTTTAAAAATTTGTTTGTGAAAATGTTATATTATAAATCCTACGCCCATCAAAGTTTCTTCATTCTATCACCATCAAAGTTTATTCATTTTTCGTTGAAAGCTCTCCTGCATTGTACACGAAGAATTACAACCATTCTAAGAAAAAGAACAAATTTCAATCTCAACAAACTCAATCATTCAAAATGTTATCAGATTTTAAAAATAAACATATTATTTTAATTTGATATTTAATATTAAAATGTCATTGTTAATTTTTTATTTTGATTAAAGAAATGTAGAAATGTTTTGGATCAAAATGTTTGGATTCAAAAAAAGGAAAGGGCTCTCAGTTAAAATTTTCATTTACATTATTTATTATGTATAATTTATTATTTACAATGATTTTACTATTTCACTGGTTTTTAATGATTTTACTATTTCACTGATTTTTAATAAATAAATTTTACTATTTCACTAGTTTTAAATAAATAAATTGACACGAAATATTGTTTTACATGTGGTTGGTGTGACATGTCTCTATGTTTTTTTTTTTTTTTGATCAATCCTCCACGCTGCATGCGCCTGCACTCCTTTTTTTATGCAAAAAAGGAGATAAAAAATGAAGACAACATTACTGCCTCATGGATTAGAATTCCTGATTTGAACCTCAACCTCAATTATCACAACTATCACACCACAATGTGATATGAGCATGATTTTTTTTTTTTTTTTATTTCTTTCTTCCCATCTATCTCAACCTCACTTTCTTTTTGTTTTTATCTAGTTCTCACCTTTTTATTTTTTTTCCCTTATCTTACTCTTACCACTATTCATTTCCTTCACCTTGGGATCATTTTTTTTTCATTTTTCTGAATTTTTTATTGCTATTTTGATATATTATTTGATTGATATTTAAATTGAATGTTATGAATAAATTATAATTTATTAATTTTATATATTTTGAATTGTGATTATATATATAGATTTTTTAAATTATTAATATATTATAATTTAAATTCAATACTCATTTGAAAAATAAAAAATAAGAAAAAAAAAACAAACACAATTAAATTAATTAAATTAATTAAAATAGAATTAATGGAAATAAAAAATGATAAAATAAAATAGTTGACATATAAATAAAAATAAAATTAGATTTAATGAAATTACATGATTTACCTACAATTACGATTACTTTCATGAAGTTACTATTTAACCAATGTCGCGCGCATGAGCACATGCCGCTTGCTGTGGCATGCATGGGTGCCCGTGCTGACCTGGCCGGGCGTCCTCTCAAGCGCTTGCATGAGTGCATGCTGCGCATGGTGACATGCGCGGGCTGACATGGCCACTAAGTTATGACTTACTATCTACTTACTACTTACCATCTAATTATATATCATAAATTTACCACTAACTTACTACTATATAAATTTACTTTCTTAGTTACCACCTGCTTACCTAGCTAAAACTACTACTATCATAAATTTATTACAACTTACCACTCAGACTATTTTTAAATATAAAAGTATATGATATAAATATGATAACAATTTTAGGTTTTACAGACGTTACAATATATAGGCTGATATAAATAGAATTTATACAAACAGTGAGAATTGAATTTAGTTTTAAAAGACAATAAATTTGTATGTTACTATACATTTAAAACCTATAGAGATAGTATTGTTAAGTAGATAATAGAAAAGATTTATATTGAGACTGTTTTTAAATTGTGTCAAAAAGACTCTTACATTTACTAATCATAATTTTTAACTATCACAATTAAATATGACTTTACAGATGGTTATGGTACATTTACTGACAGTTGCTAAACTTTTCTTCACGGAGATTTTAGTCTGTTGGGAAAGGGTTATATTTTTCGATAGTTTTATCATAAATCGTCTTTATAAAATATGAAAACTGTGATTAAAAGTCACCAACCCTAAAAGTTACAGTCGACACAATACTTTAATTTTGTAGTGCCATATTTATCCCTGTTATAGTATTTATACATAAATCTGTTTTAAAAAAATCTAATCATAAATATTTATACACAAAATGTGTTTTATTATACTTATAAATTACAAATTGTACAGAGCAAAATTTAAATTTAAAATAATCTTCGATTATTTTGTACATCAAATTTATTTTATACTAAACATTACCTTATTAATCAAATTTATTTATTTTATATAAAACTAAATACATTAATTGTTTTTACTTTTTTCCATCTATATTAATCTTAATTTATTTAATTTATTTATTAACTAATTTTGTCATAATTTTGCTCAAAATTTTTCCTAATTTTATCATAATTTCATCCTAATTTTGCCATAATTTTGTATTAATTTCATCCTAGTTGTGTCCTAATTTTGCCATTACTAATGCATCAATGTGTTCAGAGGGCGGAACTAAACTTTGTTGAAAATGGAGTTCGTGTCATGGTGAGGAGAGAGAGCAGAAGAGCGAGAAGGCACGTAGTGAGAAGAGAGCCTCCAGCAGACGGCAACCACTAGCACCTTTATTCAATAGTGAGATAGCAATGACGGCATCTATTTCAACGGAGAGTTTTAGCAGTGGCAGCGAATGGAGAGCAATGAGAGAAAAAAAGTGGAGAGAATAAGATTGTCTTATCGAGGGTTTTAAAAGTGTTTCCCAACATTTTGCTTGAATACATTGAATGTTCCGACTTTTTTAAAGTAAAAATATCGAGGTATCTCTCACACAATCTCTCTAAACCCCTCACTTTCTCTAAAAGGATTTTTTGATGTATAACCCCAAAATATCGGGACACATTTAAAATACCAACGTTTCCAAGGAGTAACGTTGGGATTTCCCTCCTCTCTCTGGTCCATCTTTTTTTACCTTTCTCGATGTTTTAACTAAACGTCGGTAGAGGTCAAGACTTTGCCGATGTTTATTGTAGGAAATGCTGGTAAAACTGAAAAATTCTTCCTATGTTTTTTTTGCAAAACATCAGTAAAAATTTTTACCACCGTTCATTTTTCCACGGAACTATTTTTCTTGACATTTTGGCTAGCTCTTAAAATATGCAGAAATGTGATTTTGCAGACATTTCTATCTCGGAAACATTGCGAAAAACAAAATAGTGGTGAAATAGGCTTTTAAACGTTCGGAAAAAGTGTTGGAAAAAATCTTATTTTTTGTAGTGTTAGCTCAATATTAAATTCCAATCGTGAATTTTAATTCAATATCATGTGTAATCATGTGATGTAGCATAAGAATCCATTTAAGCAAACAACATAATTTACTCTTGACTTCAAAGCCTTCATTCTCTTGTAATTAGAGTCATATCATCACTTATTTGAGAATACATCAAGGTAAGATAAAATTACTTAAAGAAAAAAGGTTTGAAATCATTCTAAGCATAGTGTTGGGGACAATTTTAAAATTTTTTGCAAAACCAATTCTCCATGTATAAGCTCATGTATCATCACTAGAAAGATTTTGATGTTTAGTTTTTGTAGGAAAAAAATTTCACTCAATTTGGTGCAATGTAGATAAAGATAGGAAAAAAGAGAGGTGTTCCAATTCTATTGTGCTGCAAATTCACTTCTGAATAAAAATTTTCATATAATATGTCATTTTAAAACTATAGAAATCTAGTTTATTCAATAGAAAACCTTACAAATTTTGGAGCTTTGGCGAGAAAATTATGAGTCCAAGAGTAGAACTATTGCCAATCATCAACAATAAGGCTGATTGACGAACTAGCTTACTCAAGATTCAAATTTGTTCCACTTGTTTTTATTCTTAGATCTTTGTAATATCAAATCAACATAAGAAAGAGCACAAGCACATGATTATTAGGCATGAATTAACACAATACAAGTGTAGCACTTGCCTCAAATCTTGATTTCCTCACAATCATTTTACTTTCTCTTGGTTCATCTTAACAAATCGGGATAAAACAACTCATACCATACAAGACTACGCCAATGAGTTTTGACTCAATTGACATATTTCTCCTTTCCATATAATAAATTCGGATTCGAGATCCGGTATGAACGAAAAAAAAAAAAAAAAAAAAAAAAACAAACTACACGTGGAGTCATGTTGATACTCGAATGGCAAGTGTCATTGCGTTAACACATGAAAAACACTTCCAACATATATCCTTGGTAGCAAGAGTAGAGTGTAACTAAGTTAGTTGTTTATAATACTTAAGCTGAGCTGAGGAAGAAGGTGTTCAGGTCAATTGAAGTATAATTGGAGGTTAGAAGGCTATTTCAATATTTAAGTTCCTGTTTTGAGCTTTTTACTCTTTCAGATCTATTCATTGTACTCTTTACTTGGTACACGTCAAGCTATTGAATGAAATTCAGTTTCAAGCAGTAAATTTTTAATTCGTATAACACAAAATTCTTAATTTTGAGACAAACTAAAATTTCTAGATGGCAGTTTCTCAACAGTAGTAGATTTTTTCTGTTAATGATCGAGATTGTTAGATTCAACGTGCTGTGCTGATGCAGTGGGTATGAAATAATTTGGGACATGTAACTTCTCATGGGACCCACGTTTCCAATGATCACATCACAGCCGGCATATTAGTCTCGTAGGCAGCAGAGCACAACCACCGGCTGGGATCTAGTTTAAGTGTCGCCTCTTCCTCCAACCGGTTCTTTTCCAGCACGTGTCAAGTCGACGCTGGTTCCTCCTTCCTTGAACTTTCTCCCTGCTTTTTCTTCCATTCTGTTGTTCCAGTTTTGTGTGGTTCCCTTGCGCTCCAGTTCGATTTTAAATCGGGTCATTAATCTCAACCTTAACATAGGCAGATATTCTGCCACGTCATCGGCATGTGGGGTCCTTTTCATAATGAGAAGTTTCACTCTCCCATCCCTTCTCTTGTCTCGTCTTTCACTGAGCTGCCATCGAGCTTGAAACTCTGAAGTTTGAATTGAACCCCCCAAAACATGACTCTGTGCCATTTTGACCAAATTACCCTTGGCCCTTAGACCGTATGCGTAGGATACTAGCGTGTACGAATCTTTTCCTATTTTACTAATTTAAATTACTTTATCAAACAAAATTATATTTATTCACACATTACGCATGTCAATCAAATAACTGTTAAAAAAATAAAAAAGTCAATAACATATAACTCAACTATCACCGTATTCTTTTTTTTTTTTAATTTCAAATTTAACTAAAAAAATCAATAATTTTTAATATTATAATTCAAGAGATCTTTTATTAAAATATTTGAGTTAAAATTAGAGATAGAAATATTGAGTATCATAATTAATATAAAAATACTAATTAAATTGAAAAGTATTATGACTGTATTATTGACTTTTATCACATTAAAGTGAATTTATTATTAAGTTATCCCTTCCGGTCCTATCGAGCCAAAAGTATCTGAGAAATAATTAAAATAAGGAAAAAAATAATAATGAAAAAAAGAAAGGAGGACAGGAGGGGCATGGATGGGAATAAAAGGAAAGGAGGAAGAGTGGCGTGCGTCCTAGTGATAGACGCGTTTCTGGGTGATAAGGACGTGGTCAAATTGCGACACGTGTTGGACTCAGCAGAGTCTTTCCTCTGGTGAAAAAGAAAGGAAAATATGGTGTGGGGCCGCAGTGGCATCGCAGCATGGGGTTGGTAGAAGATATTTTTTGCCTTTGAGAAAACCAACCACAAATTTATTATTCTATATTGCTTTCTCCCAGGACCTATCCTTTTCACAACAATGTCTCCCCCATTTCCAAACAAATTCCACATCTTCCCCAAGTTTTAAATTTTCTTTGTATTATACCCCTTCCTCATTCACATCCAAAGGTTTTTTTTCCTATTAATACCGTGTTCTAATTTTTATAGTAAGTAAAATAAAACCAAATATTGTTTATTTTTATAATAATTATTTCATAGAATTAATATTGAGCTTCTTGCACATTTTTATATTATAATTTTTTTTAGAAACTAAAATTCCTTAATAAAAAAAAATATATAATTTTCAATTTTGGCTTCTTACTACATATGAACTCCCATGAAGACAATGAGGTAGCATAAAATTTATGGTTCTAATTTCTTCAAGCTTATCAAAAACTATATCCTAATAGAGTTTAATTCAATGTTGGAAGCATCCCTTTCTTCCTCTTTATAAAGGGGATATGAATTGTTATTTGCAAATTAACATTCATAAATAAGGCATTTGTGTTAAGTTTCAAAATTGATAAAGAAAAGTAAGATTTAATCTGAAATGTAATTCATAAAGTAAAGTTTAATTTGAGATGTAATTCATAAATTTATTTCTTTAATAAAAAGTAATAAACTCTCATGTGTATACGTATGGATATGTGTATGATATCTGGAGAAGACCATGAATGCGAAAAACTAAAGATGTAATGGCTTGAGCATAATAGGAAAAGAATGAGAGGGGCCATTCTGAAAATGGAATAAGGAATTTTTGAGTTTTTCGAGGGAAACGAGGATTATGTGGGCAAGGGAGGAACCACAGAGAAAAGGAGAGAGAGAAAATATAAAGAAAGAGAGAAGCTAAAACCACATGGTATTGAGAAATAAGAAGCCACCGATTCTCATGTATTTTGAGCATTCAACCGTGAACACAAACCGCCTCAATTTTTTTTTCCTTTTTTTTAATTTGTGAATTCGGTGCCTCTTGGCTTTCTCTTAAAAACCACACCACAAGCCCAAACCCACTCCTCCCTCTCTTTTTCCACACCGCTTTCCTCTCCCCCAACATCTCCCCCTTCTCTCTCCCCTCGATCCTCTCCCTTCCAAGATCTCCACCCCCTCTCTCCCTCCTCGATATTCTCTCTCTCTCTTCTCCCTCTCACATATAAATATTATTCTCCTCTTGTTTTCCCCTCTCTTTCTCTCCCCCTCTCTGTTCTGAAATTTTGAACAAATATGAAAACTAGGGTTTGCGAGTTGTGCAATGGAGAAGCAGCTTTGTATTGTTCATCTGACGTCGCGTATTTGTGCTGTGCCTGCGACGCTAGGGTTCACGGAGCCAATTTCCTCGTAGCTCGGCATCTCCGTCAAGTGGTCTGCTCCAAATGCAATCAGATTGACGGAGCTCCGATCTCCAGCACCGGTTTCTGCCATCTCCGGCGTATTTGCTCCTCTTGCTCCCCGCAATCTGACGACCCCGATGGTTCTTCCTCGTCTTCTTCCTTGTCCTCAGCTTGTGTTTCGACGACAGATTCCTCGAAAAACGTCGTTTCTGATCGACGAAAAGAAGAGAAGATCACGTCGTCATCGGAGAAGAAGAAGAAAGGTGTTGCTGTTCAGGCGGAGGGAATTTTGGTAAATTGGTGCCGGGGGTTGGGGGTGGATGGTAATTCCGTGGTGTCTCTTGCGTCCCATGCTTTTGCCGTGTGTGCGAGCAAATTTTCGGGATTGCCCTTACGTGTGGCATTAACGGCGTCGCTTTGGGTAGGGCTGAAATGCTGCGGTTACGGCAGGTGTGAGAATCTGAAGAGAGTGGAGGAGATCTCGGGGGTGCCAGCTAAGCTGGTTGTGGCCGTTGAATCGAGGTTGGCACGTGTAATGATGAAGATGAGAAAGCCCCGTCTTGATCTAGAGGAAGGCTGGGCAGAGTGCTCCTGAATGAAAAATGAATGACACGCACGTGCCTACCAGTGTGCTGCCGGTTTATGCGTATGCGTGTGGATAGGAGTATGGTAGAAGATGGTTATAGATGAACCTTAATGGGAAAAAAATTTATATCTCCCAATTTGATCGGTTGATTTAAAGGCCTTTTATTTTATTTTCAAAATGTTTGTTGGATAGCTATTAAGGAATGTCAGGATGAGAATCGGCGGTTGGAAATGTTGAAATGCAATATAGCTTGGCTTGAAAATTTTGTGATATTATCTGTGTTTTATGTTACTAAATTGGAATTGTCTTATGACTTGCTATTAAATTTTAAAATTTAAATTTTAAAATTTAAATTTATTCTCTTCACAAATATTATAAGTATATTAATTGAAATTTAAATCTATTTTTTTTAATATTATAAATTAATAAAACGATTGACTATATTTATTTAGTGGTATAAAACAAGTACAGTGTCAAGATTAGGGGTGTTAATGACACCTGGTAGTGTCACGGGTACCCGTGACACTACCCGGTCAAAGCTCGAGCCCGGGCTCGGTCAAATCGAGCTTTAGCCAAGCTCGGGCTCGGGTAGCTGGGTATCGAGCTCGAGTTCGAGCCCAACTGTGTCGAGCTCGAAATCTCGACGAGCTACCCGAAATATTTTAATTTTTTTTTAAATAAATTTTATATATAATTATATATTTTTTTTAAAAAAAATTATATATAAAATTATATTTTTATGTATATTTTTTAAATATATTATTTATACCACCCAATGACACTATCCGACGACACTACCCGATGACACCCGACGACACTTCGAACTCGAGTTCGAGCTCGAAAAATACAAACTCAGCGAGCTCGAGCTCACCTAAAGTACATCGAGCTCGAGCTCGGGTATTATGATACCCGAGCTCGACCCGGGTGTCATCACACCCTTAAAAATGGGCTCTATTTTTATTTACATATGACATATAGGAGGTCGGTATACTTTTGAGTATTTTTACAAGACAATTTTCATCGCAATTTAACCAATTTCTTACAAATTTAGGAGCTGACATCAATGTGTCCAAGTCGTGCCCCAAAAATACCATGTAGGAAGTCTAGAGGTATTTTTCTTGTGAAAAATAGAGGTATTTGTCACAATTGAGAACCATACTAGATAAAGAATTTAACTAATATCATATCATTGTGATTGGGGGATGCTTCCTTGCTTGTTGCCAACACCCACATTGGAAAGCATTGGCAATTTATTGCCCACCAATAACCAAAGACTTGGCTTTAATTTTTTTTATTTTTTTATTTGACTATCAAGAATTAATTAATTAATTTGATTCGAATATTATAAATTTTAATTTAAAAATAAATTCTTCTTACACCTATTTTTTATTTATAAGAATCGAACTCGACATTTTAATTAAACAAATTTAGTATTCTTAACACGTAGTTGGCAACCCTGGCTTTTATTTTATTTTTTATTTTTTTGTCTCCTGCACTTAATGCACCGTCGAGTAGAGTGTAGTTCTGACTAATTTTGGTCGAGTTACTGTCGGGTTTCAATCGGAAGAAATCTTTCCTAACGTCATTTTTGTCACTATCAAGACTCAAATTCTGGTTCTTAGTGTAGGATGCTAGTATCCTTTCTACTAGACAAACAAAACATTTATCCGGCTTTTATAGATGTTCGTGTCATCTTTCCCTTTTTTGTTAGCATTATGCTTGAAAATACAATTTAGGATCCCCATTCGTCCCAAAATGTAGCTAGCCGAAACGTTGCCTTGGCATTGGCGATGACCAAAATATATTACGTCTTTTTACATGTGTTGGCTTATGTATGTAATGATTGAACTGGGTCCCACTAACTTGATAATTCATAATATTATGATTAATTAATACATTTGAGGACCATATAAGAAATCATGTGTGAGGACTGGCTGTGTTCGAGAAATATATGGCAGCCAGAAGGGTTGGCTGGTGGAGGTGGGGTAGTAGAGACACGGGTGTGGCTGCGGTTTAAAGTCCACCAAAATGGAGAATAATCAAATCACGAGCGAGAGAGAGAGAGAGAAAGAGAGAGAGAGATTGCCATTTGCCAGATTATCTCAAATCGGCAAAAGATATTTTGATTGATCACGTCTATGGCCTCATTTTAACCATAAGTTTCCTGTATTTAATAATGCTCATTAAAATGATGGTTGGATTCGATTAGAAACATTGAATACGCTAGAAGAAAAAAAAAACAAAAGCAACAATTTCTCATCATAGTTGTCTTGTTATATATCCAATCTGCATCCTTTTCTTTTGTGTGACGAGATGGGCTCATGCTACCGGTTTAAAAATCGAATCATAGAGGCAAAATCTTATTCGACAAATCTACTGACCCTAGTTGGCTGGCTGAAAATGTATGTCATCAGCCTTGTGATTCTGTGACTGATATTGATAAATTTAGTATAAAATTCGTGATTTATTTTATATTATTTTTAAATAAATATTGTACTAATCTTGAGTGTTTATTATGGTAGAATCATTAGAGATCATTTATGAAGGAAGGTAGAAAAATTAAGCAAAAATTAGTGATATGGCATGCAAAAAGAAATCTGGACAGAAATACTCGATCACATGGGCATGTCAATTTCAAAGGAGTTGGACTATAAAATTGGGAGTATGAATATTGAAGATCTTATTGTCTTAATTGGTGATGAGATCATCAAGATTGTAAGGAATTCACGAGACCGAATTCAAATCCCAGTTGGGCCGGTGACAAAGGCCTGAGTTAAAAGATTCAAAAAAGTACTGAATTACTTAATTCAGGAGGTTTTACAACAAGAAATTGGAGTCCAAATAAATATAGAACCAAAAGGGGTCTTAATTATGCTTATACAAGTCCAGTTGGAAGAATAAAAAGTCCAAAACTACCCAAAACCAAGGGAGGACGAAAATGAAGAAAAATAGCAGCAAGATTTGGTCAAAATAGTTTGAATTATTTAGTTTCCTAATTTTTAGTTTTTTGTAACTTATATTTTAGTTTTCTAATTTTTTATTATTTAGAGAGTTACTAAATTTTTAGTTGTCAATTATGTTTTTACCTTTAAACTATAAATAAGCTATTATACATTGTGTAAAATAATACTTTGGAGAGAATTAATAAAATTGTGAGGATTCTTCACATAGATCTTATTGCCTTAATTGGTGATGAGATCATCAAGATTGTAAGGAATTCACGAGACCGAACTCAAATCCCAGTTGGGCCGATGACAAAGGCCTGAGTTAAAAGATTCAAAAAAGTACTGAATTACTTAATTCAGGAGGTTTTACAACAAGAAATTGGAGCCCAAATAAATATAGAACCAAAAGGGATCTTAATTATGCTTATACAATCCCAGTTGGAAGAATAAAAAGCCCAAAACTACCCAAAACCAAGGGAGGACGAAAATGAAGAAAAATAGCAGCAAGACTTGGTCAAAATAGTTTGAATTATTTAGTTTCCTAATTTTTAGTTTTTTGTAACTTATATTTTAGTTTTCTAATTTTTTATTATTTATAGAGTTACTAAATTTTTAGTTGCCAATTATGTTTTTACCTTTAGACTATAAATAGGCTATTATACATTGTGTAAAACAATACTTTGGAGAGAATTAATAAAATTGTGAGGATTCTTCACATAGATCTTGTTCTTTTAAGAACTTTGAACTTATTCAAGATATGAGTTTTGTTTAATTATTTGATTTATCAATCTAGGATTCGAACCATCTAGATTGTGGCGTCGTTCATTCCATCTTTATACCAAAATTCTTGATCTAGTGAGAAACGGGTCTAAGGTCATATATCTTAGGTTCTTCCTCCTTTAGGACAAGGGTTGAGGTTTTTAATTCTACCGGTTTAAATAATTCGTTGGGACGATTTTTGGGCTAAATTAACTTGTTCGTGGGTTTTAGGGTTTTTTATATCCAACGGGTTCACATCAGTTGGTATCAGAGCCAATCCAGGTTTTTTTTTCTTCCTTCGAATTATTCTTATTTAATTTTTTTTTTTCTTTTTTGTCTGAAAACTCGTCATTCGTTAGTTTATTTCTTATTTTTGGTGTACTTATTCTTTATTTTTGTACTGTCATATTTAAAAAAAAAAAGGGCCAAAAAAAAAGAAAAAAAAAGAAGGGCAAAAAAAAAAAAGGAAAAAAAAAATACCCTAAAAAAAAAAAGAGAAGAGGCCGTAAAAAAAAAATGGGCAGTTTTCAAATTTTGCAAAATTGATAATTCTTCATTTTGTGATTTTGTTTAAATTTGACAAATTTTAAAGTGTTATTACAAAATTTGAATTAGAATTTTCTAAATTTTTTTTGTTGGGTTTGAAATATTTCCTTATTTGTATATTTACCCAAATTCAAACCTTCCATATTTATTATCCTTTCATGAACTACTTCCTTATTTGTTCACCTTCCTTATTTATCTCATTCCTTGGTTGTTTCCTTTCTAATTTAGAAATTTTTTTTAAAATTTTCTACTTTTCTTATTCCTTATTTTTCTCTTTCCTTCTTACTTTTCTTGTTATACTTTCTTCTATATAAGTCTTTGAATTTCACAAGACAATTATTTTTTAGTTGAGTTCTCGAGTTCAATAAAGAACTTGACTAAGTGAAGTAGAGTGGTAAAAGATAAGAGAGAATTCATTAAAAATAAAAGCCAAATACATAGAGTGAAACACGAGTGGATTTGAGTGAATCATTATTTTTAAGTGAAATACGTGAGGGAGTGTGGTGAGTTTCTTTCCTATTTTATTCTAACATTGTCTTACAGATTTCAATCATGACTCAAAATCAAAAAGATAACATAAGTGAGGAGGTTCAACCACAAGTTGGGTCGAATGTACAACTACAAGTTGGGTCGAATGTACAACTACAAGCATTT